>OZ023327.1:44144362-44161862 GCA_964007535.1 Brachyptera risi
ATATATATATATATATATATATATATATATATATATATATATATATATATATATATATATATATATATATATATATATATATATATATATATATATATATATATATATATATATATATATATATATATATATATATATATATATATATATATATATATATATATATATATATATATATATATATATATATATATATATATATATATATATATATATATATATATATATATATATATATATATATATATATATATATATATATATATATATATATATATATATATATATATATATATATATATATATATATATATATATATATATATATATATATATATATATATATATATATATATATATATATATATATATATATATATATATATATATATATATATATATATATATATATATATATATATATATATATATATATATATATATATATATATATATATATGATCATATGAAAAATGTATAATATTGTGATTACTGTTTGCTTAACGACCACACCAACAGCTAGGTCATACAGAGGTATACAGGGGTAATATTGTATAATTGAGAGTAGAGTTCTGAATTTTCCTACTTGTGTAACAATTTTGATTACATAATATCAATTCGCCAAAATTACAAAATTACCAGTGCAATTAAATCTTAGAAAATACTCATAAATTGATGCATTCGAAAATATATTTTCTGTTCATTCTCACGTAATAGATATCTGGCACAAAATGAGATTAAATTTCAGAAATTGCGTAGGCCTATCATAAGAAATGGTACCTTGAAGTGGGTGTACCGTAACTCGAGCCAATGCTGTTGAAAACAAATTCGTGATGAAGTCATATAGAATCTCATTCAGTAGACTATGTGTTTTCTCTCATCGCCCAGTTTGCTTCAAGCCTAATCAATATTTCCCCTTGAAACATGTGAGTAGTTCAGCCCGCGTTCAAGCTACGAAACACAAGTTGCCTAACCTGACTGGCGGTCGAATTGAAAAGGTTCATGGTTTAACCGTGTGGTGGAGGCTCTATGCCATTTAGGGCGCTCTACTGCTCTCTGCTTTAGGGCCGTTGCGATTGGGCAACATTTTTTTCACTAAACGTAACCCCCCCCTCCCCCTCTTATCTCCTCTTACCCCCTAAGGTGAAGTTAGGCTGGTACATCCCTAAACAAAAGGGGGTTGTTTCTGTAATGAAATAATACATTTATCATATTTTCAACCCTACCCTTTCGTGACCCCTTTCCCCCTTCCTCTACTCAAAGTACACCCTATGACAGAATGGAGTCATAAGTGGAAATCTTTGCCTTATTTAGAATGCAATGAAGTTGGTTTAGTTTCGGATTCTTCATTATTGCGTATTTTGTTGGTCAAGAACAAGAACAACAGTACCCATCTTCTCTCTTCCAACCTGCAGATCCCATATCCTAGATCGGCCAATAATCACTTATTCAAACCTATTGTTCTGATTATACCATCACTTTTGCCTACAATTATTTCACTATTTCATATTGAAAAATATTGTTTCAAATAGTCACAATAATAATACATCTCAATTATTTATCAATTAACCAAACCAATCACCACGATCATGTTATATCTATCAGCAAACGTTTTAAAAACAATTACTCACATTCACGTAGGCCTACTGCTGTAATGTCATATCATATACGTGATTCTGTCTCTGATGATTATTATCTGCTTCACGACCCCAGCAACAGCTAAGTCATACGGGGTTACGAATGAACAGGTGATTATGAAACTATGAAGTGATGATAAGTGAAAGGGCTTTTACAAAAGTCCATGCCTTATGTGGTACTCGAACCCACGCCCGACGGTGACTTCAGTTTCTGAAGCGGTGCCGCAACTGACTGAGCTACGGAGGGCGGCAGGCTATGATCTGAATAACGTTGTCGATACCATCCGCAATTGTCTGAAGTTATTTCATTTCAAAGAAGTTGAAATGAAGTGCATTTTAATGGGAAGTGTGGGAAGCATTCACTGTTTCTTGTGGTGTTTACAACGTGATTTAGAATGAAGATATATATATATATATATATATATATATATATATATATATATATATATATATATATATTCTTCGAATTTGAATAAAGAGTGATAATTTGAAAACATCGATCTAGACGTCATACCTTGACATCATGATTCATCAGCTGATGAAATGATCGGAGTGACCCGTTGCTCACCTAGCACGAGTGTACTATGAGTATATTTATTGCTCTGGTTAGAGCCCGGGTACATTTACACCTCATGCATTACCACTAACCCTCTCTTTCCTCTCCGCCCCTCCTCGCCCTCTTCCCACTTCCTCCCTTCCCCTTACAACTAGCAGTCTCACGTCGTCCTACCCCCACGGCCTATGTACAATTGACTTGATTAAATTAAACATCAGCAAAGTCCACGGCGTGAAGTATAAGCCTGATCATGAAATAAGAGTAGAAATTATCAGCTAGATTGGACATCGAATGAACTTTCAGGCAAACGTACACTCATCTGTAAGAATACATGATTATACCATTTTTACTTCTCATCCAACGGTGTTGTCGTAATCGGTGTTGTCGGAGGTGGTAATCACCAAAATGTCTTAATCACATTACTCGAGTTCTAGGAATGTGCTTGCCAGGCATAACATATTCCCTAAGAATACATTATTTGTTATGAATTGAAGATGATCGACTTTGTATCTCGTGGTATATGAACACGATGATTTTTCAACAATTTCAATTAAATTTCAATTTCAACTTGTTTTTATTCTCATTTTATTCAACAGATTGGGTTATCAGTCATTTGTCTAAGCGAGTGATTTGTTTACCTGAACTATAGGGCTATCAGACACCTACCTTGATCGTATTGTATAATCCATAATTTGACGCGGTTTATCAGTGTTCAAGTCGAACGACCAGTACTTGGCACCATCAATGACGTCCCTGATGGGTAAATCTGAGAGAGAGGCTTGGTACTTGTCGCCTTCTTATCTGTACATCTGATCAAGACGATCTTGCACACGACTAGCTCGTCGCGTTTACCCTGCATCCGCTCGATATTAGAGGTTGCACGAAACTGAACTAATTCTTACGTAGAATTATTTCAAGAATTTTTGGAAAGTTTTTGGTTTTTGTTGTGTCGGCATTTTATGACATACAGACCAGGGTAAAATAAAAAAAAAGTTTCTCTTTTACGTCATTTTACTGTGGTGAATTCGAACCAAAATAAGGAAGGTGAAGAAGCTCTATTACCACCCTTATTCGTCCGGCTGAGTTGCGTCAATAAAACCAAAGAGAAAGTTGGTCTTCGATTATTCGAGATGTAATTGTTGACAATACTTCGAAAAGTGGAACGAATCTTCAGACCCAAACGAACAGTTCTTGCTCACAGCATAGTGCCATATCTCTGTACCTGGAAATATCTTGAATAGGTTCCTCAATCGTTGAACAATTCTCTCTTGATCATCACGAAATCATCTGAAATCATCTGAAATCATCATGAAATCATGAAATATACATATAGATCATGTATCATCTGTACTATAGTGGGATAAAAAAATATATTATCGCCCAAGGTATGATTATCACCTTCAGTCACAAGCATGACGAAACAAAAGTGAATTGATAATTCTTAATTGTAACAAGAATCTCTCCCCTATAGACATACGAAAGCTGCCCGCAGACACAATAATGAATTTAACATTATAATGGGAAAAACACAATTCCGAATGATGAACTAATAAATTTACCAAGATAAATGTGAGACAATGAAGGAGTGATTTATTTAATATACTGTGAAGTGAAAAGTATAGTGTAACGTTTATATTCCTTATGCTATTATTTTGGGTCAACCTTTACCTCATTAGGTTAACAAGATTTGTCACTATTGTACGTCTTGTGCCATTTCTATTTCGGAGTTGGCTCTTTGGTCTTCGACTATATCTATACGTAGGCCTATATTCGCTTGGTCGTAGCGCATGTCACTTGCTCTAGTTGTTTCAATTGTTTCAGTTGCTTCACCTGCTTCACTTGCTTCACTTGCTCCCATTGCTGCATTCGAGTCGCTGAAGAACACCCACAACTTGAACATACCAACTTGTCAAATTGGTTGAAAGCATACACAAATGATGCTTGAACTTGTTTCTTCTAGCATACCATTTCTAGTATGGATTTCCAAATTCCATATTGACGAAATATCATATTAAATTATATTCTAGTTTTATGTTTTCAAGTTAATAATAGTTTCTAGTCATCAAAACAAACTCACCTCTTTTTATACCGGTGTTATAATCCAACTTTTGTGAGTAGATAGCTATTTGACAACTTGACGCACTCAAATAATAATGAATACAATAAATGATGTGTTTACCGTCGTTGTCACATACATATTTTGTGTAAAATATTTTTCGTATGGACTAAATAACTTGGGCCTACATATAATTCAACAAGGACGATAATTAGCATCAATGATCTCATTGATCGTGTTTGGTAGCGAAAACCTCATGAACGTACATAATCGCTCCCAAGGGGCCATGCATTTGAACTGCTTTCATCTTTACTTTGCATACAATTGTTAGTTAGTGAACCAAAGATTTTTCTTTTTTCATTTCTTTGTTTATCTATTAGCGTAGACTCGGCGATATCCTGGAAAAACAGGGGAACTCATTACATAATACTTCATTTCTTATGAGTGTGCTGATGTTCATATTGTACCGAGGAAAACGTTGTGCATGTTCGCGTTAAAGGTCGAGTTCAAGAAACTCAACCGAATGTGCAAAAAATTGCCTACCCCTCAAACCGTTTACCCTCAATCATGTCTGTCATTGTTGTACCAACAACATCTCGAAATTCGAATGTCTTCCGATGTAAATATCTTCAGCTCTCTTCTCGTCATCTTATTCTATGAGTATTTTCCAAATTTCAGCTCTTTTCTCGCCATGTTATTCTTATAAGTATTTTCAAAATTTTCAATAATCAACTTCTCGAGCTTGACTGATGGACCGATTGTTACCAAAAACTGTACATTTTCTTGTAAGAAAATGTCCAGAAAAGGTTTTCCAGTAGATCGGTTCTGTCCTGCGAGCTGTGAAGCGCGCAGTACAAACAATATAAACAAACAAACAAACATATCAACAGAGAAAGACCCGATTTGGACCGACTGGAACTCTTCGCTATCTTTCATACAATAATTTATTCACACAATGGTAGCAATATAGGGTGTACCGAGACGGGTGATGGACCAGTGGCTAGCATGCTGAACCGTTAGATCGGGGTTCGATTCCTCTTATAGTCTACCGTCTAAACAGAGGCTTTTTGTGGCTCTCCTCTGTCGTTCAGGTGAATACTGGGGCCGTATTCTTCTCATTCCAACCGACTAATGAGGACTATTCACAGACCTGTAAATTACCATATAACAATACATAGGATGTTGAAAATAATAACTGCATATGGAGGAATTTAGCATGAGCTAAAAGCGATATTAATTTTAAATATTCCAGAAAAACATATCATTTTGTTATATTTCACGGTATTTTGATTTGTTTGTCACCATTTTTTATTTCACGTTTGAACCAAAGTGTAATTTTCAGCATATTCAGTTAAAAATCTACTATTTTGTGAAAATACTAGCTAAATCGAAGAAATCAAGACATGAGACGTTGTACGTATGAGATGTAACCAAATATTTCTGAAAATATAATTCTTTTCATTGATAGTAAACGTGTATAATCGAGTGTGTATAGATGGCTGCATCGGAATGCCAACCGTTCCCCTCCCACTCGCAACAGTTGAACGTTTACATTGAACCTTTAAATTTCATCCAAAACGTTATTGCGTTTCCAATTGGCAAAAATTTGTGCTCCAAAATACTTGACTTCAAATGGTCATTGCTGAAAAAATAACTGAATATCAATTCTAAGTTCTACAACTCTAATGATAGCAAGAAAGTAGCACACCTATGGCGTACGTTACAGACAAGACGCCATGTGCTACACGCATCCTTTCCACCTGTATATCTAGCACTGTTTGCATCTCTCGTTACGTCACAGGAAGACGTCGGTCGCCCTCCACATACGTCACAAGTGTAATACCGAGTCAGTATAGTCACTCCTCATCACATACCACTGCATGGCTGACCCGGTGGAATGAGGAGTACAACTACTAAATGCAATCTTTCATTCAAAATTCAATCCCAATTTGTGATCTCACGACACTATATATAATTTACAATTATATATCAGAATATAACAGCAGTCAACGCATATTCGTCACAAATTTCGAGTTACTATATCTTGACGATCTTGTGATGCCCCGTCCGAACGATCCTACCTTTTCATCCTTAGTGTCAATAAGGGAACAATGACTCTGTGTCAAGCTCTCAATGTTAGTATAGAATAAAATGCTATCAAATTAAGAATGATTTATGATCTAAATTCAAAACCCGATTCAACAGTTTTATTTATATATATATAAATATATATATATATATATATATATATATATATATATATATATATATATATATATATATATATATGTATATATATATATATATATATATATATATATATATATATATATAATATATATATATATATATATATATATATATATATATATATATATATATATATATATATATATATATATATATATATATATATATATATATATATATATATATATATGGGATTTTATAGTTATGTCGAAAAACATATTAATAAATATAATTAATATATATATATATATATATATATATATATATATATATATATATATATATATATATATATAAATATATATAAATATATATATATATATATATATATATATATAATATGATAATATATATATATATATATAATGATATATATTAATATGTTTTTCGACATAACTATAAAATCCCATATATATATATATATATATATATATATATATATATATATATATATATATATATATATATATATATATATATATATGTATATATATATATATATATATATATATATATATATATATATATATATATATATATATACATATGTATATATATATATTTCAAATCATTCCGTTTTGCCTTCAGTTCACAACACCATTTTCAGTTTTAAAAAAATCAATTATTTTTCTGGTGACAATAACGAATGCCTTTAGGCTGTTACCCTGTTTGCATGTATCAGTCCATTGCCTTGATCGTACCGTGACGCCTGCACGTGTAGATCCACGGATCCATGGCCACATGGACCGGGAATAACAGGCTATATCCTGGCCCATATGGGAATCTCTCTAATACTAATGAATAGAAGCCAGTATGGCTGCCTGTCTGTCAGTCTTTTGCTGTTCCTGCGTCTGTGAGTGACAAGACATGTCAACTTGCAGCAAAAACACGTCCCCTCGGTGAAGTCCACACGAATGCCGTTTTATTGGCGAATAGTTTACTGTAGTATAAATGTAAGAAGTGATGTCGGTAGAGGGTCAAGTGATCGGTTTTCGTGGTCCTCAAAGAAGCAATTGTAGACATGTCATTAGGGATTGTCTCACTGAATCAGAGTTGAGTGGCATAGGTTCAATTCAACGTGTGAGTTTTTGTGTTTGTGCTCAATGTAAACATGTCCCGCGGTCGGGGACCTTTTGTGTGGATAAGGGAGTGACGATTTTCGGGAACAAATAGTTCATACTGTGGTTTACGATTGGGTGCAATTTTATTGATAAGTAATAGCCTGTATTTACCTTTTACTTATGTGATGGAAGTTGTACACTCTAAACGGAATAAATTGCTCACTCATGTTCACTCTGAACGGAATAAATTGCTTTCTTTGGAATGTGGAATCGTGAACGCTTGTCGATCAAATAATGAGCAATGAAGTGATTTTTTTGGTCATTTCTAATTGAGAATCGAAGGTAATATTTTTGTATCGTTCAAAATGTTACCCTATCTTTGTAAAAGTTTTCTTCTGGCAGAAAATCGCAGTTCTCATAGAAAGTGTGTGTCAATAGTTTGGTTATGGGTTTCAATTTGTTAGCCGTCAACTACTATTGAGTGAATTTGTTTAGGACGTGATTACTTTATTTCTGCGTATTATCAACACTAAAACTAATCCATTGTTGCTTGTTTGTTTGTTTGCAGGGGCAGATGCAAGGAGAGTTTTCATTGGTCGATTCGCATTCACATCAACCAGTTAGAAATTCGAAAACGAAAATATCGTCGAAAATTCGATCATCATAGTGTACCTCCCAACATTAGCCTGCACATAAGGATACAAATGTCGTGTTAAGTGTTTCTATAAATAGCGTAAAGGTTAACAAGTATACGTACGTGTGGTGTGTTTCTCTACGATTTACACCTATTGGCTTCTTACTTCTCAAGTGTTTCTATTATTGTGCCATTTTAATGAGATAAGGAAATTCCTATCGACAGAATCTATTAGTGAAGAGTGGAGCTCGTCTCACCTACTTGTGATTGTGTGTATCTATCAATAAATCAATCAATATAATCCATTACCCCACCTAGTGCGGAAAACGTGGTGCGCGAACAAGTGTTAAAAGTTCATATTTGATTATGAGTTCCTATTTTGCAAATTCATACATGCCAGATATCCGTAATGGGGGTGTCGTGTCGGCTGAGCACCCCCATCAAAACCATCATTATGGTTCAGTGGCTCAGGGCCAGAACCCGGTGACGGACCCCAGTTCGTGTGCGGGGGGCGACTTAAGACAAGGCATCCCCCCTCACCATTATGGGGGCCCACCTACCGGGGGGCAGCCGCCGCAGGGTATGCCCTACCCCCGGTTTCCACCTTACGACCGCATGGATATCAGGAACGCGGCGTATTACGCGGCCCAAAACGGTATGGAGGGTAACAGTGTCTACGACCACAGGTCAAATTCACCGAATATGGTTCATATGGGCCAGGGACAAAATGGCCACCAAACACCGGTGGTTTATGCGAGTTGTAAATTGCAAGCGGCCGTTGGAGGTGTTGGGTCAGTGAGTCCTCCTTTAGAGGTACCCCAACAGCAGCAACCCCCCTTAAATAACCATAATCATCAGAGTCATCATCAAAACCATCAACATCACCATAACATGCAACAGCAACATCAACAGCAGATGATATACAACCAACAGGCTTGTGTTGAACAGACTCCTGCCCACCATCAACAAGTGGTGGTAGCCCCCCACCAGACCCCTGGACCTCCTCAACAAGGAGGTCAGCCCCCTCAAGCCCCAGTGCAGCAATCGCCGCAAAACACAGCTGCATCGTTACCAAGTCCACTTTACCCGTGGATGAGAAGTCAATTTGGTAAGCTTAGCATAAATATTTGCAACAATTCAAGATGAGACAAAACTGAAACATTTCTTATTGTATTATAAACCTTCTAATCGAACCAATAAGCAGATTTCAACCCTCAAACCAAAACCAGATCACGATAGTATATCTCTCAATACAAGCATCAAGTCTAGATGGCAGTCTGTTTTTCATACTCTCGCGCATCCTCGCATTGTAATATGTTATATGTGTATCAAATATAAATGATTTTTAAAAAAAATGATGATAATAATAATAATAATAATTTCCTATCATATGAGGAAAACTCTGAACACGTGTTGTGGTTAACGATGAATGTACAACTTGGAATTTCGCAAATTAATATTTGATTTGATTCAGTATCTAAAAGCTGTTATGTTAATAGTTGGGTCAATCTTTCGACGTCGAGCTAGAAAATAGTTGTCCTCAATCAAAATATCCTTTTTTATCATCGCGCTGAATTAAGACTTTTTCTATACATTATTTATTTAGCATTCTATCTACCATGTTCCAGTGGTGGTATACTGTATAATAACCCGTATGGATATAGATTGGTAGCGTGTAATATTTCTTTATTGGGTCCAGTGATTTCATTGGCTGTAATCCAACAAAAGACCCCTCCAGCAGTGCTCGCCCGCGTTCGACTCGCCGTGCTGCTGGCCGTTATCGCGACCAGTCTGACATTCGAACATTGCAGCAAATGCAATTCACAAGCTACATTGAAAACAAACACACGCGAATACGATTCCTTTCAATTGAAAGTTGCTTCAACACAAAAAAAACGCAATGAAACTTCGTATATTTTCTAGAATGTCAATCGGTTCACACGTTTCAGCAGCTGTTTCATGTTCGTACGTAACACGTTCGCTTTCATTAAAATAGGTTAAATAAACTGGCTGTTCATCTCATGCATCGGAATTAAATATTTCAGTTAATGAACAATGAATTCCGTGAACATTCAAATTTTTACATTTTCACATTTAGTAGTAAAAACTGTTGAACCTCAATACCAAAAAAGTATTCAAAAAATTATAATCGTGCGTCTTATGTTTTTCTTGACAGTTTTGTTTCTGCGCCACTCGTGAAAGCATGCTGAATTCAAATTCAAATAAAAGCACTACCTGAAACATATATTTTCTAAATTACTATTTCTTCGTTTTACTTTAATCTAGCCACTTTTCGTAGCTCAGTCAACTAAGGCACCACTATAGAAACTAGAGTCACCAATGGGCGTGGGTTTGAGTCCCGCATATAAGCTGTGGGTTATTGTGAAAGTCTTTTCACTCATCATCTTCATAGTTTCATTATTATTACCTGCTCATCCGTACCTCCAAACAACCCATAGCTGTTGGTTTAAGCAAACACTAGTCAATCAGTTGCATCAATATTATTGGCTTGATTCGTGTTTTTTCGTATCGCCGAAACACAATTTATTTGTATGTGATTTTTTTTCTCCACTGACAACCCGAAAGATCAACTACCTCGTGAATAGAGATAGTAAACTCGGTCTTTCCAATTTCAAGAAAATCAATGGTGGACTTTGTAATAACCCCTGGGCGCCTGGCATTGTTTTAAGTTTTGTGTTATAATCACCGCGCATGTCTGTCAAAAAACGTCAGTCAATGCGTTACTCTTGTTTTCGTTCGATAAATTGTTCTATTCCGCTTGATAAATTATTTCTGAATCGGAATCTACAACTAAACCATTTTACTGCACGTTTCCAAATTCTCTCAGGCCCGTTTTTGAATGTTTCGTTAAAAGTGAGCTTCCTGTTATTTAACTTTTAGTTGGTCATTTCCTCATAATATGTGACGCAACATGGGATTTAGAGTCAACATCGGAGACGAGTTGAGGGTCGATATATCGCGATTTGAAAATGAAACACGAACCCAGTGTTCGAATTTCTGAGGGGGGGGGGGGGCTGAGGAGGAATGTCATTCCCTTCAAGAGAAATTGTCACTCACACTATCCCCTCAGAGATAGAATTTGGTTACTCGCCCCCTCCCCCCCGCCCGCTTCCTCCTATAAGAATGCACTCGTTTTCATAAATTTAATACGAGCATTTACAAAATATAAGTCATTAATTATAATATAATTAATTATAATTATAATCAATTATAATAATTATAACGCCTACTGGCCTTTAGTTTTTCCTCATATATTATCTTGATTTTTTTCAAAATATATATAACTATTCAAAAAAACCGACGTATCAGAGTGCAGGGCAGCGTAATTTACGGTACTAATTAGCGAATGAACTGAATGACTACTGTCTTTCAATGGTCAGAAATACGATTGGAAAGAGCGTGGTTTCAAAATCTCCTGCAAGGCTCCCCCCCCCCTACTTCACCACATACATACACGCACACACACACACACTGGTAGCAGGCCTACACCTGCGATTAGATAAGTGGTCGATCAATTCACATCAGACTGCATCCCATATCAAATTTACCGACATGATACGGAATAAAACTAGCTGACAATATACGTATGCACTCCACGTACAATTTTGTGCAAAAACTTGAGCGATTAAATATGCATAGATTTAGATTTTGAAATTTATACTTGAATTTCGTGAAAAAAATATTCCATGTGACAGCCAGTGCACACATGATTCACTTTTGTGACTCGAATCACCATCTCCCTCAATACATTTTCTATACGACCGCTGCAACTATAGAGAATCCAATTCTACATGTTCGAATGCGATCAAGACGGGAAAGTATTTCCTGCAAGTTGCCTGCACAATAATAGGTAACAGTCTGCATATAGTTTTGTATGTCCCGCTGGTTTACTGTCCAGTCTTCACTCATTGTGTGATGTGAAGATGACCCGTGCATTGCTACCTACTATCGCCAGCCGGAGACATTCTTTCAAATGGTTGACTTATTTATTACTGGATAACTCTGTTACGTATACAAATGTCTCAATCGGAGGTAATATGGCTAATGGTACAGGTCCGAGCAAACGATGTGGCACATTGCGAAATGCGTGAGCATTGTTCGGTTCAGTTATCGAAGTGCTTCATTCACTTTCAATTCGCTGTTGAATTTATCTGTGAATTTTTTCGAATTTAGAAAAATGTGTGATTTATTTATTTCTTCAATTCTGATCAATTTCAAATTATAATGTTGATCTGATTAACTGTTTGCAATGAAATTATTTTCATTCTCCCTTCAGGAAGTTAATTTCTGGAATTTTAATTCTGGTCACTTGTTTACTTGTTACATATCGGCTTTGCGAT
Source organism: Brachyptera risi (assembly GCA_964007535.1). Classification (NCBI taxonomy): domain Eukaryota; kingdom Metazoa; phylum Arthropoda; class Insecta; order Plecoptera; family Taeniopterygidae; genus Brachyptera; species Brachyptera risi. The sequence continues at coordinate 44,156,918 of OZ023327.1, forward strand.
TTCGAATGAACGAACGAACGAATTAATTGAAATAGACAATCCCATATAATCTGTTGATACCTTCTTGAAATTGATGTACATTCAATATTGAATGAATATCACTCATGCAGTGTAGATGATGATTCTTTGACGTTATAGTGTTTTGTTTGGAATATTTCTCGACTATATTCATTCTGCGAATTATTAGAGAGCTCGCTGGTATCGTAGATTGAGCCCCTTATAAATGATAAATGTCATCGAATGCGGACTTTGCCTTTAAATTGATAAGACTTCGTTTCTCTTTGAGTTGTCTGTACGCAGTGATTGACAGACAGTACGGCCATGTTTTATGACAGCTTTTACGTAAGTCGGGCGACATTGTTATCATGCCTTCATATTGTTTGTTGAAGGAACTATTGAGACTTTTCAAAACCGTTTTCGAACAAAGTTTGCTTGTCCTTTAGAATTCCATAGACCTTGGGCGTAGAAGTTTCTTCGTACTTTCGTCCGTTCGTACATTGACTCCTAAAATAATAATTATTCTTTACTTCTTGAGCAGACTTGATTTCTGCAACGTGCTGCGTATTCGTTATTACCTCTTACGATGGCTACTTATTTATAGAGGAATATACATATTGAAACAAAAACTGGTGTTTGTATTCATTTGCGAACACAAATTGTGGAGAATATTCGAAATTTCAATTTGATAATCGTTTCAATGTGGGCGTAAACACAACTTATAGATTATTTTGATGTCATTTCATAGCCTGGGGAGGTTTCACATCTAGACGTTGCTGTATTTTAATACGTTTCGAGTGTTTTTCACAATTTGTCTTCGCAGTAGCAATCACACTCAGCAATACGTTTTCACATTGTACTTGTTGGTATTGGGTTATTTTTTTCATTAGGCGATTTTTTAGGTTTCTCTTGAAATAATAAATGTTTCAGTTTTGTACGATTTTTTTATTTGTATTAGTAAAATGACGAGTTATCTGCTCGATTTCAACCAATCCAGGTGTGTTGTTGCATTTCAGTACCCAATCGTAAAAATAATTACATTCGACTATGAATTCCTTGCTAATATTAATAATTAATCTGAGGATTAGCAGGACATTCAAGGTGTCATAAGTAAGCCTAACCCGTGTTCTATGATCGTAGTGTAATGTTTTATTACTGGTCTGAGCATACATTACGCTATTTGTTGCTCAACAACGCCCCCAACTAGCTAGAATATTGGGGGGTACGAGTAATTAGATGAAGGTCATTCCACAAGTGTTCACGGACCCAATAGACCGTCAACAATTATTGTGAAGTAACATATGGTCCTAATTGAAGCCCTGTCAATAAAGATTCCAGTGTTTTCATTCTATATATTCATATATATATATATATATATATATGTATATAGGCCTATATATATATATATATATATATATATATATATATATATATATATATATATATATATATTATATATTGTGACGGTATGTACCAAGGTCATTTACTAATATATATATATATATATATATATATATATATATATATATATATATATATATTATATATTGTGACGGTATGTACCATGGTCAGTTACTAATATATATATATATATATATATATATATATATATATATATATATATATATATATATTATATATTGTGACGGTATGTACCATGGTCAGTTACTAATATATATATATATATATATATATATATATATATATACATATACATATATATATTTATCTCTCTCTCTCTCTCACTATATATATATATATATATATATATATATATATATATAACTTATATTAATGTATAGTGTATGTAGAGTAAAAAAGTTATCAATCACGTTTACATGTTGGTTAATAACATGACTTGCCCTCATACAATTATTTCGAATTATTATACATACTACACAGATGATACGATAGATATATAGATACATGGATATATCGATTATATCGATTATCTATACAGATCTACGTTCAATATATATTTTACAAAAAAGTATATTTTCTAAAGTGAATCTTGGGATGGTTTGTTGAAAATACTCCAATCACTTTTTTCCACCGTTCAAAAACACCTGATAAAATATTTTTCCGACTCATCTCAACGTCTCATTCTTCATTTACCGACTCCAAAAGATATTAGTCATAATAGAAGTACGTCGTTAGAACTCAATCAATGAGTTGAGAAAACATAATTTAGTCACAATTATTTTTGAACTGATTGTCTAGCCCACCAGGCATATTAAATACATTAAGGGCCAGTCCGCCCCTGCCACCCTACACGCACAGAACACTTGCACGCCCGAGCGCCTATCAACACACAATGATAGAGAAGCATGGGGGGGGGGGGGTAGTTCCCTATTTCTCAAAAGGTCAACCAACTCTTAGCTGAGTGACATTCAGTACCAAATGACAACAGTTTGCATGTCTGGCTGTCTTGTCAGTCAGTCAGTCAGTCAGTGGTACGGCCGTGACAACTCGGTAACATATACAAGTGCGTTCAAGTGCAATTTCGGTAATCGTGATGAAAACGCTCTTGAAATGGAGATGAATTAAGAAGGTTTCGAGTGTAAGTCGACTGCTGTTGATCGTTTCTGTCCATCGCAGGTCATTAGAGATCAAATACATAACTATTTTAGTGAATATCACACGCATGCTCCTCGTTTAATGCGCAATAAAACGTTTTTTTGTACGTATTTAATTAACTTAGATAAATGACCTCGTGCTCAAGGTGGCGTTTAATAGCACGGCCAGACAAATGAGGTTTTAATTATAGTCTATATTTAACCGGTAATTTGAGTGGTGCTCAAATCACATTTTTCTGGAATGTTTTTTGAATTGTTTTATCTATTAATTTCAACTAGTCAGTGCACGGATGTCCAATAAAAGAACTGGATTTTATCAGCGTGGGATATTTTTTGATTCGAATTTTATCACCCAACGTTGCTTGAAATATGCTATTCAGTGAAAAAATATCTCGGAAAATATGTCCCCTGGAAAAATATACACAACTTGGAAAAAAATATATCCCCTCTAATTAATACGTGGCTTCCAAAGGTGGCTTATTGAGAGGACGTCGAAAGTGAGAACTCTACAGGCAAACCCGAACAACCTAGAACCAACCTAACCAGAAGACAAAATAAAATACTATTCCTTTTTGGCCCAGATGTAATTATGAATGACGATCAGCACGTTTATCTTGTTATTCTGTGATGAAGGAATAAATTATATTTTACATCAATTTCACATTCAAAATCTGCCTTCAAAATTATATTCACATAGCAGCATGTAACAATCTATTGCACCAAATTCCAACAAACCATCTTTGCTCGATCGAGTTACCTGGGGAATATTTTTTCCAAGAATTATGTCTGAGGGTTGCTTGAGATATACCAACTCATCTAATCGAACTTGCCAACCATAAATTGGATCAAGAATTAACTAATTTGTCATTTGCTATATTACACAATGCATAATTAACTATTTTTGGGGGGTGCTGAACTTGAATAATTTGCTAAAAAACAAATGATGTGGTTCGCTTGATTAAAATCTTCATTTACTATAATCTATATTTCTATCATACCCACTATACGTGCTGTGTATGATACATTCGATCAAAGATAGAACGCTTTTTTCACTACAGTAACATTATCACGTTATCATGTTATTATTCTAGAAAACCTTTGAACAGGTGCAGATTAAGAGAAACAAAGGTACCGGAACAGAAAACATAGTTTCGTCAAAAGTTTCGTCAAAACTTTCCTCCACGCCCGTCAATCTTGAACACATATCATCTAATGAAAAAGCACTTTCAAAATTGAATCTCGTTATATTCTGAATTTTATCACTGTGTACCAACACTATAATATCTTTCTTTCTTGGTTCACTATTTTTGGAGCCATAATATTTTCAACTCATTTCGCGTGAAACAATGTTGAGGAGAAATATGACTGATAAAATGAAGAGAATGAATATTTCGAATGCAAAGTTGCAATATATTCTCTGAAAAATAGAACCAAAAAATACCGTTCCGGAACGAGCGTATACTTGGGCCTATATAAATATATGAATGAATATATATATATATATATATATATATATATATATGTATATAAATATATATATATATATATATATATATATATAGATAGATAGATAGATAGATAGATAGATAGATAGATAGATAGATAGATAGATAGATAGATAGATAGATAGATAGATAGATAGATAGATAGATAGATAGATAGATAGATAGATAGATAGATAGATAGATAGATAGATAGATAGATAGATAGATAGATAGATAGATAGATAGATAGATAGATAGATAGATAGATAGATAGATAGATAGATAGATAGATAGATAGATAGATAGATAGATAGATAGATAGATAGATAGATAGATAGATAGATAGATAGATAGATAGATAGATAGATAGATAGATAGATAGATAGATAGATAGATAGATAGATAGATAGATAGATAGATAGATAGATAGATAGATAGATAGATAGATAGATAGATAGATAGATAGATATGCATATATATATATATATATATATATATATATATATATATATATATATATATATATATATATATACATATCTTTATTCAAGATTCTGTCTTGCAATAAGATTGCAAAAAACATTGAAAATCAATCAATTGAAATATAAAAATTAACAATAAAATGTTCCTGAGAGAATAATTCAAAAGATAGATAATAGGACGAGAAACAAAACATAAGCTATATTCAAATCTACAAATGGTTATAATCGAAAGAAATTATAATAATGATGACTGAGAAAAGATGGAAATAAGTTAATCAATGTGGCTTATATTGCTCGAATAAGAAGATGAAGAGAAGAAGGAATAACGAAATGATATTAACAAAATCAACCGTAAATAAATGAAAATTATCAATTTCAATACTAATTAGTAATTACAAATAAGAGC
>OZ023327.1:44166862-44169362 GCA_964007535.1 Brachyptera risi
ATCAACTCTTCATCATATTTCTAATCTATCGTAGGCATACTGTTCATCTCAACGAAACAACCGTCAGAAATACAGAGTACCTTACCAGTACTATAGTGATGGATATCGTTTTGAAGATAGCAGCAACTATCAGTTTCAGTAAAATTGTTGAATAAATGGTATAATAGAATGATGTAGAATGAATTGAAATGCTAAACCTATCATCATGTGCTATACTCATGTATACTATATGTTCACTTCTTTGTTTGATTCAATATGTTCAAATGTTTAGCGAACATGAGAATGGAAATTTATTGGCTCATCTCTGAATGGTCGATCATCATTTTGTATTTTGAATTTCCGTAACATTTTTAGTCATACCAATTTTCAACCAAACAATATCTGCAGATATTAGTCTGGTACCGAGTAGAGATCATTAAAAGCATCGATTTGCGCTGCTAATGGTGCATTCAATTAGTGGGTTCCCACCCATTTCTGCAAACCTCGATCATCATCTTCGCAGTAGATGAAACCTACCTGTCTTTACCAGTATTGTTGAGTAATTTATTTTCAATTTTGACTGATATTTTTATACACCAATCTGGACGACCCGGTTACCAATTGGCACATTTTTCACTGAAATTAATAATTTATTATATATCTTGGCTGCCGAGATTAATTAATCTTTCAGTATACATTTTCTTCCATTTTTTTTCAAACCGTTATCAATATAAATCGATTTCTATATCTTTAGCGGGGGTCTTTAATTGAAAAAAAACAATTAAAAACCTTTTGAGTTTCAGTGAATCATTTCTGTAGCGCAGTAAGACCATGCAGGCAGGGAGTGTGTTACTGTGATAGCATGCTCTCTGGCGGCTAACCAACTCAACTACGTAGAATCAAGATGCTCTGTGATTGGTCGAAAGAATCAGAGAAATACGTTGGAATCTAAGAAAAAGAAAGAGTGGCTGGGATTGACAGTTAAAAATTATCCACTATACTCGCACCGAAACAAAATAGCAACCAGCTGTTAATAATGATCCACATGACACCGCAATGTTAAAATCCGTTAGAGGTTACGTGTACTTGTTTTTAGATCTGGTTATGTCATGCAACTTTTTGACTTACGTAATTAAATAAGAAGTATAGACCGAAAATATATATGTAATAATAATGAAACGGAGAGCTTCAACTCTGAGTATGATGGATGAAATATATTTATTAATATATACTGAAGTTATATTGATTTATGATTAATATTTCGAAGGGCATACATGCTACCTTTCACTAGGCCTATATCCAAGAATGACGATAACTGAATAATTTTCAAAAACTTGACATGAAAAATAAAATGGGGAATATTGCATTCTGATTTTTAATCTCTAATAAAAGAAATATTCTGAGCAAAGTCCATTTGCATGAATTATGTCTTGAGCAGTTCAATCAGGATGATTTAATAATGAAGAATGAAATGTAATTTTCTAAAAATGTCCCTATATCTTGTAGCAACAATGGTGGTCATGTGACAAAGGCGCGCCTTGTATCAAGCCATAATCCGTACCCCAGATTTTTCAGTTCTGTGTAAAACATGATGAATCCTCAATTTGCTTCTAATTGTGTTCAAAACTGTCATCACTTCGATTTTTTTTTCATTTACCTGAAATTTTCAAAGCAGCCCGAGATGTAATCTGGTGCAATCATTTTAGGCGCAATACCTACATCTTTAATCCTTGAACCTGAACTTGCCTTAGTGAGAATCTTTGTAGTGACATTTGTGAAATATTCTGTGGAACTCTTTCCATTCGAATCGAGCTCGTGGTTATAAGTTTTGCTTCAGATTTCAGTGGTCTAGGAGATATAAGCACCTCAACTAGTTTCACCTATGTGGCACATACGCTCAATTTCATTATTCAATATGTTCCCGTTATATAAGAGAGATATCAAAAGATATAAGAGAATATTTTGAAATACTTGATTTCTCAGATGATGCAATACATTTTTTGATAGAATATAAATTGGAATTAGTCCAAAATTGATGAATCATCAAACTTGCAATTGCCATTGATCATTATTTCATTGCTGTCGCCGTTTGATGTTAGTTTACCATATGTATTCTTCTTAAAACCTCGTCGTTGAAGCGCCGTTAAACAACACAATTCAATTCAAATGTATTCTTCTTGAGTTGACAAGTTTTATATAGGCTATAGAGTCGTTTTACCCTTATATAATGTTGTGGTGTTATCTTCTGAAAGGTATGAGATATCAAATGTTCTTTTTGAAGAAGCACTTCTGCACAGTTACAAAGTATTAATAATTCATTCAAGAAAAATACACATTCTATGATTATTTGTCGTGGTTGTGCCGAAAATCGGATATTTCATGGTAGTTTACCTGTGAAAATAATTGAATTCAAGGTGAATGATTGAAACCGATACCGAATTGTAGATATTCAAAAGATCTGTGCTCCTACCAATCTAGAGAAGAATCAAAAGGTGACAAAATACTACTATTTCGTTTAGTC
>OZ023327.1:44174362-44176862 GCA_964007535.1 Brachyptera risi
CAGAAACTTGACTTGGGTAATTTAATATGCGTGGAATCAACCAACCCAACTCTCAAATAATAGACGAGTCAAGGCAAAAGAGCGAGTCCTGAAATTTTAGAAGGGAACGATCAACCCATATATAGTTTGATAACAAATAACGAGCATATATAAATATATATATATATATATATATATATATATTTATATATATATATTTATATATATATAGGTCTATATATTCATATTTATATTCATGTGATTTATTATTAATAACTATTGCTAATAATAATAATGAATAGTAGTTGAGGTAAATACTCTCGGAGACATGGGCTACGTATAAACTCTTCTTCGCATTACAGGTTATTGGATAGAAAACTGAATGATTGTTCTTGTTTTTCTCAGGAAATATGTTGCACTGATTGGGAATTCGGCAGACCATAACTTCACCTGACGGTCTCATACATTATTCATATCCACTTACTTTGTTTAATTTTCGGAAAATAAGTATAAAAAAATAAAAACATGTCAGATCATTCATCTGTGGATACAGCCAGTTGGCTTATCCCCCCGTTGATGAATATCCATTGTTTTTTTCATTTACATATGCTCCTTCGCCGTGAACTCGCAAGCTATATCATCACTCCTCATAAAGTGATTCGAGTCACTCGTAAAATAATTTTGTGAATAAAATAGAAAATTCGCACCAATTCTGGCATTTACAGTGACTGGCTATAGAAACTTCTCAATAAAATAAATTTTAACGAATTTTGTCTTCAATTGTAGCTACCTTGATAATGTTCTATTGTTAGATAAACACGTTTTAGTAGTTTTCAGTATAAAAGTCGAGATTGCTACCTGAGTAGAACCTAAATCAAGTCAGGGTATCTGTAGTAGAAACATACGTGTAGATAAACAATCGCCATTTTTGTAGGAAAAAATATAATTTTATTGATCCCTTTCGCTATTTGAAGGAGCAAAATACACGGGAAATGATTCTAGAAGTATTCAATGTTATTCAATTCAATTCCGTTTAAAATCTAGATGGGCTAGTACTTGAAATCATTTCATTCAGTTCTGTATCTAGATATAGGGGCTATACTCTGAAATTTTCCAAAATTCCTCATTGAACCATAATTCATCAGTTTTATTAGCTAATTGTTATTTTCATTTCCTACCACAAAGTTAAAAGTGTAAAATCGTCGACCGAGTGAACATGTATTCGGGACGTTGCATGAGGTTATTCGAAGTTGTTGCCGTGGTTTGGAATGCACGGTGCAGCTGGCGGTTTGACGGCGCCATACGTCTTCATCAAGTTTCATGACGTCACTATCGCCTGCCTTATAACGCACGCACGCACATATGCACGCACAGACAACGACATGGAACACTACTGATATTCACATGGCATTATATCCTAGATCGCCTTATTTCCCGTTTATTCTAATCACAGTGAAATAGTCTTACCCAGAATAACACCCGCGCTTTTTGAATAATTCATTGCCAAAGACAGAACGCTTCATCCAACTGTTTTAACCAGTTGAATAATAGAATGTAATTAATGTTGAACATGAATGATGAATAGGCATGACCATTAGGCGTAAGTTAGTCATAGTCATATCTATAAGATTCTTGCCTATAGTCGCATAGTGACTTGGAGAGTCTCTAGATCCATCGGGGAGTTGAGGATGATTAACAACATATGGACGGACAATGAAACACACGAAATTCTGTTCAATTCTGAAGGTTAGATCATCAGTTAGCTAGCAGGTAGAGTAAAAAACGAAAACCTCTTCTTTGAGCAATTATGATTCGTCAAGAGTTGTAGCGGCCATTGTCCTGAAGACTAATTGCTAGCCAATCACAGTCGGGATAATAATTAGCTCGATACTCGCTTCTGAAATAACAATAGCTCCTTATTATCATTTTTGCAGGAGTGAATCGTGTTAAATAATATTTCATTGTGACTGAATTCATAATCATCCGTTATTAGTGGGTATCCTTAACAATGCAACCTAACCCTTGCTATCGTAATAATTGTGTAGTATATTGGACAGATTTCAGAATATTCTGTTACGTCAAGGATATTTGGTATCTGTAACTCGTACCTTATATATCTTGTACCTCAAGATACTTGTTGTTATGAGCTATACGTTGAAACTTTTCGACTATTATGGAATGTATGTAGCAATCTGCCGATCGCCATCGTATTCACTTTCTTGTAATAAAATATGATTTGGCTTTTTTCTGTGGTTCGAAGTATACTTGCCTATATTTGGGTGTAAAAAACTTGTCGGTTTAGTTTTGAGTAAGAGTAATCAGCTCGAAGCTGGGCTTGTCGCTTAGAAGAAATATCCAATTACTGGTAACTTGATGGCTGAGGCATGACCTATGATCACTACACAAGATTATTTCTCACTTGATGCAACTTATGGACAAGAAACAGACGAGTTTCACTTGAAAAATTGAATGCTCTCTTCACAGAATATATAAGGTCGAATTATGCATAATATAGGGTAAT
>OZ023327.1:44181862-44231862 GCA_964007535.1 Brachyptera risi
GTATACTGCTGCATGGAAACATTGCTAATGTATAAATGAAGTAATACCCTCGTTTTAACTGCAGTCATACAATGTTCAGTTCCCGGGGTTGCAATGATGACTAATTTTTAATTTCTAATTATCTAAAACAAACTTTATGTTGCTGATAAAGTCTGCAGCACGACCAAGCTGTCTTCACTTGGTTCGACTTATTTACATTGGTATTTATCTAATTTTCTAATGATAATATTAATTACAAGTAGTCATGAAGTACAGTAATTATGTATAAATTATTGATAAAACATAGTTTTTGAAGGATAACCGTATTTATATATTGTAATATAGGCCAAAATAAATTATTTAAAATGGTAAAAATGGTAGTTTTTTTTTCGAAACTATGGCATTTCTATATCTAAGTGCAGCCGCGTACTCTTTGTAAAAATAAATATTTTTTTTGTAAATGTTAAGAAAATCATAATATAAATAATTTGTGTGTATAAACGTTCATAGGCTATAAGAAATACGAATAAATATATTTATCAATTTAATATTAATATTATCGTCGAAAAACATGAGCCAAGAGTATGAGATAATAATAATATATATAATTAGAAATCATCAGCCCTCTTGGAAACAAGAAATGTTTTCTCGAATTATGTTTGGAGTTTTTTGAGGCGAATGAACAGCTAGCTCCATCTAGTGATTTGTTTCCAATGAGAAGGTATGTCGTCTTTTGGTTAGTGAATGTTATTTGAGCAGGCTTGTTTCGTGTAGGTTATTGATATGATATTACGGGCGATAAGCTGACAGTTCCTGAACAAGTCCATTTCGCGATGCTTATGGACTTATTTTTAACGATATTATTATATAATCATACAAATCGCCCGTTTTTCGTACGTAAATAATATGTTAGACCAAAATACACCATTTCATACGTCACACATGTCTTTCTTGGAAAGAAATAACACAAATTAACAATTCATTTCGATTGAGAATGATTTAAAATTATATTTTGAAGACTGAATGAAAATACGTAAATGAAGTAAGCCTACACAAATACTCAAATATCTATGCCTTTCTAAGTTACAGGCTACTATACAGGCTATATGGGCTTTACTATATATTTTGATAGTAAACAATGGCCATGCACATATAGGCAGGTACTTGATGCACTGATGTGGAGTATAAAACAAGTGATTGAATAAATCGGTATAGTCACTAACCTCCTACCGGTCACTTGTATGTCAACAAGAATATTCTGAAACCTTATTGGAATTTTAGACATAGCGTGCATGTCTCAATAACAAAATGAAACCAGTATACGTAAAATATTTCCAGCCATTTTTTATATAAGAATATATAAATTAACGAGATACAAGAATAAAACCACTGTCTTTTTCTTATTCACTTAATCTAGACAAACATTGTAAGTGCTAGACGAGGAGCCTAATATACGTAACGTATACATGAGTCAGTCAACGTAGAACTTAACAATAGACTCATGCATCTATTAAGAATTAAGCTTTAGATCAATTCGATATACCTCATTGTTCCTTCATTTTATCATGTCATTATTATAATTTAAGTAAAATTATTTATAATGATTGTAATTAATACATATTTTTATTTAGTCCGAATTTATACAAAATGTTGATTGTGTCGAGTGCAAATGATCCAAGTTTTCAAGCCATGCAATTTCCATGATTCTCTCTGATTGTGTTGTAGTCAACTTGTTAGGTCTATTACATGGTCTAAGATCTATAATGCTTGTGCGATGTAGTTGTCCCAATATTCTATCTTAGTAATGTATAGTACTGTCCAAAATATTGTGTTTGAAAACAAAAAATTATATAAAAAATAATAACAAATAAAAACTGTGGTTGAATAATATCTGCATTTGACTGTACCTCACCTTATCAAAGCCTATACGGTATGAGTGCCGAACCCTCCAATTGAATAGATTACTTTTCTGGAATCTGTGAGTGTTGGCAGTTGACTAATTGATTACAGCACTGTCTATGCACCTAATGGTAATGAGCTTGATTATGTGAAACAGCATAACAACGTGAGGCAAATATGTAGATTCGAGCATTCATCTCTGCTCGTTATTGTGCTGTACAATTGTGCAACCACCAACAGCCATGCATTGCAATGTAATTGAGCTATTATTTGCGTGTGAGGAGATCTTCGAGCCGACGAGAAACTGCAGTTGCTTCTAGCACGGCCATCTGCATCCGTCGACTGTTCCCATGATTGGCTGCTGCCAGCTTACCACTGCTCCGCCTCACTCTGCCGCTCTCTTCTACTGCTAGCTGGTGTCAGAAAATGATTGAGTGATTATCAGACGCTGTTTTCCCGCACCACACAACAACCAATACATATTAGGAGGGATCAGCAAGCTGAGTGAAAAAAGTTCTTACCAGGGGTATTTTATAAATATACATGGTCGTAAAACTACGGTATTACAAATACCTTTACGGTAGCAATGCAAGGTACGGAATTAATAAATACGTCATACGATGTAGACAATAATGTTTCTAAAAACGAATGAGTCATATTTTATAAAAACACATTTCATAATTCATAATTAATGTAAAAAATAGTAAAATCAGTCATATTTTTAAGTCACCACAGGTCAGAGCATTTACATAACATGTAACCTAATTCGAATGTTTATTATGGATCGACAGTATTGTATGAAGATATTTCTCTGTAGGTAATTGAAGCAGTTGCACCACAATATAAGTTCCAACGAAAAGTCACTACGATAGTCTGTCTCTTCACAATCACTTGCATTCGGCTCCAGCTATTACTTACTGAGAGCACACAAGGTTGATCACTACCGTAAATTTATTCCACCTAATATGTTTAATCAGGAGCATTGCTTATTTGTTTATGCATTTTCCCTTCGATTTGCTTTCCAGAAACATGAAATATTAATGATTCGTTTTTCAGAGAGATCTAACTCAAGTTCGTTGAATTTCACCTCTGACATTTCTCACTGAAAGCATATTTTGATAGTACAAAATGCTATCTTGAAAAAATCTATCCATTCATTGTATGGATGGAAAATCAAAAATGAAAACTAAACTTGTATGAGAATAATCTCTGCCACACATGTAACGTGGTATTTAGGCGTAAATGATTTCAATTCTGGATTAGTTTTGTTTCCATTTTCCTAGGTTACTGGCTACACTAAACGAATTCAAGCGATGTTTGATGAGTAATTACATCGTGAAATGTAATGACAGTTTCGATTGCCAAGAAATTTAAACTTTCATGTGGGGAGAATCATACCCAATCAAACTGTTTTAAATTAGTACATTTAAATGATCAATAGTTGTGATTGTCAACACGGAAGCTTCCAACTGTAAGCTCATATCAAACAATATCAATTTTCTCTTTTTTTTTCTTGTTTTACTAAATTATTTCGCCAATTTTCTTCTTATCAGTTTAATGGTCCTCTATTGTGGGCCCATCTACGCCAGTTGTTCTAATGCCGTTTAAATCTCCATTACGGAGTGAAATGACATGTGTCTAAGTAGTAGAATGTGTATTTTACAATGTGCTTATGTCTTTACGACCGAGTGCTTGGCTATAAACATGAGAGATAGCTGTTAGTTCGGAAGGGGAACAACGTACACGACCTTGCCATAATAACATAAATCCTGCAAGGTGCATTCAGTGAACGATGAGGGGGGGGGGGGGGATGGGAGAGGGGTCATTGAGCAGACGCCATTAAAGTATCGGAATAGAAACTGCGGAAATGGAGTCTACATTTTCGAGTACTATATTCTTGTTGGTTATTGCTTGTTGATGTACTTCCAAGTCGTTTTGTCGAAGGTGGTTATTATATGGATGGAGGTGCCAGGTTTTTCAACTTTTAACTTGTGTTGGGAATATGTAGAAACGTATTAGTTTTAATAATTTTTCAAGATCTATATTTTTCGGGAGCTTTTGAAGTTTTCACAGTATGATTCCTGTAATTTCATGTTCTCTTTCAGGACGGTATTTGTACCTTGGATACTTTTTTTTCATTAATTTCTTTTATACATTGTTTTTACTTCTTACCGATCGATGATTTCTTATGATTTGTATAATGTCAACAGGGGATATTTCCCGACAATATTTCCTGTTGAGATGAATTATTCATAACTTATATTTTTTCTGTTCTTTATTTAATTTTTTCAAATTCATATTGGGTTCAACGACGCACTATAATGATAATTTCGTTCTTTTCGCGTTATCAAGCGATAATAAGATGATGGTTTCTAAAGTAATTGGAAGGAAGATGTTAATATGGACGGTTACGGGGATCGAATCGAGGCCCGATGTACCCTCATTTCCATGTAGCATGGAGCAAGCGCGTTAGCACTGAACCACCTGTGCCGGTTTGATGTATAATATTCATGTATATCAATGTCAAGTCTCATATTGAAATTTTTGGTTTTCCATAGTCAAAATTTTAGCTCGACAACTTTAGCCACTGGCTCTCAAAATATGAAAACGAAAATACATATTCATTTTCATCATAATATATTGTGTCAAAATCCAACCCCGTATTTTGCCCAAGTAGGTATTGATAATTGAAGTATCACAGTCATGTATAATGCACAGAGTGAAGACCACCATAGGCGCCTTCCAAACATCTCAGACCTGCTTGGCTTCAGATTATTCTTATATCGAAATCAGCCGCAAGCAAACTGTGAATGGATTCGGCAACGATTTATGATGCTGTATTTTATCACTTCCAGCCAAGCAATTCTTTTGATGAACCAACGAACCAACTCTTGGCTTCTTGGCTCACGATCAGCCCTGCTACTATATATAATGCATATACAGTCTGTATATAATCTGTACTATCTATACGATTTTCTCAGACAGGAGAAAGTGAAAGAGAAAGAGAGTAAGAGAGAGAGAGAGAGAGAGAGAGGGGGGGGGGAAGCCTGGCGTTTTCCCATCCTGATTTCTTTTTTCGGAGGTGAATATTATTGAAAAGAAAAGTTATTAACACTATTTTTTGTTGATTATTACAGTGCAGTGTTTTCTTAAAGTGATCCTCCATCTCCGTTTACTTGGAAGTTTGGTCCACTGACAAAACCAAGCCCCAACATTCCGTGCCTCATTGAAATCAATTTCACCCATACATCACCCGCTCTGCTATCAACAACATTTTCCCTCTGCGCTTATCATACATGGTATCACAATTCACTGTTGAAGATGAAATGTTGAAAGTGAAAATTCATGACCAGAAAAAACCGAGCAAGTCATTGTTTCCACATTTTTTACAATATCCGCTAGGTTTTGACAACAATGGGCTTCAAAGTAGTAACTGAAATCAATTCGATTCAGTCTTTGATTTTTTCATGCTGATACTTTTTATAGTTTTTATAGATGAATTGTGTTCCGGTAATATTAGCATTTATTCCGATAATATTTGATGGGCTGA
This sequence comes from Brachyptera risi, assembly GCA_964007535.1. Classification (NCBI taxonomy): domain Eukaryota; kingdom Metazoa; phylum Arthropoda; class Insecta; order Plecoptera; family Taeniopterygidae; genus Brachyptera; species Brachyptera risi. The sequence continues at coordinate 44,187,291 of OZ023327.1, forward strand.
TTCGGTATTTCCATGGAAAACACTTAGTTATCGATATTTTATGTGAATTCGACGTGGAAAAGCCAGCACGTAGACGCGTGTGAAGTGAGGACTGGTATAGGGACGACCTCGACCACATAAATCAATAACCTAGCTACCCCTCTCTCTCTCTCTCACTCTTTCTCTCTCCCTCTGTCTCTCTATCTCTCTCTATATCAAATGTGGATATTATGTATGGGGTATAATATACTCTTATCAGATAGTCAGAGACATCTATACCTATGGATTGAAATTAGTAGCATCAATCTAGCCTCCATATTAGCCTACATTAAATCATTGGGTACGGTAATTGACAGTTAAAGAGTTTTTTTCCTATACTCGAATTGCAAATGTTTCTTTGGAGTGTTATTTTTCGATATTTCATGACAGTCGATAATTCAATTCATCACTTTTTAATGATCTCGTGAGGGACTTGTATTTATTATGACTATGGATGAAAATTTTATTTTCCATTCATTCTCCAAATTATCAGTCATAATGAAGGGGCCACTGCCTTACTTCACCATCATTTGTTATTATCGCATAGAGTACATTGTGAAAACATTTTTCCAACTCACTCCTAATATTTGTCTAAAAGAAGTCAGTAATATCTGGATCAATTTATGCTTCCGTCGATTATTACCGTTATCTACAGACTATGATGATATGATAGCCTAATAATTGGAATACATTTGATTTGATTTTCTGAATTCGGCGGTTCTTTTCGGCCATGCTTATCTGGGAGGTGCTTCGGTCTCTCGCCCCTCCTTAACACTTAGTCCGCGTCAAACGTGCGTCAAGTGGCACTACCCCCAAATTTGTAACTCTATCCAGACACTTGGATTACTAGCGGAACTAATAACATTTTCTTGTAACCTCGGTTTTCTATCAAGTATTCGACGTTCGGGGAAATATTTTTTGCTGACATTAATATACTTATTATTCCTGATAATCTATTAGTGTGGTTCCTTGAAGGCAGTTACAACTGGTCTTGAATCCGTTTAGGAAATCAAATTGCTAGAAACCAAATAAGATAATTTGAATATAGACACTGAATATTCGATTGGAAGCTCTCTTCAGACATGAGAAATTGAAAGAAGAAAAAATACGAGTCTATTAATTTTCGTCCTGTCAAAATTGTGAACCCAATTTTCAATCAGGGTATCTAATGTCTTCAATCAGCATTGTGTAATGATTTGGATTTCATGTATTCTTGTGACTTATCATCATAACTGTCCAAACTGTAGTCTCATTAAAATTGGCAAATTTGTCTCGATCAATTCACATAATAGTTATTTTTAATCAGTCTTGTTAATAGCATTGGAATCAAGGATGTAAATGTTGTGTTGATGGTATGTTTTCTCGTACGCTAGTACAAACGTGGCATCATTTGTTGATGCTTTGCACCGCCCAAATACGAAGCAAAACCTTCGTGTTCTGCGTTTCTGATTGGAGGAAACACATCCATATGATAATCATGAGATATCATTCTAATTTATTAAGAATGACATTCACTGTAATGGCGAAAAGAGAGGGGGGAGGGAGACTCGGGCACATCTGCCATCTAGACAGAACTGCGGTGAACTTGCTTCTTTTTACTAATCAATAGGCCTCTCCTAGCAAATTTTTCCAGTCACCTTATTAAAAATATGTAATATGATATCGTTTGTTATTATTTATTATTTTACAGTTCTTAGTTTATTGATAGTTATAATGCCAATGAAAAGACCACTGAAATGATGAATTATAACAACGTTTTCGTTAACTTCGGAGCTCACAGATTTTCATGACCAACGTGTATTTGTGTAGATCGTTTTGATGTACGAAAAAAATCTGATCTTGACCATTTTTCAGACTGAGATTAACTATAATTTAAATGAATCATCATTTATCATCTCTTCAGTCAGGGGTTCGCAAATATTATTACTCCATTAGATTCATGATCGAGCAGTTTATCTTCACTTTATTAACTCTCTTACATTTCTTATTTGATTTTAAACAGTCAATAATTTAATCATCTTGTATACAGAAATCAGTTCTTGACTGCAGGCTTTGGGCATTATGATGATATGTTTTTGTAATTGTTCGTAACTTCAAGTTATATAATATCTCATGAATGAATATATAACAAAACGTCGACCATTGATCATTCTTTGAAACAATAGCAACATTCAAGTTCAATTAACTCTCAACAGCTGGCAGAAACAAAAATGTACAATTTTTGTGCAAGTCTCTTTTATTAAATTGAATGAAATATATTTGCTCAATTCTATTTATAGCTATATATAATAACTTCGATGAATTGTGAGGCTGCCAAATTCTTCAGATATCAGCTGCTAAGTATTAGGTTATAGCTTTGTGTAATAATCAAGTTGAGAAAATTATTTGCGAGCTCAAAATTGTAGTAAAAGCCAAGACAAACTGCTGGATTTATAGTTGATAATTTTTTCTACACTGTTTGAGAATGAGTTACATGATAACTCATTGAGATTCAAATTCAAATCTGTATATTGTTTCATACCATTGCTTATATACTTATGGCTTATTTATACTGAAAGACTTTTATCTACGGCGAAAAATTATGCTCAAAGACAGTGCAGTCCTGGTGTTGAAGATCATTAGTTTTAAATAATCAAAATGGGGTGGTAAGATCGTCCTTGTGGTGCCCCGTCCAAACGATCCTATCTTTCATCCATAGCCTTAATTGGGGAACAATGATTTTGTATCAAGTTTCGATGTTATTAAAAAAAAAAAAAAATACCATGGCTCATTGAGTTGCATACAAAGTTGTACTTTAAACTCAAATAATATATTAGTGAAACCCTACAGGTACCTCCACAGTAATACGCCTACAGCACATGGCCTATCATATATGTTATTCAGGCCTATACTTTGGTTGAAAAAGTACAAGAAAACATTTGAGAACTAAAGGCAAAGTAGCAGGCCTATAGGCAATATTTTCCATAGCTAAATATGTACACACAAATCAACGCTGAATGATGAATTCAATAACATTTCGTGAATCGTCACCTGTTTTTTTATATGTTCACTATAGGCCTATATAGTGATATATTTATTTGGTACAAAATACATTTTTCTCTGACATGTCTTCAAACCCTAACACATGCATTAAATTGCTATATCCATTTACATATCTAAACATTCGATTCAACATTTGATATGATCCTAGAGTGAATATGTATGGGCCTACGTTTATAAACAACGCTTAAACTTTGAATGTTTTTTGTCCTTTGAAAGAACATCACCTTGTTAATAAATGCCGTAAGAACGGATAAAAACACACTCTGGTTGCTTGAGTATCTTAGTCACTGTTGTGATTTCAGTGTTGACTTAAGACATCCACGTTTGTAATTGTTGTTTTGTTTCGTGTTCTGTCACCATATACACTTCTTTAGAATTCTAATTTTTCCTAATACAGTAAACTTGATTATTTTTTCACATGGATTATAGGATTTTGACGAGTAACACTAACCAGCAGGATAGTATTAGATCTACTCTATAATTTATCATTGCCATTCATTATCACATACCGAACCAGTTTGATATTTGAATTGAGAAGTACACATATTTCGAATAGAAATATAAGAACATATCTTCAAGATACATAGCCCTACTGATATATATTATTTTGATACGTCCTCAATGAATAGCATGTTAATAGGCTCATCATTATCATTCGCCCTCAACGTAGATATCATTAGTCTATCCACTTGCAATATGATTTATTCAATACATTACAATAATTTGATGGTAATGGTGAAATGCTTCCTGGAAATAAATAATAATGAATTCAATATATATAAAATAATAACAAAATAATATATTCATGATTTTTGCAAATGTATGATATATTTTCGAAAATCGTGGTTATCATCATAGCCCTATGCTCAGTCTTAACATGGCGTGTCTGTAACAACGTACACTTTATAGCGTATAATTCTTGTGGAAACTAATTTTCTTGTCTTTTAAAGTGTATAGGAACTAATTATTTCTTCGCCTTGTAAAATAATTGAGTGTGTGGAGGACTTATAATATAATGTTGCATCAAAACGATATTCAAATCAAGACTCGTATTAAAATAATATCGAATCTTGAATATCCCATTATCAGGTTCATTCGTGAGAAACATCATTATATACCTACACGTATAAACAACCAATCGAAATGCAGTTAAATACTGGGAAATCCCTCTGGACGAGGATTTCGATTTTTATACGCAATGAATAAAAATCTGATCAAATATATCGGACAGAAATATTTTGTTGAATATATGTTTTGTTTCATATAAACCATGGATTCAAATTTTAATTGAGACTAATTTTCATAACTCGTTCGATTTTTTCGAACTTTCACTGCAGAAATCATATAAAGATTTTATAGTATGTAGTTGACTTTGGGCCTATATACTTTTGGGGAAACTGTTGACGATATTGAATACAACATATCATTGAATTCGAATCTGGCCGTTAGTTTTCATCTTTCAATTACTCGAATATAATGAGAGTTTCTTCAGTCCGATCAATTTGATCCCTATTATTACTGAAATCCAATTACGATATGATAAATTGCAATGACATTATTGTTCTAAATGTAATTGTGATAGCAAAGTTGTTAAAAGCCTGTGAGCAGGAACGGAAATCAATAAGAAACTTATTCGATTTCGATTTCAATTGAAAAAGGTAGTCTACTCGAATAAAATTCCATGTTGGAAACGTGTTGATTCTAATTCCATTTTTCAAACAAAAAAAATCGGATTCCAATTAATTTTAACGCTATTATACCGGCACATATGGATCAGTTGCCAACGCGCTCGCTTCTTGTGATTCGGAAGGTGATGATAGCATATGGGACCCCGGTTCGGTTCACCTTCCATCTTTGTAGGTTTTATTCGTGGTTTCCGTCTGTAGTCTGGGATTTTTTCTAAAATATGGGCCACGACCGCTTCCTTTCCACTATCCTTCTCATTACATAAGAAAATCTCTTCTTCCCATCATTTCATTAATCATTCATCCGACGCCAATAGATCTTCTATATAGATATAGGCCTATATAGTTATCAACAAAGTGCATCGTTAAACCTAATATCAATGGCTTGAGATTTTTCTTTAATACATTGAATCCAATCAAAATTCAACTTATACACGAACTACATTCTCTCATTTATTTTCTCTTCGTTTGATTAGAACAATGTGAATTGAACGTTTAGTTAGTTTATGATTTCAGCCGTGACAAGTCGTCAATATACGGCAGTAAGCGTCAAACACATTAGCTCGTAATTACAGAGGAGAAAGAGTTAGATTTGCAGATGTTTACTTGCACATCATAGATTGGAATATTAATCTGTATTGAATTGCAGATGTACGTTATAAGTAAGTTCATTCGGCACCTTGTGGTAACCAGTTGAAGGTGTAATTCAAATGTACACATTTTTCAGGGTGCATTTTGTCGTGGCTACATCGACCATTCTATGTGACCGCAAGTGTACTTACAAGTTTCAACATTTATCGTGAAAAAAATTCAATACCACGCATATCAAATAATTCATAACGATTCTTCAGTTAAGATACCTGACTCTAGTTTTCAAGATCAAGTATTCATGCTACTAAATCATCCTCAGTCATTGGCAATATCATAGGAGCCAATAGTGTTTTTATTTTGCACGTTATCTCGCATTAAATATCATTTTTTTCTAATTTCAATTCACAAAAGTCATCTGAGCTGAAGGCTATGTGAATTGCACACATTCTTCAGCAGGTCTGCTGCAGCAGTTGCAACATGTTGACGTTACTGATCCATCTCAAATGGTAAGCGTAGTCATGAAAGTCAGATATAATTATTATTGAATGTTACAGTATTGGCATGGCGAACTCTTCTTCCAGGTTGCTGTTCATGTAGTTTGTAAACCTGCCCAGCAGTTGCACTGACTGTACTATGATATTCATCGATTACTCGAAAATAAAACATAAATCTGTATATAGATTTTATGCAAGCAAAAAATTGGTTTAGTTAGATTCATGAAAAACTACACATTATTTGATAAAATAATTACTGAGACGAGTGGACCGTGACTAGCACCCTGAACCGTCATTCAGAAGAAGACCGGGGTTCGATTTCTGCCAAGGTCGTCCATTCTGATCCGTGGTTAGCCTATATCATTAGGGAAATACTGGGATGACTCTTGAACAATAGGCATCAACTGCTTTCTTCTTACTATAGAAATACTGATGAAATTACTTTTTATATCATCTTTCCATCATCTAGTTGATCGTTCACCGATTTCTGTAGATTCCAGTTATCATCACAGTATTACAGTGCCCTGTTAAACCCAATATAAATGTACACAAATTATACTGCTGAGTATCGTTTCTTGTTTTCTGTCTTCATGCTTACAATGACCTGATCAATCGATAGTATATTTGATTATTACTATACCACGCACGTTCATTGACAAAATTAATTATTCTTATATTTCATTTTAAAAAATGGCAACTTCTTCACTCCCTTTGAGGATTTTATTTGTCAAATTCAACTATATGTGAACAATGTGTCCACATTTCTATACGACATTCCGAGTGCAATAATAAGGCTGCACAGATTCAGCACCAAGAGAAATGCACCATTCATGTTACATTGCGTCTCTTCGTCTTGGCAGATTTCTTCTTTGTCACACTTGCAGAAGTATACGCAGGCATACTTACTTCTAGTGTAGACAGGCTTCCTACTTTTATAAAACTGATGATGTTGGTTGAAAGCAGGGTTGTTTCTCGATGTAAATACTTATTACGATTATCGTTCACATCACATCGATAGGCCTAATACAGCGTAATATTTCGATATTTTTGCTCCTATTCGATAATCGTATCGAATGTCCAAATATCGTATCGTATTGGAATTTCCCATTCATGAATTCGTCGTTGCAAAGGCTTTTTCCATTAGCTTCAGAGTTTATTCAATAAGAGACAAATTTGTTCGCACGCATGTCATTGATTGATTGAAGGAGGGATGTTATGTGAAGTTTAAATAAAGATAGTTTTAATGATCGAAAATATCGTATTGTAAAAGTTGAATCGATTATCGTACCGTGGGAGATGAGGTAATATGTGGATGTAACTGTAGTGTGAGATAAGATAGGTGTAACGTAACTGTAGTGTGAGATAAGATAGGTGGACGTAACTATAGTGTGAGATAAAGTAGATGAAACTTAACTGTTGTGTGAGATAAAGTAGGTTGAACGTAACTGTAATGTGAGATAAAGAAGGGCTGAATTGAATGTAACTATAGAGTGAGATAGGCCTGACGTAGGTGAAAGTAACTGTAGAGTGAGAAAGGTAAGTGGGCGTCATTGTATTGTGAGATAAGGTAAGTGGAACGTAACTGAAGTGTGAGATGAGGTATAGGTGGACTTAACTGTAATGTGAGATAAATTAGGTGGAACGTAACATGTCATGTGAGATAAAGAAGAGTGGAACGTAACATGTAGTGTGAGATAGGTTCAAAGTATTTGGAATGTAACTGTAGTGTGAGATAAGGTAGGTCGGTGGGTACTGTGGATTGAGATAGAAAAGGTAAGTGGACGTAACTGTAGTGTATTTTTGGTTTGAGACTTCAAAGTAATGTATAGCTATATACGTTATTTCAGATATAGATAAGTTAGTCAGATGTCACTGTAATGCCAGATAATGAACAGCCAGATTTAACTTCTTTATGAGATGAAGCATAGCTAGACGTAACTGTAATAGGAGGTATATGGCATACAACGTAATTGTATTGTGAGATACAATTTAGTTAGACTTGACATTTGGGTGAGATAAGGTATCACTAGACTTAACTGTAATGTAAGTTATGTAATGTAAGTTTATCCATCCTGACGTGGTTTTTCGTGGTTTCCCACAGTCCTCGAAGCAAATGCTTGGATGAAGTACTAATTGGCCACGACCATTAATTAGTAGAGCGATAGGCCTAATTATAACATTATAGGCCTATCACTAATTCAATTTGTGCATTTTGTATAATGATCAATTTTACATCTGCTGTCAAGGGAAAGAAGTAATCATTGCCCAAGAGACTTAGTTCAAAGTGGAAGATATCAACATTCGTGTGTTTATACTGAAAGACTTTTATCTACGGCGAAAAATTATGGTCACAGACAGCGCAGTCCTGGTGTTGAAGACCATTAGTTTTAAATAATCAAAATGGGGTGGTAAGATCGCCCTTGTGGTGCCCCGTCCAAACGATCCTATCTTTCATCCATAGCCTTAATTGGGGAACAATGATTTTGTATCAAGTTTCAATGTTATTAAAAAAAAAAAAACATCCATGACGTAACTGTAGATATGATATACTTAGACTTAACTGTAATGTGAGATATGGTAAAACTAGACGTGGTGTTCTGATCGGTTGTATAGGCAGTAGCGATGTTGCACGTAGTAAGTCGCCTTGCACACGGGTCTTGTTACGCTTAATTGTGATGCGTTAACTTTAATACTTGAGGGAGCCCGCTGGTCATTCGCTTCAACTGCCCGCTTGTGGGCAACAGTGACACTAGTGACAATAGCCTTACCACCAGTTAATAGTTACTGTTTCGGTAACAATTCACAAACTGTGACAGCATTGACTAAATCAATAAGTCAATCGTAACAAACAAAGTAATTGTTCCATTTTGCTGTTTCTATTTATCCTATTCGTATAGAATTATTAATTGGAATTATCCTAATTACAATTCTGAAATATTTCATCTTTTTTCATCTCAACAATGTAATATTGAAACCAGTGAAGATGAATAGCTTACCACAACTTCTTGAAAGTTTCAGTTGATAGTTATATGGAATTTGAATGATCCCACATGGTAAAAGAGAAATGCTATTATTTGAATTTAAATTACAGTTTAATTATACTTTGGTTGATTTGAATCATCGAATATCGCACGTTGATTAATACATTGTGTTTGTGATAATTACAGTAATTATGTGACGGAAACGCTTTATTATAGGTCTCTAGGTCAAGTATCTTGGTTGTAGGCCTATATACGAGAGAACATTCAACGCCACAGAACTTGTCTCCATTATAAGAAATGTTTCAATACTGTTTTTGGTCCACTATAGGCATAATTTTCATTTTTTCAACGTCAAATCTGTGATATTTATGGCCGTAACTAAAAGAATGATTCAAATGAAGTTTTTGATGAACTGACAAATTGAATAATAGACTGTTTACTTGGAAAATGTATTTTTATTTATATGAATGTTTGCAAAATTTCGTGTTATGAACTATAAAATATTTGTTCACTCTTCTCTACAAATTAGACCTATGAGATATTTTCAACTTGAGGATTATTGACTGATCTTATACAATTATTCCATTCGATGATATGAATCTGAACTTCAGAACATCTTAATCAGGAACTTACAAACTTATTTTATTAATTCTAGTTAAGTAAGAAGTATAAACCAAAAGCAGATTGCCGCTGTAGGTTATACACTTGCACTACCAAACATCAGTCAGTTCCTTTAACGATTAGCTTACATTATTTTAATACATAAGTAAATCTACAATACATTATTTCATTCGTCTGATATAAGTTACATCTTCTTAAAACCAGCGGAGCACATCAAATACGAGCTCATAATTCAAATTTAAATGAAATCTATGCATATTGTACCGACAATTCCATCACATACTCTTAATGGATTGCGTTTATGCATTGTCTATTACCTTTAGTGTATGTATAAGGTCAGTACATTTTCTTCAGTATGTTTTCCGATGTGGCTTGTTCGACCACTTCGTGTGACCGCAAGTGTACTTATAATATATACCCTGTAATTAACGCCTAGTATTATCTAATTGTGCCGATGTTGCACGAAGCCGACTAGGACACTCGTGTGGGCCTATATGGTAGATTGAAAGAGGGTGGAACCGCCCAGGCTGGGTCTAGTCACTCATAGCATACATGGCTGGCTGGTATTAGCCGCACTTTCTCCGGGGATTGATCAAATAATAACGTAGCCATGAGCACAAAGACGGGATGGATGTCGGCAAAAGCGGAATGGAATCGATCAGTAAGAGCATGATATGTATTATGAAGTCTAATAAGAATGCAAGACTACGACGGGTGAACCAGTGGCTAGCGCGCTGAACCGTCATCCAGGAGACCGGAGTGCGATACCCGCCATGGTCCAACTTGACAGAGATTCACTTGGTTTCCCTCTAGCATTGAGTGAATACTAGGATTGTTGACAATATGCCATGACCGCCTGATTCCCAGTATCAAAAACACCCAATAAAATGACATTTCGTCTCGTCTCCACATCACCTGATGCATCATTCACTGACGTCAATTGATCGTAGTACAGTACAGCCACCAGTACAGTGCGTCGTTAAACCCAATATAAATAAAATCCAATATTTTATTGTTACATATCTTGTTATAGTATTCAATTTCCATTCGCAATAACCATATAGGTGAATTTTATGATCATTTCTATATCATTTAATATATATATGATAACATATTTTGAATATGAATCCGAAACGTATTTTCAATGTTCAAAGTTGTTCATCATCACGTGTTCATCAAACAAAGTTGTTCATGAAAATCTGTGATGTAGGCCTATATGAGTTTTCAAGTAACCGTCCTATGTTATTCTGGGTACCTCTCTCTCTCTCTCTCTCTCCCTCTCTCTTTCTCTCTCTCTCTTGCTCTCTCTCTCTCTCTCTCTCTCTCTCTCTCTTTCTCTCTCTCTTGCTCTCTCTCTTGCTCTCTCCCTCTCTCTCGCTCTCTCTCTCTCTCTCCCTCTCTCTCTCTCTCCCTCTCTCTCTCTCTCTCTCTCTCTCTCTCTCTCTCTCTCTCTCTCTCTCTCTCTGTCTCCCTCTCGCTCTCTCTCTCTCGCACTCGAGTTAAACGCGCATGATTGCCTGACGACAGATGATTTATTAGAAAAACGGAAAGAAGCGTCATCCATCTTAGTTGGGATGGATCATGGGTAGGGGAAATAATGTCTCAAAAGAAGGGTGGTGGGTTGGGGGTGAGGAGGGTTGACGGAAGTCTAAGCCCATCAGGACCAAACCCTCCAGAAAAGAACATTTTTTATCTCGACAAAGAAATATTTCAAAAGCTTTCCAATTTTCTGGATATAGGTCTTACATTTTTTTAAATTCTCCCTTATCTTCATTTTAATTTCCATCCTATTCTATACCTCATCATTCATTGGAATTATTGATCAGTCGAAAAATGTAATGTTGTTTTGTAGTTGTAAGAGTGAAATTAAAATAGATGTTCACTGTTCAAGAAGATATATCAGCACTCATATTAGCAATACGGTGGGAACATCTTTACAGTGAAGGTCAAATTTCTTCAATTATGACATTTGAAAGATAGAATATATTACGAATATGATCAGTTATTTGTCTTGACTCGCACGATTTTAGAAGACCAAACAGTGGGTTCAGCACTTTCAGTTAATCACAATCAAAAATTAAAACCCATTTTTTATTGGTGCTTGAAAAAATGGATGATCGTATTTCCGTAATATTACAAAACCAGAAAAACGTATTCAAATTAGTGTATCGGCCAAATATCCGATAGGTAATTGTCGAAGCAAATTACATTTGTATATTGTATGTATATACCAACTCAAAATAGGTTGTACGTCCTGTAAACCTTCTGTACGTAAACAGTCAACATAACGTCGTTATTTAGTATATGTTGTAGAAATACAGATTAGGCTGACGAATTGAAGAAAATAAACACACCTGTCTCAGATAAACCTTGCGCGCGCTCACCCATGAGTTAACAGTGAGGAAACTACAGCGTTTCCTGTTGCAATATTTACTGACAAGTATGTACTGCAATGCCTCATCATAATCTATTTTGTAGACGATCTCTTCTAGCTACATTTGAATACGCTACCCTAATCTTAGAGCATGTTTAGATTGATGAGGTGGCAATCAAAATGGCAGACCTCATAATGTAACCTTTCACCACGTTGCTTTATACAAACCGCCAAATGCGTTGAGAAAAAAAAACATTCATCGTTCCTTTTTTATACCATATTTCATATCATAGAATAAGAAGTTTGTACGAATTATTTCCAAGTCATTACAGTTGATTTTTATTATGAGCTAAATAAATCTTAGACCAAAAAGGGGTTAAAATGTTACTGATAGCTCAAACCATTGTAAGTAAAAGATTGATTAGGGGGCCCACTTCACTTCTGATAACTTGATTGAAGTTATAAAAATGCCATCTTATTCTTAGTTTGGTAATTCTCAATATATTACTCAATTATCAATGTAAAGTGTGAGAACTGATGCAATAATAATAATAATAATAATAATAATAATGATAATGTTTCTATTTCCTTGTACCGGTAGATCATTACATGATTTGGTGGCGAGTCATAAGAGGGTTATGAATCAAAAAATCAAAATAGAATAATAGTAGACTCTACATTTAAATACCTTGCTGTATAAAAATTTCAATATAATCTCACTTAACAAAACTCATCTAACCTATAAAAGCATTTTTCAATTAGGTAACTGCATTTTACAAAAATTTTAACTGATTTAAAATGAATCATGTGTAAGTTGACTGCAAGGCCAATATTATTCTGTGAGGTCTATACTCCGATAGCTGATGTGAAATGGCCGGGTTCGAGTCCCGTATTGGCATGGGCTTCCAAACCTCCGTATTGTAGATGGATGGGAATTACTCGTAGTCATATGATATTGAGTTAATGTGAGATTGAACAGACGTAAAAGATGAAGAAGAGGTAGAACTACATTTTTATGAGGAGGAAAGATAACAAGAGAAAGAAGATGTAGAAGAGAACGAGATAGATATTGATGGCTTCAGTCATAAGTTATATGGCCGAGTATTACAGAGTGGAAAGTTTTCTTTCTCATTCGATGGACCTTGAGTAAGCAATCTAAATAATTAGATGAGCGTAGAGAAGATTCGATCATATGTGTTTTATGTTTGTGTTTGATTCTTGAGTTTCCGTGTGAATGCTCAGCACATAGGAAACTATTTAAAACAATTCATATTTCATTATTGCTGAACAAAAAATGACGAGATTAGTTTCACGATGAAGAAGTTGATATGGTTGTGTGCATGCATACCTGAAAATTTGCAGTTGTAAATGAATATTGTACATTGCCACAGACTTTTTTTTCAGACATGTAACAAAAATCGAACAATTTTAAAAATCTTATTGAAACGTATTGCTTACTTAGCTTCTGTAACACAAATCGAACAATTTTAAAAATCTTAATGAAACGTATTGCTTATACTTAGCTTCTCCATTGATATATAAAACTGAATGTTGCAGGCGATATTGGTTCACTACTTTTATGTGAAAGATAAAAATAAGGTTGGTAGTCTGAGATGAATAAAAATAGAGAGTAAAATGTTCAAAAACTTGATTGTGTAGGCCTATATGATTTGATGGTAATATTGATTTCCGTTCTTGTGAAGTCTCAATTATGAGGTAAGTCACCGAGACGCGTGGCCGTGTGGTAACACATTGAACCGTCATTCGGGAGACCGGGGTTCGATTCCTGCCATGGTCGACCATCCTGACAAGGGTTTTCGTGGTTTCCCTCTGTCGTTCAGGTCAACACTGGGATGGTTTCTCAACAACAGGCCACGACCGACTCCTTCCCACCATCCAAAACACCTAATAAAATAACCTTTCATCTCATCATCCCACCATCTCATTCATCATCCACCGACGCCAATAGATCGTAGCCATCAGTACAGTGCGTAGTTAAAACTCAATATATTCAGGTAAGTCATTCAGAGGAAAAAAGTTCATCATTATATATGTTTTTTTCCGTACGCTCGTCTCACTCATCCCGTAACAACACGCTGTGGCTGGAGCGTTTCTCACGGTACGTACACTTGCGGGCACATAAAATGGTTTAATCCGAAATTGAAATTAAAATAAAATCCACGCCCATTTGACCGTTAATGTTTACACAGACTATATGTGGAGTACACATACTCCACATGAGGACATTGTCTCCTAGTTTTAGTGCGTATGATATCAGTATTTTTCCTTCAGGATGCATTTTAATGTAGCTTGATCGACCAATTTATGTAACCTTAACCATACTTGTAGGCTATATATGACTATATTATAGTGGTAGTCGTGATCAACTCTATCAAACAGTACTGAAGACTTCTTCTTCTTTTCAGACAAACAAGACTGGAAAATAATATAAAAAGCAGTAAAAAAAGTTGAAAGCGGAAAATATTAAAGAGCAGTAGAAAGAAGAAAAAAGTGAAATATATATCTCTTGTTAACAATCATTATAATCTTCAAGCTGAAATTCAATATGAATATTTTTCTAATTCTGAAGAAAGAAAAATGATAGTTGCACAATATTAGTATAACCTCACGTGTGCGATCCATTATAATTTCAAGTGAACTGAATGCTTTGCTTTTTGCAAACTACTTTTGCTTACTGTCAAGTTTAGGGTCAAATGGATCTTACTACTTGCTTACATTTCTCTTCCCCTTTCCTCTTTCTCTCTCCTACCTCTCTCTCGTTCAATTGTTCGAAGATCGAACAATAGAAAGTCATCAGTAACTTGTAACTATATGGTACATCAGACAAACCCACCCCAACTGAAGCTGTCAGGGTAGTTAGATGCTTCCCTGCATAGACTGAGCAACAATGGGAGGGGCTTACTGCTTAGTTCTTCGTGCCTGTAGTGCTTAGTGCCTGAAGACATGTCACCCTGAACATGGCGAATGCGAAATAAGATTCAAAAACATTTACATTTGACACTATTGTATTTTATCTAAATAGGAATACTGTCTGCATAAGTTTTTCTTTCAAATGTGAACAGAATGTATGGAGGCTAAAAGATTACCGACACAAGAATTCTTTGCCTGCATGAATATAATTATGTAGAATGGTATAAAATGTCTACGAATAAAAATGATTATTTCAGCATTTTACATCGTATGAATGTGAATGGGTAATATCTGCATGTTATGTACAATGCCGTGTAAGGATGTGTCTCAAAGTGGAAAATTTAAAGCAAAATATTACGAATTTTATTTGCTTGTCTAAGATCAGAAGTAACAACAAGGAAAGACACAATGCATTAATGAACATGTATGAGTTGAGCATTGACTAGTGAGTGTGAGATATATTCTAAAAGGATGTGTACAAATCAAAATGTGCTTGTAGGCTAAAAATACGAATTGTATATAGTCCAACTTTTATATTCGACTGGAATTGAAGATTAGTTGAAATTCCCCGTAAATATTATAATAACTTTTCTTGACTGTTGATGTACATGCAAGTCTTAATTTCGAATTCGTTCCATGCAGGCCCTATACCAGATCCTGGAGCCTGTTCTCTGCAGGGAAATAAGAATATACATTGATGAAATAAAACAAATTAGCCATAGACCTATTCTATACAAATACAAGGAATGGTCTTGAAGAATAAACTTGAAAATGTATATCTTCACACCTCACATTCAATGACGTATATTACATATGTTGCATATAGTCACTGCATTACAAATTATTATAAGTAGGTGAAAATTAAATTGACGTTCTGCGATTTCCACAAGGTCTCATAATCCAAAGGATTTTCTCAAGGTTCAGGCCCAAAGAATGAATCAATAATGCCCGAATTCATTAATGATAGAGTTTACGCAGAATATTTTTAGTTTTAAAATTAAGCTTGTGAATATTATCCATTCACAGAAATGCATACAAATAAAATATAATATAGGCCTATGCGTGAATTTATGCTTTATATTGATTTTCTAATAGGCGACCATTGCTTACCTGACTGTTTATCATGCATAAGTCATAAGATATGAAAATAGAATGATGTAAATCCAACTTCTAATATTCGTTCACTTTAGTCTCTATATACTATTAAAAGGCAATTCACAAAACTGACAACATTATGTGTTTATCATGTGAATTGATTTGTGAATAAACAGGTTACTGAAAACATGAGAATAAATAAAGTCATCCGTAATTATTCAACCCATATTTTCCAAACTTATTATGTTTTCGAATGATGTGCAATAATTCTTGCTTCTTCTTATTTGTGGAGCTCATTAATTACGAACGCCGCGTGAACACGCCACTAGCCAACCTATGTCCGTCCGTTTAAGGCTAACATCGGAAATTAAAGTGATAATTCATAAACATTTCACTTACGGGTTTATATACATCAGATAAGTGCGCCCGCCCGTTCGCCTGCCATCCGTGTTAGCTGTTCCACTCCCTGCATCCAGCCGTACATATATATACATACCATACCATATACCACTGAAACACTGGATACCACACTACTGAATTACTCAACATTCGTTACAACTAGACAATTTACTGGAAAATACATTACGAACACACGTGGAGAAATAACGTCAACACTGGTAATTTTTGAAAGTCATAAAATATTTGGATAATCAAATCATTATTCCCCGATAGTTTGTCTACGGAGCCATTTGGCTGATTACAGATGTATACCTATACAATCTGTTTAATATACAGAATTACTCATATCCTGAAACCTATGATGTAGGCCTAATACAATAAATTAATAAATACAGGAGATTAGGAGAATTTGAATGAGAGCAATATTAAAGATATTCGCTGAAAAACAGAAAAATATAAGAATGACAGATTTACAGATGAACATATACCATAGGTCATATACTATTTTCTTGAATATGCGGTATGCCAAACGTATGAGTTGGTGAAATAAGTCAGATTATTTCATCTGGTTAACGACCCCACCAACAGCTATGTTATACGGGGGTGATGATTTAATCTGTGTATTACAGAAAAATACATTTATTGAAATATGTGTACCTGTTTTTAATACTGAGACACTAGTTAATAATTACAACAATTAAACAATAAAGGAAGAAAATGATGAATATATTTTAAACTGCTGGAAACACTGCATCTGTATGGTAAGAGTTTGTTTTATGTGAGCTAAAAGTTTTACCGGATTTTCAATTAATCAAAAGGTATGATGTTAAAAGAAATACACCGCTTATACTCAATTTGTACGACCAATTATATATACTCCTGCGACTTTAGTTCCGTAGTGTGGTGTACTTTCGAACGCAACTCCCGTGTTCACTTATAGGATCGAGGGTGACAAAAGAAAAGGTGAAGTGATTTTTCTGTTATGTTCGCGATGTGCCTGTAGTACGAAAATTTGGATGGAGTTTGGATGTACTTATATCCTTCCCATCTTGAACGCTTTCTTGAAACGCTGAAAAAGAGGCGCTTGAAATGAATACAATTTTTACTTCAATTATCACATTTTTCCGGAGTTTAGATCACTTCTAAAATTAAATTCCATAAAGTATCGTTCCGACGAATTTATCTTCTATTTCTCGTATCTTCCTTAGGTCTTGTGACGTTGGCAGTCTGTTCCCATGATATGTTGCGTGATGGATCGGTATTTCCCTGAGAACAAAGATCAACACGATTTTTATTAGTATTTTGTTCAGTTGCCTGACATGATCGATCAGGTCAGGCTCTCGTCAAGTCGAACGTGGGTTCGAGCCCCTTGTAAGGCATGGGGAAATTATTCATGTTATAGACCTGCAGCACTATATACACGTTGCCATAACAAATTACATTTGTAATCTGGAAATGTATATATTTTGTGTTTAACTTTAAAATAATAATCTTTATATGTTTAGTTTTACTACTACAGGGGGCCTATTCAAGTACATTCAGAAGATTACAAAAACAATTCATATTAAATTCAAAAAACAGAAGGATATAGCCTCTTTCACTTTGACTGTATCAAGTCGGGAACTTGGGTTTGTGAAATATTCCAATGTACTATAGATAATAATGACAAGATATCAGTGTCAACTGACTTGAGAGTAAAGTCATCCTGTTCAAGGCAATCTAGTGTAATAGGGCAAGGCCACCATCATGTACAACTTTTTGTCCCAACAACTCGTTATAATATCGAATAGACATTTGGCAGCAGTTTTATTACGAAGTGACATGCATCCACCTAGTTTAAGGGTTGTTTTTTCAAAATTAAATGTTATATCTAGTTATCACCCCTTCCCGCACCATGCCCCACGACCACCACCCTTAATGGGACTCAAACAAGCGTCATCCCTCAAGCCAACAGTTTTTCATAAAAAAGTTTCAACTTCTATCTGCCACTAGGAAACCGAAAAACTTTTCTCATCAGGAGGTCATTAATAAGAACGTTGTCACTTCTCAACCATACATAAACAAGCTGACAACAACTTACTTATTGCTGGACTCGTGCAAAAAAAACTGCCGTTAAAAATTGCTATTTTATCAAATACTCTATTTGAAGATATACAAATAAAGTAGATTAAATTGTATGATTCAGAATTGTATATAATCGTTGATACCAGTTTTGTGAATTTAAATTTGATTGTGAGAAAAAATGAATGGAGAGTCTTATTTTGAGAGTTTTTCCTAGCGTCTGTCCACTCGGAAGATATTAAATTTCCGGTGATTTGTTCGTTTTCAGGGGAACTCTACATATCACATGACTCATTTTTCAATCATTTGAAATAATTCAGATCAAAACGTTCACTGTGCTTATTTCACATTCTCACATTCTATCTTCATTGCTGCCGTACAAAATACATTGAGCAAGGATAGGTCAAAGTGAATGAACAGTCATCGAAATATGAAATGGTAAAACAAAATTCAAGTATTCCATGTCATATACAAATCAATATATAATATCACAATCACTTCTAATTGGTTGATAACATATAAGATTCATTTTTTGAATATCAATTTTGTGCTCATTGATAACTATCAAACATATTCATGAAAATATATCATTACAATATGATCAAGCAGAGTTATAAACATGTCACGGTTTCGTCAAATCCCTAGAAGCAATTCTCAGAAATGTGTTCATGTATGAAAATAAATAATATCTTGAGGATATTTTTCTCCGAGTAACTGAGAATGAAAATTGAATTAATAATGTGAGCTTTTTACTCGTGATCAAACACAAAGGAACCGTAGCTTTATCAAAAGTGTTTTGATAGAGGCTTTGCCTTCCGTCTGTGCTGTCACCCGATGAACATGGTGTTTCTGAGACCAGTATACAGACGCAACCATTGTAGAATATTCCTCAGGATAGACCCAAATTATAGTATTTTTTACCTAGTTTATATTAATGTATTCCCATTTATATTCCATAACAAAAAGTGCGCAATAATATTTTTGTGAAAAGCCCTGTGCCCATTTGTCGCATGCCTAACTTGTTGTCAACTGGGACTGAAAGAATTAATGTTATATTTTTTAACAAACAAAAAATATTAGACTGAAAGAAAAATATGCATAATTTATAAGGCAATGAAATATCACATGTGAAAATAACACATTTAATACTGGAAGTCTGAGCCATTTCATCTTATTGCGTTCCTTTCATCTTTTAAACAGTTTCTATATAATTGTTGCGACCATTATACTTCATACTTCATACTTTAGAAGTTATTTTGAATAGTTGGTCATACGATTATTCTATGTGTTCAAAATGTGTGTGCTTGTGTGTGTGTTTTTGTAATAAAATACCAAAATACATCCAGAGTCGCTATATTTTTATTCCATTTTATTTTTTATTTGTATTTCTTTTGTCGACTGGACTGATTGGAACATTTATTGTGTAATATGGATTAATACTTTTTGCATACACTTATGCAGTAACCTACTGCATTTCAAACAAGGATGGACTACAAAACCATAACAACCTTATTCGCCTACAGCTATATTTCTTTTCTGATATTTACTTTTTTATTACAAGTTATGTTTATTTATAGAGTATTGACCTCATAACAGATTATTCCAAATCAACTATTCCAAATGTACATATCTTCATTTTGTGGATATCGATTAAACTATTGAGTACGGTATATAATTTTCATTTTTACCACCAAGATTAGTCTAAAAATATCTCATTTTATTTGAAACAGTATAGACTACATGTTGTCTAAAACGAAATACTCATCAGCATCAATAAGCATGAAGACTCATTCTGAATAAAGTTGCTATCACAATCCTACTGGTATTTACTTGAATTATGTGTGTATAATCAACGTTTCCAAGTTAAGGAGCGCGTTGCACGGTCGCATCGCTCCATTCCTGATGGGGCCCAACTTCTCACCACTCATATTAGCTAACAGAGAATATAACGTAAGATTTATTGGACATAATTTATTTCCATGATGAATAAAAACGTAACATTGATATTAAAGAAAAAATGTTTTTTATAAACGGGTAAAATTAACAAATATGCATTTTCCCTCAGCACAGCATAAATAAGAGTAATGCAAAATTAGGCTATGAAAAATGATGAGGTTAAATTGCATGGTGAAATCTCGCTCGCAAATATAATATGCAATGTTTTATTGTTTGGATATGGAAAAATAAGATTTATCTTCGCCTGCATATTGTGTATAGGCTAAACTGGCTAATAGAGAAAATAATTCATCACCCTGTCCTAATGTTACTGTTATTTGCTACATTCTACAACGCGCGCTATACAAGGCGGGGGTGACATTTTCGCCATGTGAAAAATGTATTAAAAATGCATGAATCTTTTTAATGAATCCAAACACAGACTTAGTATTCAGTATGGCCTTTTATGTAGTGAAACATTTCTATATAATATAAGCATATTGCCCGGGTGATTTTATATCCTATAAGCATTATGATATAAACTCGTCGCAACTCAGTGCTATCACCACTCTTGTAATAGGTATAGGCTCATATCAAATCAAGTATCTATGTCAATGTCATTCATTTTATTCTAATATTTAAAAGTTCTGTTTAATCACGCAATGATTGAAACGTGAAAAAAACAATACGAATGAATTATAATTATAATTCAAATTCATTTGGATGCATGATATTGGCAAAAATATCTGAAACAGAATGTACTAGTCATAACCCGAGATCAATCAAACTGAACTGATTATAGTAGTTGGAGTACAACACGGCCGATTTTAAAGGTACATCCGTATACGATGTTGTTTGAGATCCTGATTTACCAACTATATTATGAATATATTGAAAGCTGTATTCAAGAAATAACGTTGTAACTTATAAGCTATGAAATGCACAATATTTTAACATGTCATGATGTAGGCCTAAACGGGTGAATAATATTTTTTCTTGAAAAGCGCTAAATTGATTATTGGACTATGATTTTACATTAAAGAACCCGGGGTTGGCCTGTAATTGAATTCAGTACAAAAATATGTCATGAAAATCTTGCTGTGTTCTTTTATAAGTTTTCAAATTTTCGATCTCATTTTCCTCGAAAGTCGTGTCTCCGCGATTTTTTCAAAATACGATATTCAGTTCTATTGTCGTATATATACTCTAATGTGAAGGTAAATTTTGTTTTTTATTTGCTCGTCCGTTGAACATGCGGAACGTAATCAAATATATACTGACGAAATGTCATCAAAACAAACCACCTTTTTCTAGCGTATGACATTAGTGTTGTTCACACTCATCTAATGAAATCAATATATTCATAGGGCCTATTACATATAAAATCAATAAATTACGTACACTTGGACTGGGATTGATACTATAAATTGAATATTTCAAAACAAGAATCTGTTTGATTCCGAGTCGCCCATCTCTCTAACCGGGTAATTTTGTGTTCCACCTTGGCGCACGATGGCCGCGTGTGAGCCCGCTAGTCCTCGTCGGCCGCCCGTCGGAGTCTATACTATCGCTGCCCCGCCGGCCGACCGTGGCTGCTTCCACGCTGTAATACTACCCCATCCCGTGTCACAGGACACAGTTAGTGTGATGGAGATAGGAGATAGTAGGGATTAGACAAACCAATGAAAAATTAGAATATCCTTTTTACTATGATTATTTAACAGTAGTAGATCCCGTCAAAAGCCCAGTAATTCACTGCGTATTTAAATATTTCAATGTGCTCGGTATCCAATAACCAAAAGAAGAATGCAATAATAATAATGATAATATTTATTTTCATAATGTTTCTTCTTATTTCTACTCATATACATTTTTACAATCCTTGTGAAGGACGAACAAGTTCAATAATACGCTTATCGTCCAGAAGTGGGAAGTAAACTATTTGGAAGATTTTTTTTTGCGATGCTATAATTAGTACATGCACTTACCCTCAATTAGTCAAGTTCAATTACCGGTAGGAATGTGGAACTGCAGATGAAAACCAAAGCACGTTTGAAGAATTGAAATAATGTGAATCTTCAACTTTGATACAATTAGAACATGAATGCAAGAAAACGTAGTTCTTGAAATGTTTTCTAACAATATATTCTTTTGCCGAATATTTCCAGGATGATATTTGAAGAGTTTTAGGTTGGGGTTGTTTGAAGGCTAAAAGTCAATGCACAAGAAATAATAATTTGTCTCGAGATACATTTTCTGAGTCATCATTCTTTTCCCATGTTTTTAAATCGTTTAGTACCAATCCGGCAGTGGAATAATTACAAACCTAATCGACGCTATAAATTACCAAAATTACGAATAAGAAATAATCTTCCCGCTTACACTTTTACACGTTTTGAATGGTCTTCTCATTGTCGTAAATAATATAGTTACTGTTCATTATAGTCCAATGGTTTCGCCTCAATTTGCCAAATGCGACCATTATCACTTTGTACGCCCCTTTAGTAGTATTTCTTTATGTATGAAGTCATAAAGTACGCTCAGTAAGTATCATTTAAATGCCCCTAATTACTATATAACGCACGTAAACGACCTTAGAAACATATGTAAACCTGTAAACCTAACAATCTCAGATCGGTTTGAGTTATTGCCTATTATAAGACCACTAAAATGTTCACTGCTACTTTATATACAGCATATATCTCTATCTCGTTTTAACTGTGTGCCGTAGATACGTGAGTGCGAAAGGGACGGCAGATTGCAGAAGAGTACTTTAAGTTTATGGGAGTTGTATAGAGTCTAACCCCATAAAAAACACCTTGCGTTGACATTTTTATGTGCGGTTTATATCTATGGGCTAAAGGAGGACTGGCGTATACGAGGGCCTCCGTAAAATACGGTTTATGCACAAGTTAGGCCGAGTTGGCCTAGGTCGTGCAACAAGAACAGTAAATACGTCCAAATGGAGCTTAAATATGGGATGTAGTTTCATTCATAAGGGGACGAAAACGAATCAGCTCCTAGTGAGTTATGTATTTAGCAATTGACGCTACAAAATCAACTACCGGTATTTAAATGTTTGTAGTTGTGGGAAGTACAAATGGAACAGCTTACTTGAAGGCATTGGAACCGATCTGTTGTGATTGCAATATAGGGCGATTGCTGTGGTTGTGTGAAGGGTTGTATTGATATACGGCTTTAGCTGTACTGGCTCACCTGGAATCGATATCAGATTTATCAGTTGAAATATACGCGATCAGCTATATATATTGTTGGAGGAAAGTTAGAGGAACACTGGATACGAACCCGGATCCATTAGATTCTGTTTAAAAAAACAATATTGTAACATTGCACAATCACACTCAAATGAATTCCTCCGTGGAATTCAATGACGTAATTAATGTAATAGTTAATGATTTAATTATTTACGATTTTTTTCTTCTATTTGGTCTTATCTTAATAATTCAAATATAGTACCTGTCTACACTGAGAACTACTGTACACGTACGTTTTTCCTATAGTGTATAAACTATCGCTATGATGAATAATGACACATCAGCTAACCAGATCTATGAGTGGTATATATATATATATATATATATATATATATATATATATATATATATATATATATATATATATATATATATATATATATATATATATATATACATATATACACATATATATATATATATATATATATATATATATATATATATATATATATATATATATATATATATATATATATATATATAAATATATAAGTTATATATATATATGTGTATATATATATATATATATATATATATATATATATATATATATATATATATATTCTTTAATATATTATTGTTTCTTGGAAGAAATCTTCCTTTTGAGTGTAGATACATTAATTAAGCTATAAATTATGATTTTTTAATGATGCACTTAAAGAAATTAACTGCCTAGTTTTTCTTCCTGCCTTTTCTTTAAGCACTTTACGCACGCTAAACATTTTAAGCATATACCATGCAGGCGCTCAACGGCCTTGTCATTTACATAAATTTGCCGTTAAAGACAATAGGTTCTTCATAGCTTGGCTGTTTATGCTGTGAGAACCGGCAACCATTAACAGGCTATAAGTCACAAAACTTGACGCCCAGCGAAATAATACCATTAAATTATCCTTCATTCAATTCATTAGTCGCAACCTACTAGAGCTCAAATACAAACACGGTAGGTTTTTTATGTCAATGTTTTTATATTGTATTGTCTGGTTGCTTACCTATTTATAGTGATTAACACAAGTTCAAATAATTAGCTGATTTAGTAGGTGCTTGAATATTAGACAATCATTAGCAGGAAATACAGTTGCTTTCAAATACGACAATAATTCATTTTTGAACATTAATAGTGTGATTTGAGGGGATGTCTTGATTTGTTATGGAGAATCATAGATCGAGTATGTAAGACCATTACAGTAATTTAAATGTGTGTTGACATTATAAACATTTGTCCACCAAATTCAAATCACAGACGAAAGATATTAGCAAGACTTATGGCTAAACAAGAATAAATCTCCGTGAACACCTCCATTCCACTCTTCCACGTTTCAAATTAGTGCCTATGTTCGCCACTGAAGAAACGGCCTTGGTGACTTGATTCTCTATAGCATCACAATCCAGCATGACTGTAGCACTTTCTATCGAACTACACTGGTAGGCCTACTACAGGTGTTACAGGCGAGAGAGTTAGAAGAGAGTGGTGATAAAGTAGTGGTGATAATAGTGGGATCACTTTCATTTTAACATTGCGTGACATGTCTTGGTAGTATATCTTTCGTCTATGTTCAAATATATTATTCGTAGAATATATCAACCTGGATAAAAATTGGATAATAATTTTGGAAATATATTTTTGAATCTTGTTTTCTCTTCATGTTTGGACATTATTTCTGTTTTAACCTTCGAATTCCTTCAACCCATTCTCTGTAACATATGCTTCAAAGAGACAGTCTATTGAGCCTCAACACGGTTGCTCGTCAGGTGTTAAACTATACGCACCTTTATTGCACTTTTGACCTTCACTATTGGAAAACATTGTGCAGATATAGGAAATACCTGGAAAGAAATAACCCTTGAAAAAGCAAGGTTATACTGGATTTGAATTATAATACCACAAAAGCGTGTTATTTTTTCAAGGATAACTGACTCTTGGCAGAGTTGCTGCGACTCAAAAGTGGGGGTGGAATTGAAGTTTAACGAAATATCAATATGTTGTCATGATTTTGTGGATACCCTAGGCCTAGTAAGCGTACAGTTCAACGCTTCACAGCTATCTTTCACGAGCAAATCAAAGTTAATTCATAGATTCTTAATATAATACAGACAAAAAGTTAAAATAATCGATTTCTCTTTTTTCTCTTTCATTTCCTCCTTTTCTACAAGGGAATGCATGATATTATTCTATTGTTGCTCATAATAGTGTTATTTGTTCCTTGACTATAGAGATAATAACTCTTTACTATGAGAATATGAACATTATTCCTACGTTTTGTTAGTGCTGTACTTTAACCGCGACTTTAACTCAGTTTATCAAAAGTTGGTTGATATAGAGATGACGTTTTTTAAACCGGCATCAGATAAATTATTTCAACTACCGGTAGTTGAATTCAAATCTACCGAAGGGGAGTTTGGTTGGGGCATAGCGGGACTCACATGTCTGGCCTGAAAACATACATCCTGCATCAAATCACAATTTGAATTATTATCCTTCTCATCTGAAAAAAACATGGCAGGTGAAATTTGCGAGTAATCATGAGTAGGCCTACAGGCCATGTTTTTGACATATTGCTAATATCAAATTAATATGCACCATGGTTCTTGTTGTCGTGTAAATTGTACTATTGGAAGCGAAATACTAAATGAGCAGGTTTTAGCTGTAGAAATATTTCAATTTGAACCGATTTTTTTTTCTTGGTGTCGAGTCCCCGTCTGGTATTGCTTTTTTATCATGTAATTATTAAATAATAAATGGTCAACAAGTTCACATAGTCACACATTCGACAGACACACTTAATCGACGGACACACCTAGTCGACGGACACACTTAGTCGACGGACACACTTAGTCGACGAACACACGTAGTCGACGGACACACTTAGTCGACGAACACACTTAGTCGACATCGGTTTAACATCCAAACGGTAGGGAGACATAGTTGACGGGCCAAAAAGTCAACGGAATACATAGTCGACAAAACACATCAATTATATTGTAACAACATATTACACATTATACACATTGTATATTGTGTATATACATTGTAAATACCATTATGTGATTATTCATAACCAAAGATGGTGTTTTCAAAAAAAAAAAAAAAAAAAACGTAGGCCCATAGATAATATATACATATATTGGTCTTGATGAATTGTTTTTTCTAAATTGTTGCATCAAATTGAACAAAAACTATAATCTGTCTTATGTTCAATTAAATGCATTTTTTATAAATGGCATCATTCAAGTAATCAATTATGAAGTATATCTAATTCTGACATGACAACACAATAACATTCCATTATTTTTTTGAAGTTTTGATCATTTTGATCACATTTGTATTTGATTATTTTTTTGATTATTTATTGTGTGTTGGATAATGCACTAATCAATTGTTCAATAAAGTTTTCAGATGAGCGATGACGACGACCGCCATCCTACTTTTGAGAAGATTTGTGTGTGTTTGCACTTTGTTCGCACCACATGTCACACGGTGTGACTGAACAACGTGAACATTTTTATGATTGAACCACGTAACTTGGAACTGTGTGGTTTGCAGGCCCAATCGATGAGAACCATTGCACAATTTTGAATACCCCATAATATTAGGCCGGTGAGATAACTTGAAGAAAAAATTCTCTAAAAAAAAAAGAAATCTTACTGAGTGTATAAACACAAGAATGTTACACAATACTACATATTTTCATCGAGATCGGACCAGCCGTTCTGAAAAAAGTAAGTAATAGGCCTAAGCATAATTTATAAATCAAGTATAGCTAGAAATAATGTTTTTCAATATTCAGCATCATAGACTAGACTTGATAGTTTCTAAGTCAAGGTAAGTCGAGTTATTTAAAGCATATTTCATACAAGTCAATAGATCATAGATGTGTAGGGATTGGAGTATATTTCCTTATGAACTTCTCGCTCATCTTACAACCCATATGCTGCGTTTGCCTAGTGATGGTTTTAAAAGTTAATATAGTATTAAATTAGTGGAACTGATAATAATTCTGAATAACCTATAGGTCTGATATGGTCTTGTCTTGTTTTCAATCGTTTGCGTTTGTGAACCCAATTTATTTTTTCAGATTTGTTTCTAAAATAGGTTAGATTAGAGCTAGGACTTTGTTCTCGAATATTCGATTATTCTCGCCACTCATTGATATGAAGGTAGCAGTGATTTGAGGGGGGGGGGGGGGGGCACAGTCACCGTTTCTCACCACTTGGAACGTGTCCGAATTTCTATGTTATAGGCCTACTTGACTAATAATGCACACTCCTGTATACTTGTACTTGCAACTTTGCCTCGCTTCATGTGAACTTGCATTTCAGACAAGTCTTGTAGTGTACAAGAATAGGCCTAACACAATCTAGTGACAATGTACAAAATGTTGATGCAAAACAATTCAAAACAACTTGGACGCGAACCTCATTTTCCGTTATAGAATGAAAAAGTTATATTTCCTTTTATGAGACAAATACCACATTAATTGATAGCTGCTACTTTATTACTGATAGAAATGCTAAACATTTTGTTGACGTCTGTTGAAAAACGTAAACATATAAGTGTAATACAGATTCAAGTGACCTAATAATGGTCAATACGAGAGTACGCAGAACGAGATCGACACACGTTATGTGTTAGGTTTGGGTTAGTTCTAAACTGGCTCTGCAATCATTTCAGCAAAACGATTCATATACATTATTTTCATATAGATTCATATAAATTCCATACTTTTCTTGTCAGTTCATGAATCCAGACGCTCATTATGACGTCACCTTCGAATTTTCAGCACGTCCAAGTTTTACAAGTACGCATACATAAGGTACTTTGGACACGTCCCTAGTGGACAACATGCATGTATAAATGTTATTAAAATCGCAATTAAACTATTACAATACTTTCGAACATTATCGGTCCACTGAAGTTTTCTCAGTGATGGATGGAAAATGCAAAACAAACCATGAGAATGTTTTTTGATCTTTGAAGAAATATTATTTTTTCCGAAATTTTTTTCTCATCACTCTCGATTCAACCCGTTTTCTCGTCTAACAAGTGTTATTATGTGTTCTTCGACTGAGTGTCCGAATACCCTTCAACATCATCTATTCATCTAATTGTCAGAAATTGATCTGAAAAACTAAACTAAAATCCAAGCTAGAAAAATTCGACCCAATCTCTAGTCACTTTTCAAAAAATATATATGATACAAGTTATCTTGAAAATAATCCAAAATATCTTTCGGACTCAAACTAAAGGTACCGTTCAAATGATGTATACTTAATCCAACTAGTAATAATACGTTTCACAAATCACAATTGTAATAATAAGAGCTAGGTGCGTAATGATAGAGTTGTTGTTTACTGCTTGGTTCCTTCTTGGTGCCTGCACCATACAATTATTATACCGCGTACTTGTTAGGTGTAATCATGTATAAGGGCGGTGTAAAACACTAACTACCTCTATTAATTCAATTCTCTGGTGTAATACAGTCTCAATAACTTCATTCCGTTTAGCGATTACATTTCAGTCCAGCGGAATATAGCAAAGACTTTCATTAGGTTTTTTTACTTGTGAACCAATGCTTATAAGGTTATACGTAAATAATACTAACTGAATTGGTGAGCACCACTGGTATTATTATTAGGAAAATAATAAACACTTTGATTATGTAAAAAAATAAAAAATATAGATTTCATTTAAAAGGTCTGTCCATGATTACATGTGTCGATGAGTGAGTATAGACCATAAATATAGAGGTTCACCTCAGAATCTGCACTTGATTGATCTCAAATGCTTATACTTGATTGATATTAAAGTAGAAAACCGCTGTATATTATATACTTGTATCGATGATGGAAGAGTTATAAGTAAGAAATATACGACATCGATTGAATCCTCCATCAGGTAATCAGAATTTTATAATTCATTTTTCATAATGGTTAAATTGGTTTACGTCATAATTAGCCAACGAACATATATTGATAATAATGATAAACACATAATAAGAATAATAACAATGATTACAATTTTGAATTGCTCTTTCAAACTTCCTGCCATGTTTATGTCATTGAGTAAATCCCATGCTCGAATTGGATTATTTTGTCGAATGAATGGACGTGGGCCACGAGTTACCGCAGAAGCTAGTCAGTTCTACATATTGGATAGATGTGAGTATTGGCAAACGTCTGATCTATGTAGAGCGTACAAAAACTGACTGTGAGTCAACAGACAGAGGGAAATATGAGTCATATAGAGTATTTTCATACCCTCCCTCATCCAATCCCAATGAGCTTCACGATGATGAATACATTATTAAAAGAACTGCAATAGAGCTGGAGGCTACATTCTGTAACAGAACTAGTGACTGTATTCTGTTCCAGAGCTAGAGGCTGCATTTTGTAACATAACTGGGGGCTGTATTCTGTGATAGTACTAGAGGCTGCATCGCTTAACTGAACTAGAGGCAACTGGGAGCTGCATCCTGTAACAGAACCAGAAGCAACTGGGGGCTGCATCCTGTAGCAGAGCTAGAAGCAACCAGGGGCTGCATTCTGTAACATAACTAGGGGCTGCATTTTGTAACATAACTGGAGGCTGTATTCTGTGATAGTACTAGAGGCTGCATCGCTTAACTGAACTAGAGGCAACTGGGAGCTGCATCCTGTAACAGAACCAGAAGCAACTGGGGGCTGCATCCTGTAGCAGAGCTAGAGGGCTGCATTCTGTAACATAACTAGGGGCTGCATTCTGTAACATAACTAGGGGCTGCATGCTGTAACATAACTAGGGGCTGCATGCTGTAACATAACTAGGGGCTGCATGCTATAACATAACTAGGGGCTGCATGCTGTAACATAACTAGGGGCTGCATTCTGTAACATAACTAGGGGCTGCATGCTGTAACATAACTAGGGGCTACATGCTGTAACATAACTAGGGGCTGCATGCTATAACAGAACCAGAGGCAACTAGCGGTTGCACCCTGTGAAAGAAATAGAGGCTACATCCTGTGATAGAAATAGAAGCTGCATCCTGTTATAACAGAACTAGAGGCTGTGCCACCCTATAATAGAACTAGGGGCTGTATAGAGGTTGTTACTAGAAGAACTAGTGGTTGTAGAGCTAGATACTGTTTCCTGTTACTGAACTGGAGGCTGCATCCTTTAACAGAACTATAGGCTGCATCCTGTATCAGGCTGTTGTATCCTGTAACAGAACTAGAGACTGTATCTTGTAACAAATATGGAGGCTGCATCATGTAACAGAACTGGAGGCTGCATCCTGTAACAGGCTGTATTCTGTAACGCCACGGGAGGAAGCGTGGCACAGGAGTATATCAAGATGGGTCCATTGGCATTCGAGAGAGAAAACTATAAATAAAGACGGCATTTCAAACGTGCATCAAAATGAAATAAACATTGAGTGTAAACAGCCGAATGGCTTTATATTATATTGTCATCCATATGCCATAATAAGTTGGTACGCTTTTGTTAATATCTTGTCGCTATTTATGAGTCTATTATACTAACTGAGAAGTTATTGCTCATAAAGGTCATACCCATGGGACTATTGAATAGAGAGACCAAGGTAATATATTATTAGGCTATATATCTCACTTAACTATATGTGTTCATTACGCCTGATTACTCGACATTTTTCAAACTGCTTGCAGAGTATCCAGAAGTAGAGAGACAATGCTGCAGGACTTTCAAGAAGTCAGGATCAATATTATTTGAAGTTCTTTACAATTTATATCCGTTATTTCTTCTATCAATCGAGACGGAAGTATGCTTTTTATCGACTATTGTAGGATATGTAGGATATGATATTTTGAAAATTTAATAGGATGGAAAAAACTAAGCACCCAGCTCACCTTTATCATCACCCTTAAGAATTGTTTTGTCATAGATATGTCCGATATTTATTAACCCAAAATTCTCTCACGTCACAACATAGACGAAAGAGAAGTATAATCTATCGCCCATGGTCCATGGCCCATGGTCATAATGACAGTTCTAATACATCTCTTGTACAGTTCGTTGTTATTGTAGAGTGCCTATCAAAGTGCGTCTGTGCGGTCATTGAAGCGGGCAGCGGACACCTAATAAGAGAGAATAAGTATGTCACAGACCCACGCACCTCGTGTTCAAGATATACGATTTGCAGGTCTGTTCTTATTCGAACAACTTTATCATTTTCGAAAGATATTTTTTCGTACAGTTGTATATAGGGGTGGTTAAGAGGACAAAGAGTGTGGGGTATAATGAGGGGGTGAGAGAGGAGGGGGGAGGAGGAGAATGACGTCACACGGTATATAAAGTAGTTTTTGGAAACTTATTCCTGTTATCTACGCTACTGAATCTATGTCTAACACGGAACTCACAGACTAATATTGATCTTGCAGTATTACGGCCAGCTTTGTTAGCCACTCAACACACACACATACACACATACGTACAAATACTTTCCGTTTCAAATATTAAATACGACTTTTTGGTTGTTGGGAAAACTATAAAGGGACAGAAACTAAAACATGATTATTTTTTTGTTTTAATGAATAACCAACTATATTCACGACTTCATTTCTGGAGGTTATTTATGAACCTATTATTCAAATAAAACTAACTTAATGAATTAATTTTCTTTTCTTTGAAAGTTTCGTGAATTATTTACATTTACTTCGTACATACAACGCCATAAACACTCAACTCTAAGCACTGGCACTCTGAGTACTGAACCGATAGTCTGAGCACTTAGCACTATATTTCTGAGCTTACTAAGCATGCAGTACTATCTCTTACAGGTAAGCACAAAGCTCTTAGCGCCAAGCATTAACCTCTGAAAAGCAAACTGATGAACATTTGGGCCTCCTTTATAATCACAGAGCACTAAGCTGAAACCTTTGATAACCAAGCACTAATATGAGCGTATACGCTGAGTCTTGAGCACTTACTACTAAGCACAAAGCACTGAGCTTGCAACTCTGGTAACTATAAGCACTAATATCTGAGCGTATATGCACTAAGCTAGCTCAGTTATAGCACTTACAACTAAACACTAAGTACCGTACGTCACGGATACCACGTTGGACGCCATAGTTATGTTCTCTGACAGATTACCAGCATTGTGTCACAGGAAAGTGACATTGTGTGTTATTTCATGGAACTCATTATACACTGTGTGTGAAATTGTCATGTACTTTAAATGATGACTGACTTGAAATCATTCATCTTTATGAATCTGACTACATAGCCGACTGCCTGGTTGGCATTTGCACCAAAACATGCTGACGCTAGTTTTAATAATAGCTCATAAATTACATTATAGCCTGTATGGCTGGAAATACAGATTATATAGGGTGTGTAGCTGGTGGTGTTTTTAATGTTCAAAATATTCCTCATCGTATTCATTTATCCATAGGCTATACCATTTCAATTCAAATTGTATCAAATCACTAGAAAATTACTTTATTTGCGGAAAGTTTTTCATTAGCTAGAATTGAGATGTGTCGTGATATCTGAGATATTGAAATATTTTCGAATACGACCTATTAGCGATTCAATCAAACATCTATCAGAGGTCCTTTGCTACATTTTGTTTCTGTATTTTGATCAACATTTTCAAGTTCGACAAAGTTGTGTAACTTTAGAATGTTGCGTTATAAGAAATGTTCATATCAATATTTTGAAAATTGATATAGTTCATTAATAAATTCATAAAAAACAAAATCCAGCAATTATCCAATGGAACTCAAAATATGTGAGTTACAAAATCCCAATTGATATATGTGATAGGCATGGTGAGCAGATAAGGCACATCCGAATGGAATATGTATTATGATAATGATTGTAATGTTTGACGTGCCAACAGGTATGAACACTCATTCCAACAGGTATGAGTTTTTCCGAAGGTCCATATTAGAATATTAATAATGTTTGCTCAACGACTCGCCAACATCTAGTCTATCCAGGAGTCTTGTATGAATAACTTGATAGTCTTTGGTATTGGTATAAGTATATATAATAATATATTATAACAACAAAAATGTCAGTTTCCAAATCTACTATCTTGTGGAAATATTAGAATGATATTCACAGGATCAAATGTGTTCACACAAGCTATTTGTTTTCTGTACCATTTTCTCTACTGATGAAATGATTTGGAGATTCTTGTATGTTTTCAGTTTTCCGTTTTTGTTATTTATTTTCCCTTCTAATCCTTCACCTTGTCCTAGATATTGTTAGATTATATTTTATGACCACATTTTGTTGTTTTGAACACTTTTTAAATGTCTTTGCCTATACTGATGATGCTTAACGACCCATGCAGAAATATTTTCAAAGTGTGAATTACTATGAAAGAGTGATGGACGAACACAACAACGCTTCGTTTATTTCTCAAGAGATTTTAACTCAGCAGTGTCAGGGAACTAACATTGTGAAAATAAACAAACTTAGATTTGTATTTCTCCATATTTATAATAGATCGAAGTGAGTACAATTTTTATTTTTCTATCAACATCGAAACCTTGACACAAAGTCATTGGTCCATAATTAAGGCTGAGGATAACAATTGAGGCTGAGAATGACAATTAAGACTAAGGATGACAATAAGGATGGGGTTGATAATTCAGGCCAAGGATGACCAGGTAGGATAGGGTACAACAAGGACAACATTACCACATCAAGATAACATTATTGATATGATATGATATAATATTATTGTCATATGTATGTTTTATTTAATTATGTTGGGTTTGACAACGCACTGTAATGATGACCAAGATCCTCTGGCGTTGGTGAATAATGAATGAGATGGTGGAATGATGAGATGGAGGGTTATTTTATCACGTGTTTTTTTCGGAAAGTGCAGGGAAGGAGTCGATCGTGGCCTGTTGTTTGGTGTATTGACCTGAACGACTGGGGGAAACCTGTGGTTTCTCTCTGTAGCCATGTGGAAATGTCGTCAGTCAGTGAAAATTTAGTTTCTATCTTCCACCAATAATATTACTCATAGGCCTATTATACAATGATAATAGCCAATAATATTATATATTGTACATTATACATAATATTCATATCTATACAATATATTATTATACTAATATTCCCAACGTCTAGCTTGGCGCACTCATATTTTTTTACTTGTATTTGTATTCATCACCAGAAATATTCACAATTGATATTGTATACACATTGTATCTACAACTTGGATTATTATAATTAGTGCTGGGTATATGTTTTATTGATGATTATATGATTGTACAAAGTTCCAGAATGAGTGCACTGTCCTACTAGATATAAGAACGATTGAGTGAAATGATGTTTGATTCTGGCAGGTATTTCAATGTATAGAATGCTGGTAATGCAAGAACTATTCACAATAATTGTGATGACTGGTACATAGAGCTTGAACCAAAATTGGAAGACCATTTTTTGTTTGCCTGATATGCAAATGTATCTTCCAAATCCCATGCAATATCGCAAGGCTGACTGGTTTAGTCAATGGAAGAATAACTTCTCAGTTTTGGTTTTAACTGCATGCACTCAGACCCGGTATTTACAAGTCCAGTTAGCTTTATTCTGAGGGTTAGTTAGTGAAAATGAACAACATGGTAACCATGGTGATAAGAACAGAGCAACTTCCACGCTTAAAGCTCCCACGTTGGTAATTCTGGCTCTAATTCACATCATTGTCAACAGTGCCAACTTTTACATTTCAGATTGTGTGAGTTCATGTAAACCTTGTATGTCCATCCACAACTTTGTATATATAAGTCTAAAGGTAAGGGGTTAATTTTTGACGAACTTCACAGAAACGTAAGTCTGGTTCTCATTCCTATAGCCGAACTGGCGTTTCGGGACACTTTATCATAGTAGGCCAATAATTCTTCCAATTCCTCATTTTCATGAGAAATAAGTAAAAATACTATAGTTGAGGCGCTTTTAGATGATAGAAATAATGAGCTGATTATTCTTAATGGCAGGTTAGTTTTCAATAGCCTCAGAAAACAAAAACAGATAGAACATTTGTGAGAAAAATTGAAACTGTGTGAACCTATTTAACCTACAATAGTTAGCACTACAATTTACACTTATATTCTCTCGTGTTCTTTTGATCAGTGATATGAAGATTATCGATCATTTAAAATTTGGACAACAAACGAAAGTAAGTGAGCACAAAAATATGCCATTTCAGAATAGACTGTGTCTATTATGTGAATTGTACTTACATTGCTAAGTGCATTCATGTTATGGGTCTTTGAATAAATCCTACATCAAGTTGAATTGAGAAGCAAAACACCCAAACCATGGAAAGGTGTCAAACAAATGTTATAGATGTTTGTACCGTTTGGAAATCTTGAAAATACCATCCATATTCAAGAGGTAAATTGAAAGATGCTTGTACCAATTGGAAATCTTGGAGAAAGTCATCCATATTCAAGAGATGAATTGAATGATGAAAAATGGTCAATTACACAATTTTACTTTTACTTCAAAAGTTTGTAGTATGTTCATTATTTGGCATCCAGTTGTTTGTAGAACTGCTTCGAATGAAGCAATTGAATTTTTTGATCTCCTATCATTCAAGAGATGTATTTAATGTTTCTTTTGGGGGAGAGGACTGATTTTAGTGAGTATGGATGTATACGTAATCCGTTTCTCATGAATGCACTAGTTTCCTCATTATTATACTTCCTGAAATTGACAAACATATTATATAGTCCCATAATTTTGAAATAAAAGAAGTAATGAGATTCACACATTTTCTGAAGTCTTCTGCCTTACGAATATTGAAATTTCTTAAGGATAATTGAGCTCTGTTCATGATATTTTATATATTTTGGTCGTGTTCACATATTTTATCATCCTAATCCAGATCAATAGATAACACAGACCATTTAAAATCCGAGACAATTTGGTTATGAATAATGTGCTATTTTTTTTTAAATTTCCCTTCAGAATCTTTTCGATATTTCTATCTTTGAATATTTATCGAAAGATGTTAACTTCCAGTCGTGTCTAATATACTTTGTTAATCAATTACAATATACTTTTATATCAAACAGTCAGTAAATATCTTCGTTTGAGTTATATTTGTACCAACCTCAGTAGCTCAGTCAGCTGAGGCACCGCTTCAGGAACTGAATTCATCGATGGGCGTGGGTTCGAGTCCCGCAAATCGCATGAGTTTTTGTAAATGTCCTTTCACTTATCACCTTTTCATAGTTCCATAATCACCTGCTCATTCGTATCCCCGTATAACCTAGCTGTTGGTGGGGTCGTTAAGCAAACAGTATTCATCATCAGTTATTTTTGTTTGATATATTAACTTTTTTTTTCATTCTATTACCTGGAGTATAAAAATAGTAATATTATGAATTCACTATGTAAACAGAGATTAGTTCTGAATTTGACATGAACAATCCTGTCAATTGATTTGAATAAATTTTTTGGAAAAACTTGTGTGGATTGATGATAAATAAAGAGATATTGACTTGACTTCGGTAAGGATATTTGCATAGAAACAGTAGAAATGTATGTGATGAGCACAACTAGTGTTGCACATTTCCAACGTATAATACTCTTCCTTGCGTGGCTGTACCTTTCTAAAGAACAGTAGTTTTTTGTAATATTATTAATGGTTTCTTTAACATTGTAAGACTGTTAATATCAGCTCCTACGTTTTATGTCATTAATCATTCTTTTAAACAGCGTTGAGTGAAAATAGCTAGCAGGAAAAAACTCGATTCTTCGTAGATTTCATAGAGATTATACAAAGAAAGAGCCTATGGCTGCGTTATCAATTCCTGTCCGTTATTGC
The DNA here is from genome assembly GCA_964007535.1 of Brachyptera risi. Classification (NCBI taxonomy): domain Eukaryota; kingdom Metazoa; phylum Arthropoda; class Insecta; order Plecoptera; family Taeniopterygidae; genus Brachyptera; species Brachyptera risi. The sequence continues at coordinate 44,224,612 of OZ023327.1, forward strand.
TTCATATTTTCAGACAACGCAGTTAGACTTGGAATACATGCTTGATTCGAGAGAGGAATTCGAAATTGTTACAGAAAAAGTGTTTTCAATGCAAAGCTTTAATATCAGGATTTCAAATTGTGAACAGTACATCTTCATTCATTTAAATCAGTGGGTTTTTATGGAGTATACCAATATCAAATTGAACTAAATTAGTTTGAGATGCTACGTGTGTATAGAGTAGAAAAAATGTTACCCGAGACTTGTTTTGAATGAAATGATAGATGTGCATGACGCGCATTATGTGGATGTTTACTTGCTGCAACATGATGTACATCACTTGATGCACTCAATGTACTACGAGAATGTACAAAATGTACATTTGCGGTCACATAGGCCTATAGTGGTCGATCGAGCTTGATCGAATGCATCTCGGAGAAAATATACTGACATACGCACTAAAACTAGCTGAAAATGTGCATACGCACCAAAGGAATTTTAGCGTAAAGAATTAAGTTAAATTTAAATTCTTATTTAGGAAAAATAATTCCATTTCATTGCAAATGTGCGTACTGGAGATATGAATATGCTCTGAAACGTATAGGCCCTACACGATGAATGATAAATATTACAAATTTGTATTTCATATCTAGTTGAAGGATCGTCTTCATAATATTGACAGTATTCCTAGAAAAAAATGGATGTCTGTGACGATGGAGCACAAATTTCAATTTTTTTCCACGAGATAATTATTGCAAAATAAAAATCAGGTAGATTTGAGTTATACGAAAATAGTGATATATTAATCGTCTGTATCATGTATAGGCCTACATAACGTGCACTAATTCAGGGTCGATTGATCTCAGGGAAGTAGTTATTTGATTTATTGTGTCAAAGGAGATCAAGTTGAACTTGAAAAACTCTAATCCATGCTAATGTTGACGAAGTGAGTAATATTATTTACCATAGACAAACGCAGCATATGCGTTGTAAGATGAGCAAGATATTTAAATGAAGTCTACTCAAAAACTCTATACACATGCACCCTGACTTGTATTGAATTTACTCGAGAACTCTACACACCTTAGTACAAACTGTAGAAACTTTAGAGTCGTGAATCACCGTGTATGACCGTGTTACTCACTGCTTGAATAACCGCACCATATTTATATATCATTGTTGTTGTTTGCAACTATTTCTTTCATTTCTATTATTCTGATAATTTATTTTTGTGGTTCTCCCCGTCTTGGATACTTTCATACTTGTCTATTCATTTTTCTCCTTTCTCACACACAGGCTTCGGCTTATGTGGGTCCTGCTTCAATTTATTATTATTATTATATTATTATTATTATAATTCAATGACGGAACATAAAATTTATAAAATTAATAAATAAATGAAACAAATTATCAAATCAGGACCTAAATTATTATGCTGAAGATGTATTATGTGTATTTTGTTTCAAAGGTTATTATTCATTGTTGTTATTGTGGTGTATTTATCATTAATTTTCATTGTAGCTTGTTTACTTGAATTGTATTTGTGTTGTATTGTGTTTATTTTTATTGTATTTTATTTTGTTCACTTGTATTTACCCAAATTATGTGAGTAGAACGTGTATTTGTAGATAATTGCTAGTATTATCGAAGATGCTATATATACTAGTATATGCTATTATTACTCATTCAACAGGTAAACCCTCAATGGGTTTTGTGGACACTCTAAGACTGAAACATGCGTTGTAAAAATGTTCATTTATCAGATAAAAATAAAAAAAAAAAAAAAAAATCATTTTTTGTGTAACTAATTTAATTGTATGTCTGTAACGAATTGATTTAAATCAAGCATCAATATTGAAATGAATAAATAATAATAATAAATAATAATACTGAATCAAGATTAACCACTATTTCTATAGCTAAGTTATTTGATGCGAATGTATTCATTGAATAATTATTTCTTCAAAACGGCTGGTCCGATGTTGATAAAAAAAAAATCGTAAGAATGTGTATCATGTTTGTATTGACGTTCAGTGAACATTAAAATCTTTATCTATGATCTGATGAAGTTTTTCGAGAATCCGAGATGATTCATCTTAGAAGTAGTCCAACCGATTTGAACCAAAACCTGCACGCTTCCAAGTTGGATCAGTCTGCGTGTCTAGAAAAAGTTCCATTTTAATCAGTCGAACCGTGTGACCTGTACAGTGTGTACAAACATACAAACAAAAAACAGACAAAGTTCCAAAAGAGTAGGATGGAAGTCGTTCAATTATTCGTCTTCACCTCCTACCAGTCCTAAATAGAAACAATAGTGTATTGAAAGCAATGATCAAGGTATGGTGATAGTGGTGATGGTGAACTGGTGATGGTGATGGTGGTGGTGTTGGTGGTGATGTAATCGTGCTGTTCTATCTTGTCCAGACATAGCCTGGGAACTCGAGCATGTGCCGCGAGGAAGCCACGCAAATAGAGAAGGTGGAAGGTATACGACGTGCTGGATTGGAAGGGTATGAGAAGGGGAAGGAAAAGGAGGGTGAGTTTGAGTATTCTTTCTTATTACGACTGAATGCGTACAGTTGTGTGTGATACGGATGATACCGTCTCTGCGAAACCGAGTATACAAAAGATTGTGAAATGCTGTCTCTTCATAACCGCGATTGTTGCTCTCCGCTTTCGTTAGCGGATTCGCGAGCGAAACAGCTTAGCAAACTATAAATACTGTTATTCATTAATTGAAAATTTGAGTAGAGAATTGAATATATAATAATACACCCTACCGGGAGTTTTTTCTAAGCTCCGATTCTGTCCGTTTCATGCTCGCTAACGAAATTGACAGACTTGGTGAGGCATGTAGGTTATATAAGCGAACCAACAGATTTCGTTCCAAACTATATTTCATCAGACGGTTTTGCCTAGCGAAGTGCGGAAAAGTTGACTTCAGCTCAACTTCCAACTGCTGCGCTGTACTCGTCACTTGATTGGTTGTTTTTCTAAACAGATCAGCTGTGCGAATTCACTTTGCGGATAACGCTTTGGAATGCCGCCCTGAGGGTTGTTATTACAAGGGGTACGAACGATATGAGTGTCTATTGGAAGATCGAGGAATCAGAGAAAACGATCATCTCAGATTATTGCCTTGAAATGACTAAACGAGAGTATTGTTCTAGCAAGCAGCAGCTAAAGCACTTTGCTAGATGATGACAATTCAAATACAGCTTCCATTTGGTATTTAACTGGTTTGTCGAGCGTAGGGTTATGGAGGAGGTTGATTTTTCTGATGTTGGACTATACAGAAATCGAACGACCGGTTTGAAATAGGTTGCATCGAGAACTTATTCTATACATATCGTTTGATTTCATTACAAGGTCCTATAATAAGCCTACGAAGAAAAAAATCAACCTCCTCCATAACCATACGCTCAAGACACAATTTAAATACTGAATGATTGAATAATTTAAATTCATTTTCTAAAACACAGTGCTTTTGCTATTTTCAACCACAATACTCGCTGTCTTCACCGATCGATGGGAAATATTGGAAAGAGATATTGCATTCATTGCTATTTTCAACTCCGTTGATGATGTTGCTTATTGTTTGCTTAACGACCACATGAACTGCTAGGTTATATGAGGAGACGATTGAGCGGATGATGGATGAATGATGTTTACAAACCCCCCGTGCCTTATGCAAGTCTCAAACCCACGTCATACACGGAACTCGAACCCACGCAAAACTTGACCCCAGGCAATTGTTGTTCGTTGTTGCTGCCAACCATCCCACAATCATGTGAAGTATAAATTTCATCCACGCCTACAATAGATAACGGTTGGGACCTTTAACTGGGGTGTTGCATGGTTTTCCTCAGTCGATGTTCACTGTAATGGTTCCTTATTTGACTACTAACAATCGAGGATCGCTTCCTTCCTCTTATCCAGAACCACTGACACCCCTTATCTTCTTGTTGTCATTCTTCGATACGGGTGATGAACAATAATTGGCTCAAGCCCTTCCCGGAAAAAAATCTTGAAATTTAAATTGTAGAAACTGTAAATGACAGATGTAAATTTTAGGACCGAAAAAAGTTAGAATCATAATGCCATTCTATGTAGATTTCTCATTTGGATAATAACGGACGAAAAGTTCGCTCAATCTGAAGTACTAAAAAATAATTACAATTTTTGATCCAATTTAAATTCATGTTTAGGCCTATATAGTTGAACGAAGTACTGTTTATATATTGGAGAATGGAACTATGATAGAATAAAATTATATAATATAGTATGAATATAGTATAACTTATAGTATGAATAGTATTATTTCAGACCTAATTTTAGGATTGATAAATAAAATACAAAAATGTTCATAGTGCAGTCCAAAGTGAACCACGCTTCACAATGTCAGGTTTTGAAGAAATTATAAGAAAAACAATTGCACTACCAATACCATTGACGAAAGATGGACTCCCAAGACATATCATGCAATGTTGGAATAAAACTGCCCCCTCGTTTTACATCCACCACTTTCTCACCACAGTCTTTCAATCCCCTCACCTGTAACACCTGTAGTACCAGCGCAGTTCGCTAGAAAGCACTGCAGGCATACTGGACTGTGCTGCTGCCCATACAGCACTCAAAAAGGCCGTTCCTTCAGTGGCAAACATAGGTACTAAAAAAGGGGAAGAAGGTATATGCACATGGGCGCCTGAAAATCGAATACTGGAATACGGATACTACCAAGAGTGAACGTGACTTGGCGTGTTTATTTAAAAAGTGGATGTGCCTATTCGAGGAAACGATCAAAACCTGGCCCAAGAACCCTTATCACAGCTCCTCTGTGCTAATCAATTCCTCAAAATAGTAGCTTCCACGGGTTTATTACACGCCAAGCCACCTTTACTCTTGGTATAGTATCACCATTCCAGTATTCGCTCTTTAGCGCCCCCGTGTGTCCAGTGATTTATTCTTCTTTAGCGAAGAGAGTGGACTGTCTTGGCGAAGGCCTAAATCTTTCGTCCATGTCAATACCATGATCATTCGAATACGCTTCTCAATAAAATTGACTTAACGCACACAAAGGTTTTCTCAACAAACAATATTGTTGGAAATATCAAATATGATGCCACAACTTGGCTAACAAACTATCAAATTTTAATATTATTTCACATAATAATTGAAAAAAACATTGAACAATAGTATAATTATGCAAACCTATTATTCTGCTTTTATATGTTCACTAAGAGTTCAATTCAAACTAACAACCTCTTCGTTCTCTGGGACATAACAAAAGAAAAACGATGCAGGAAATGATATAATACGGCCTATATCTGATTCTTATTGAAATAATCGTGCTAAATAATATTCAAAACACTAAATGAATGATAGATGGATACATGTCTACACTATTCTCTTCTCTGACACCTCTACTCCTTATTGTTGTTTAGACTAAAGTTGAATTAAAATAACGGGCTTTCGATCACGAGGAGTAAGCTTTTTTCTATCAATAGCTACCTTCTGTCTTCCTCTATTGTTTTCCCATCAATAACATGCACAATGATCTCAGATGGAGTGACGGAAAAACTAGAGCCGAGCTTTGTTCTTCAAATATGATCGTGCATGGAACAAAACAAAGCGATGAAAAGCGCCTACACAATCAAATAACCCCTAACAACGGGTGGATTATAGGCTATTGCATCACAACAAAGTCAAAGGTGATTATAAAATATTCAATTACTTCTTTCAGTTAGCATCGTTGACGCTTCTTCTCTTCGTACAGAGAAGTAAATCAGGAATTTTGTTTAGTGTGATTTAGTAGATGTGATGGTATTGCATTTCTATCATTTACTTGAATCACATGAAAATATTCAATTTACCCTCAGGCCGATATAAATGAGAACGATTTGAATCATTTAGTAAGAGATTATTCATAATAAATGTCCGAGTGATAAATTGAGACAAGAAATATTTAATTAAGGTCTACCTTGACTTAATACAATATATTTAATCACGATGAGAGAAGATCATATCATTTCTTTTAATTGAAATGAATGACGTTATTTAATAGTCGTTCGCTCGCAAAGTTTTCTTATGGTGTACGTATTTCTGATGTATTTTATAAGAGAAAGGAATGAAATCAATCTCCGGGCTTTCGACTGAAACTCCCCACCATTGTCAAGTCTTATCAGAGAATATACAAATAGAAACCAATTACAGAATACTGAATGTCTAAACATGAAATATTATCGTGAAATGAGCAAAAAGGGAAGGAAACCGTAATTATTAGATATAATTGTTTCGTCGTTTTTAACATGAACATCATTAATATTGTTCTGCATTGGTATTTTGGATCTCGAAATCACAAACACAGTTTCATTCACTGGAAGCGACATTGATTACTGGCGAAATAAATGTATAGGCCTGCAATCACGTTGTGTTATTAGAGAGAGCCTCTTCCATTCATGAAAATTCAATGAAATGTAATGCTCAAAAGTTTGTTGTATGAAATAATTATAATTGTTGAAAATTTGAGAAGTTTGATTACTCATTGATTAAAAATTCATGATTATGAATGTATTGGTCATTATCAATTTTTTTTAATAATTCTGACAAAAAATCAAATCCGAGTTCAAGATTCGATTGCTGAAAATCTTCATGAGGAGTAATAATTTATTATGAAGCATATATACAAAATAAAAAAATCAGTTTCAGTGCACCGTTTGAAATGCATATCAAACTTCTTTGAGAACAGCCAGCTTCACGTGATCAAAGCAGCATCACAAAGAACTGCCAGCTGGATATAAAGCTCGTCCGAAGAGGCACATTTCTAGGTCTAGATTGAGACGAAGAATGTTCCAACACGAAGACAAATGACATTTCCTACAGCCATGAGAAATAAGAAAAATGAGTAATTCAATAAGAAAATGAAGATCGATAAGTAATCTTAATGTTTAGACGAAGATAAAAAAAATAAAGTGATTGAATTCGATTCGAACATTCCTCCATCCACAATCACTAGAACTAGCTATAGTGTTTTCCTTTCTGTTATCAACTAATGGAAATTGTAATGTTCATTGATGCTGTAAATGAACATCGCATTGGATGTGTGGGTTTGACGTGTCACAATACGAAGACAAAGCGATACAAGATGGCGTCTACCACCCTACCCCGCTCCCACCCCCTGAGTGAGCAGAAAACTCACCCCCTGTGCTGATGGAACAACCCCCTTCTCCCTTTCCACCCCAAACCTCCCCGCTGATTCGGGGGCTGAAGACT
>OZ023327.1:44235440-44242940 GCA_964007535.1 Brachyptera risi
GAAGAAGAATATACGCCCTACAGTAAGGAAGGGAGCAAATCTTATCCACAATTTATTTCACCATGTTGAAATGTAGACGAGCTCTTAGCTTCAAATCTAAATTTCATGTGTTACGAGATATTTGGAATTTTTCAAATGTATAAAAGATTATGATTATCAGGAAAGAAAAAAACGTTTATTGAATGCCATATTTGGTTTATTCACTCTTGTTTTATCTTTCGAGATATGGAACATGTTATTATGTTTCACACCAATAATCAAATGTGTATTGATCTGAGCTTAGATGAAAGGTGTACACTAAAATATAGGCCTACACCTATCAGTAGAACTTGAAACTTTCATTTTAAATGTGGCAACTCACAGCTAGTATGTATTGAATTTGAATCAATCTTCAAATTGTCTCGATTTATTCCCTTTTCTTAATGGTCCTTAACAACACCAACAGTAGGCCTATAATATACATATAAGGGGGTACGAATACGGGCCATACGGGGGTACGAATGAGCGGCTGATAATGAAACGGTGAAGTGATACAAAGGAAAAGACGTTTATAAATATCCATACCTTATGCGGTACTCGAACGCACGCCCAACTTGACTTCATGAAGCGATGCTACCGGTACTGGTAGCACAGCGGTAATACACTTGTTGTGTGTGGCCGATAAGGTGAGGCTACAGTTGCTCAGGTGCTAGTTCGATCCCGCCACAGTTCATCTTGACGAGAGTTTTTTCGTGATTTCCCTTTTAACCTATAAGTAAATGCCGTGATGGTTCCTACAATATAGACAACAACCGCTTCTTTCTCACTATACTGAGAAAAGTGGTGAAGTGATTTTAACACTGAACTGTCATTCAGGAGACTGAGGTATTGATTCCAGCTATGCGAATCCTGATAGGGGTTTTTTCGTGATTTCCCTCTGTCGTTCAGGTCAATACTGAGATGGTTCTTTAACAATAGGCCACGACCGACTCCTTCCAACTATTCAAGAAGCACGTAATAAAATAACCTCTCATCTCACCATCGCTTATATCATTCACCGACGCCCATAGATCTCAGTCATCAGTACAGTGCGTCGTTGAACCCAATATAAATGTAAATAAATACATTTTCACTTTGACCTCCCCAATACCTAAAAAAACCATCATCTTATCATCCAATCATTTTATTAATCATTCATCCAACGCCAAAAAATCTTGGTTAGTCCTATCATTAACGTGCATCTTTGAACTCCAATACAATTTCAAAAAATCGGTGTCTTAACTGAATAAGCTACGGATTGAGCTATTGGGGCTTCATTGATTTCGAGACTGAAAAATATAACATTCTCGAATAAGGACAGCCGTAAAGATTATTCGTTATGCCTTTTATTCAATATGAGTGGACTATAGAGGGTCGCTTCTTGTTCGATTTAGTGATATTTGAAACTGGATTTGAGAAAATGACAAGATCACAGTGACCAACTGTTTCACATGCATGTTGATATCTTATTTCATTCATGATGAATGGGATATGTCAGTAACGATACCATGACTACTACAAGGCAAGGAGAAGCCCTCACAGTATCTTGTGGAAAGATAACACATTATTCTTCGTCAATTCTCATTTTCACCCTTCTGTTGAATATTATAATAATACTATACATGATTTCAATCTCCGCTCATTAAATCTGAACAAATTACACAATTGAAATCTTATAGAATTTCAATTGAAAACAGTAATCAAATTAATCTCCTGGACCCCTATTCACTTACTTTTTGAAACAGTGAGATGAGACCGTCTCATCTCACTGCGAGACGGTTGACAATTCGATCACATCGCGATTCAATAACGCGAAGTGAAATCATAGTGAACTGAACTCATTTTATATTTGCAACAAGTCGTTCCATTGAGTAGGTATAGGAGTGACGCGCTATACTAGGTCTTCTTATACTATGGTGAGACGGTCTCATCTTACGTTTTAAAAAGTTAGTGAATAGGGGTCCTGGAATAGTAGAATAATGATTGAAGATGGAGTAGAATTGTTCTTATAATATGTCAATATTAGTGTTGAATTCATCCGGATTTCAAGAATAGACAACAATGTGAAAATGAATGTTTTCTGAATTATGCCGGTTTTTACTCTACAATTGTGTATAAATGAATTCTCTCCTTATGTATTTTACCGACTTATTCTTATAAGTCATTGAATTGCTGATGCCTTTCTTGAACTCTGTTTACACTGATGTGAGGAAATTCATCATCAAGCGGTTAAATGAAATCCACAAAATGTCTGTTTTTAAGTGGGTGTCGTTAAATCAGTTTTGTGTATTCAGAAGACGGAGCAAGTTTTTAATCGTCTTCCATTATAACAAGTCGGCTGGTTTCGTTCAAGTTTTGTCAGATTTCGAAGGACATGATGAGGTTTTATATATGAGTGTATATAATATATATATATATTCACACATATATATATATATATATATATATATATATATATATATATATATATATGTATATTCATATATATATATATATATATATATATATATATATATATATATATATATATATATATATATATATATATAATATATATATATATATATATTTATATATATATATATATATATATATATATATATATTTATAATATATATATATATATATATATATATATATATGAATATATGTATATATATATATATATATATATAAGATATATATATATATATATATATATATATATATATATATAACTCATAAATATACATTTCGTGACGAGCTATTAGAAAATTGCAAATAATTAATAAGTCGCTGCAAATTCAGAGACGTTCATAACAATTCACATCATAAAACACTTTGGTGGTGTTCGTACAAAAGCAAAAGAGTAGGCTAAGAGATGAGAGAGGGAGAAATGGAGAGAAGGAGAAGAGAGAGAGAGAAGAAGAAGAGAGAGAGAGAAGAGAGAGAGAGAAGAGAAGAGAGAGAGAGAGAGAGAGAGGAGAGAGAGAGAGAGAGAAGAGAGAGAGAGAGAGAGAGAGAGAGAGAGAGAGAGAGAGAGAGAGAGAGAGAGAGAGAGAGAGAAGAGAGAAAGAAAGAGAGGAAGAGAGAAAGAGAACGAGAGAGAGAGATATAGAGAACGCGGGTTTAACGGTGTAGTAAGACATTAGAAGCACCGATTAATCAGGCACACCCCCGTCAAACGCAAGAAAACATTCACAATTATTGAAAATGTTCAACTTTAGAAGAACGGCACTGTTTGTAATTGAAGAATTGATCAATTAAAACTCTGCGTTTAAATGGATTATGATCTTGTACGAAAACATTTTGTTATTAAAGTTGTTAAACGATTTATGATTTGATAATGGAAGTGATACATTAAAATAATCAATTAAAAGTTTCAGTTACAAATGGTTAAATTATGTTTCATGTTGGTGGTGAGAATTATTTTCAGATTCAATTTAGAGAAATAACAGAATAGTTAGGGCCTAACAACTTGAAATTCATATAAAATAAATACTTTGAATTTTTGCTTCCAATAATATTTTGTATACAGTTAATGACGAACTCGAATGCTAACTTAATTCAATTACGTCCGTGAATGTTGAATGAGATGATTAGTAATAGATATAATGTATAACAAAATGTTAATTTGTACGTGTTTTGGTCAGTAGTTAGGAAGTGCACTGCGTTGAAATAATTTTTCCCAGTATAGACTGGGGAAAACCGTGAGAAATTTCAGTCAGAATAATCATGGTAGTTCGAACCCCGATCTTCCCAATAATGGTACTCAGCGCTCTCTCAATAAATGATTATTCCTGGTCATTAATAATGAAATGAATAATGCAAATTATTCAAATTCAGTTCAATAAAGAAGGCAGTGGTTAGGTGAATCTATACACAATTCAACTAAAAAAAACTCTTATACTCATTATACTGTTGATAAAATCCTTTTTTTTATGGAGTTTACATTAAAAAAACAGTCGTTTATTAATTACTGTAGCTCCAATTCTCGAAACTTCAACTGTTCAACTTCCAAATATATTTCGGAAGAATGTTAAACGTGTTCTTACATCGTTGGCGCTTTGTTAAACGTTCAGATGGTAAAGTGTACGTTAGCTTTATCGACAGTGTCCGGCCGAAACACCCCAAGCAAGTAGTTGATCCGAGTTGGCGCTAGGTTGCTCTGCTAGCGTCGAAGGTCGGTTGACAGTGATTTGAGAATAATCATTACGAAAATCCCATGCATTATAAAACAACCACTGAACATAAAATAAATATATCAACAACATGAGAATAATAGAGATTCGATGGTTCTTTTGAATTGATTCTTCAAATCACAATGTAATGTGTAATGTAGCTTTTAATTGATGGAATGAAATTGATTTATGGAAAATTGGTATATTTAAGCTACTGAACTGTTAGGAGAACCCAAGTATAATGTGCTACAAATTGAGATTCTTCTCGGCACGGTTTACGGTCACTTGGTCGATCAAGCTACATTAGAATGAATCCTGAAAATATACTAATATTTTAAGCCAATAGAACTAGAAGAAATTTGCGTAAGTACTTCTATATACTGGATGGAAAATTTAGTTGTTGAATGTGAGTGGAATTCATATTTTAATTTTAATTTTGGATTGAACCATTTCTTGTGTTCTCAAGTGTGGTCCCTACATGAATAATATGCTCAGAATCACATAAATAGTAATGGTCTATGAAAATGTGTCAATTCCTAAAATATAACAAATTTTCTAATTATATCCAGTATATCAATATTTTTGGAGTGACGCAATGATTCGGATGATTTTTTTCTTCTCTCTAAATCGAGTATCTCTATCGGAATGTGAGACAAATTCATGGTACAATCAAATATTTGTGGGCTGATAAATATTATCTATATATTTATGTATATATATAAATATATATATATATATATATATATATATATATATATATATATATATACATATGAATATATATATATATATAATATATATATATATATATATATATATATATATATATATATATATATATATATACATATGGATATATAATATATATATATATATATATATATATATATATATATATATATTTATAAATATATATTACCCAGAATATATTATATTCAATTTATGCAATCTCAATGTGATGTTTATTAATTCTTCTCACTTTTCAGTTAACTAGTCAAGTCTTGTGAGTTTGGTTCAAAATAGCATTGTGGACATTGATATTTCATAACAATATCAACACGTATGGGCCATATTGCAATTGAGTCGTTAAATGAATATAATATAGAAATGATCTGGTTGTTAGCTTACACATAGCTGACGTACATCATGAACATATTCTAAATTGTTATCCTATTTGAGGATAATTGAGACAGTTGAACAACTCATAGGCCTGAACCATTATTCAGAAGACCGTCGTTCGATTCCTGCCATGGTAAACATTTCGAACAGAGGTTTTCCACGGTTTCCCTCTGTCATAGAAATAGAAGTGAACATTTGGAAGGTATCTTGAATGAGTTTATATTTTGAAAAAATACTGATCATAATATTCGTTCATATCGACGGGTTTAATGACGCGCTGTAGACTAAAATGTTTTGGCGTCGGTGAATGATGAATGAGATGATGGTAGGAAGAAATGAAATTTTATCTAATTTTATCTAATTTGGGATCAGCCTCAGATTGTGTCATTTTAAGCCGGGCAATTGTTTATTTTCAGCTGTATGAGCGATATCGGTTTTATAGTTCTTACTTTTCATTTCGAAGTGGTTGAAAAGATTTGTGTTCCTCCTGAATTGAAGAATAATTAGGATATCTCAAAAGTGTGAGATTTCTAAATCGACACTCATGAGGAACAAAAATAACTATCTGATTCCAGTTAATTTCCTTCACATCATAATAAAATGACCAAGTTCTAGTTTCAACTCCACAACGTGAGAACTTGAGAAAATACAATCATCAATTGTTTCATACATTTTGGCAATCGAGTAGAAGCATGCAGTTACAGAGCACGATACAGAAAATGAATATTGTCATAGATTTCATATAGGCCTAGTAGAGTCACTCTAATTCACGTCAATATATTTTAGTTATCGTTCGTACATTGCATCACTGAAACTATTTTACTTATATGTATAAGTTATATACGGTTGCAGTCACATGAAGTGGTCGATGAAGCTATATATCAACATGCTTCCTGAAGAAAATATACTCACAGTATAAGCACCAAAACTTGAAGACAATGAGTTTACACACTCCACGTGTGGTCTATAAAATAAGTAGCTATTAAATGTGCGTGGATTTGATTGAAATCAAATTTTAATTTCGAATCAAACCATTTTATGTGGCAACAAGTGTACAAATCAGTTCAATTCATGTATACAATAATATCTATTTAAACAGTGCTATATATTTCTAGGTGGTAAGGACTTGACTTTAGCTAGCGACTTCCACCCCTTACCACCCTTTCACTTCCCCCCCCCCCCCCCTCGCACAACCACCTCCCACCCAACAGCGGGTCCAACCATCGTAACTCTCATCGCGAGGTTCTCTTAGAGCGAATCGGTGTGGCTCTGTCAGCTTGACGTATGCCCTGTCAATCAAGACGCTAATTGCTTAATGCTGTTGCATTGACAGATACTTGCCAAAAACAGGGCAAACGATTAATTGCCATCCATCCAGCCAGCATCCAGCCTGCAGCAATACCCTGTAGGAAGAATCAGCAGCAAAGTGTAACGCCGTTCTGCGGGATATAGTCTGTGCTTGGAAAAGCACCATTCATAAGTGTGGCTCTTTCAATTATAACTGCTGTACCACTTTCAATAAAAAATGAAGAAGGCCTACATCTCCTTCCAGGATATCTAGCACCTCCAGTAGTTAAGCATACCTGCACCTAAAGAGTTGAGTATACACACTTTCGAGTAAAGTCGCATGTTTCAAGAAAGTGTACTTCCTAACGACATAGGAAAGCCACGAAAAAACTTGTTCTGCCAGGATGGTCGATGATGGCGGGAATCGAATCCTGGTATCCTGAACGATAGATCAGCGTGCTAGCCTTTGTTCACACGTCGGATACCCGAACAGAAGTGTGAAGTATTGTGAAAAATTGAATGACTACTTCTGAGGAAAATGAGAAGAATCATTTATCTACATTCGATAAATATATAAAAATCCGAAGACTTTTACTTGATAATTTTTAAATGATATCAGTCACAAGCTTATATTTGTTAGATAAGTTTTGGAGAGAGAATAGATATTTTGCAACCTTGAATTGGTGTTGAGTGTATTTTAGCTCTACCATTCGCCTGTCGTGGACGTTTGTTCGAGAAAGTGCTGTTGAATATGTCTCAATTTTTCCTTCAAATAGTTCAATTGAAGTAATATAGGTATACTCTATGAGCAACGGGTATATGAATTGATTCCATGTTGAAAAAAAATCGTTTCTATTCTGCAAAATGCAAAATATTGAAAATGTAACGTTGTCACTGGATGAAAATTGGATGAAAA
>OZ023327.1:44245440-44315440 GCA_964007535.1 Brachyptera risi
ATATATATATATATATATATATATATATATATATATATATATATATATATATATATATATATATATATTTCAATTGATCGATTCATCATCATTCTTTAATTCAGCTTCCGGAGACTGTATATATTTTGTTGTGTTGAGGATGGTGAGGCAAGAAGTAATGTGTCAAAGTAACGCTACTGTTCTCTCTTGCTTCCGAAATGAACCAATCTCAATTTTGAATACCAATGTATTTTACCATCTTCTATTTTCTGCGGTAGGTAACGCCTACTCATTACTTTTTCAAATATTTTCATAAAAATATGTATATTGTGTTCAACGACGCACTGTACGGATGATCAAGATCTATTGATGTCGGTAAATGATCAATGAGATGATGGAAAGATAAGACGAAATGTTATTTCATTAGGGGCCTTGGGATAGTGGTACAGAGTCGGTCGTGCTATGTTGTTGAGGAACCATCCCAGTATGGACCTAAACGACAGACGGAGACCACGAAAAACTTCTATCAGGATAGTCGACCATTGCTGGAATCGAACTCCGGTCTCCTGCATGATGGTTCAGTAAGCATTACTTAGTGAAAGCTTTCATTCTTCAATATAATTCAATTCAAATCATCTAAATATCAGAGCAGGTATATTATAATAGATTTTATTCATTCCAGTTATTGTTGGTCGGTATAAGCTTACATAAGTTGAATCGATAGACATACTGATCGTAAAAAGTCACCACATTCTTTTTTTTATATCGAGTTTTAACGACGCACTGTAATGATGATTAAGATCTATTGGCGTCGGATGAATGATTGATGAGATGATGGGATGATGATATGAAGGTTTTTATGGGTAATGGGAAGGATAGTGAGAAGGAAGCGGTCGTGGCCTATAATGTGGGAACCATCCCGGCATTGGCCTAGACTATAGAGGGAAACCACGAAAAACCCCTGTAAAGATGGACGGTAGCGGAGATCAAACCGGGTTCGATATGCCCACTGCCTCTGGGATCACACGAAGCAAATGCGTTAACCACTCAGCCATAATGTGCCGGTCACTACATTCAATTTGCGAAAGTAATAATATAAAACTTGGAGGCAATGTTGTCTCGTTTCTTATCTCTGTTTGTAGTATAATTAATAATGGCCACCCTCGGTAGCTCGGTCAGCTGAGGCACCGCTTCAGAAACTGAAGTCACTGTTGGGCGTGGGTTCGAGTCCCGCTCAAGACATGGGTTTTTGTGAATGTCCTTTCACTTATCATCACACCATAGTTTCATAATCACCTGCTCGTTCGTACCCCCGTATCCGAGCTGTTGGTGGAGTCGTTAAGCAAACAATAACAAGTAATGAGTGTATTTTTTTATTTTGCCTCAACTTGATGGTCATCAACCCTGAAACTAGATTTTAACGATTAATGACGATATTCATTTCCCTTATTTCAGAGAATACTAAAAATTATCATCTCAATTTCAGAAATTATGATGAATTTATTATTCGCCCTCCAGAACCTGGGCCTTTCGTGACGTAGGCATTACTCGATTATTTTTAAATTTGTATACATAATCGGTAATGTACACGTCATGACCCATGGTCTCTGGAGGACAAAGAGTCAATTTAAATATCTGAAATTAGGATAATAATTCCTAGTTTTCTCTAAAGTTAGGGATATAAATATTGTCATAATCCATCCAAATTTAGTTTCAGGTTTGTGATGACTTCCAAACATTATTGTTCCAAAATTGAAACGTCAGCAGCTATAAGTATACTTGAGTATCGATGACTGAAAAGTATAGTATGACATACACGGAGGTCGATCCCATGGCCGATGTACTAATTCAGTGTAAACAGACGCTGCTGTTAAAAGCAGTCTACTTCCGAGGGGCAGTCACCTTATTGAAAGGCACAATGCTAACCCTACGTAAATCTGTTTGTGATACAATGTAGTAAGATATTTGGCAATTGCCAATGGTCAATAACGGCAAAAGTGACAGAAAATGGAAGAAAAACAAGGTAATAAATTACGTTTACTTGAAGTCACATTACAAATACTTCAAATGAACCCCTTTTTTGAGAAATAGCTTACCTGATGAGACCTTGCCATTATTATAATACCATGCAGTCGACTTTCTATCAGTAACTAGTAGAGCGGTAGCTCGACGTTAGCCAAGAATTGCGCATTGTCAGTGTCATATATACGCCTGGTAGTGCCATATATAGCATGTGCTCGTCAGGTTATACCGTATAGCAACTAGAAAAGTTAGTGGCAAACAAACTGATGCCGAAGTTGTAATTGGAGCACACAAAAGCTTGGAAAAATGTGTTGCATCAGTTATCAGAAGAAGCCTCATACATTAGATCTATAGTTTGGGCCTACTGAGTTTTAATTGTCGATACAGAAAGTTACATTAGGAATTTAAAATGAATACATTGAAAGGATTCCAACTTCAACATTATATTTTAAAAGTTTAAGTTATATAGATCGAAAAACAAGAATTTTTTGAAGGTGCGTGCAATACTCGAGCGTCACAAAGTTACCATGAATGATATGAATATATAAATTACCTATATTTTCCAGTACCACCACATCACAGTTCATCACAATTGAAATAATTCACGATTTCAAGAAAATTGTGAAAAATGCTTTCAACTTGCAATTCATCATCTTATTATTCATTGCGTCATCTGAATATGTCGAAACAGTGATAAAAGCTCATATCTGAAGAACAATCAGTATTGATGTCATTAAAAAGCAACAATTTCAACTATTGCAAAGTTTGGTAAAATTCTGCCTATAGCAATGAACTTATAAGTTGTGATACGGCCTACAGAAAGTCGATCGATGTGGTAGTTTTTTGTGTGGGCTGTATATATAATAATTCCAGAAGTCAACTTCACTGGATACATTTTTTAAACTATTAATTAAATTGTTTCTTTTTCGAAAACGATATAATCGCTTTGAGACGAGTGAGCGAGGCATGTCGAATTTTTCCATTCAAATTATGATTGAATACTTGAAAAAATATTCCATAAAATAACAAAGTCCTTTTCCATCATTAAAAAATTAAACTCTATAGTTATCAATAAATAGTTAATCAATATAGAACAAAAAAATCTAAAACTCAACATCCTCATTCATAACATCGCATGGTCCATGAACGTTGATGTCATTAATATGAATAACATTACTTGTCGCCATGTACCATGTCGAGTTCATGTCACAGTATGGATCTGATTATCTGAATCACGCTTTCAGAGTTATTCTTAATCAAATACTGCGATCACTTCGCTCTCACTTGTTACAAACCATCGCCCATGATTGCTAGTATAGATAGTATAGGCTAGGTCCCCCGATCTCCCACTGACCAGCTGGTCACTTCGACACAAGCACTAAGTCAAGATTCTGTCACAAGTCGACTTGGTCAACTCGCTGTCATCTGACGAACATGACTAAGACAATCTATTGATGTAATACATTGTAATATTCATTAAACTGTCTCCGGAATCAACCCTGCCGGTCGAAATATTGATTTCATCGAAATCCTTTGAAGTCAAGGGTTTGGAGGAAGGGGTGGAGAAAAGAGTGGTAAGCCTACTGAGGAAAGGGGATGTCTTTTTTTTACTTTTCAAGGGATAGAAACATATTTTTACAATAAATTAATGTAATTATTGTTTGAAAACAGACCGCTCGTTGGTCTTTTGTGCTCCTTTATACGAACACCGGCCACAAGCGCCATTCTCGTCATACACAAGGGAAAAAAGTAAAAGAAGGAAACTCAAATGTTTACCAATAATTGACTTTTTGTTCATTGATGGAGACCACATCTCATTGATCTAATGGTCACTGAAATAATAACATGCATATTGTCAGTACTGAGACGGGTGGGATAGTCGCTGGGGGCAGCTGAATTGAGGAATTCGGATTCCCGCCATAGTCGACCATCCTGACTGAACTTTGCTGTAGTTTTTCACAGTCGTTAAGTCGAATACTGAGATGGTTTTTCATGATTAGTCGAGAGTTGTCTCCTTCATATTTTAACATACTACAGTTAGTTATATTCCCTCAAAAACAGACAAGGCCTATTAGGAAATACAATAAAATATATAACGAAATCGAAAAATATATTCAGAGGATATGTAGAAAAAGATGAATACCAGTCATTCACTAATGATTGTGTTGAGTAAAACAGACTCACCAATATTACCTGGGTTTTGGGAACGACTCTGCTGAGAAAATTACGTCATTATTGATGAATATGTGTCTGATTAATTGATTGATTGATTATTGTTCCCTTAACGACCCCACCAACAGCTACGTTATTTGGGGGCATGAATGACAAGGTTATGATGAAATTATGAATTATTATCAGTGAAAGGTCGTTTACAAAAGTTCATGCCTTATACGGAACCCACTCCCAACGGCACCTATGAATTACGCATAGGTGAAACTCCATTTCTCAGATGTTGTAGGCCTATATAGGCACATATGGGAACTTGGTGCACAATATATCATATGCAATAATATTATATACTGTGAAAATTCGGATAGCATACCGCCAGTTAGAATAATTTTTAATATCCAGAATTTCTATTTCCGTGAACATAATACAATAGTAATAATGGCTAAACGTGTCTGGCTTCACGAAATTTAAGTTATCATAATTTATTGATTGATTATTGTTTGATCAACGACCCCACCAACAGCTAGGTCATACGGGGGTATGAATGAGCAGGTGAAACTATGGAGTGATGATAAGTGAAAGAACGCTTACAAAAATCCATGCCTTAAGCGGGACTCGAACTCACGACCGACGGTGACTTTAGTTTCTGAAGCGGTGCCTCAGCTGACCGAGCTACCGAGGGCGGCTTCATGATAATTTATTGTGGGCCTATGATACATCTCAATTTTCAGTGACAAATGACAATATACTATCTAGTTATACTTTTGAAAATGAATTCATAAAGCGTAAATGATCCACAACTGAATCAATTGAATGATTAATTAATGATGAACTAAGAAGTTTTTTTTTCATTGGTCACATACACTGATACAGAAAGAAAAACACAATGACAGCAAAAAACATCCACAAAGTCCTTCAAAAAAAGGCTTAACTGTGGGTTAAAATGGTGAATTATAAGTACAATTTAAATTCGGACGTATTTCTCAAACATTAAAAGTAATAAAGTAGTTGAAGTAAAAAGAAAAAAAGAAAAACATTGAGTGATTTGTTACATTCTACGTACGAAGTGTAAGGTACCTTCGATTACTATCATAATCAATATCATTACGCTGCTATTGGTAATTAACAAATTGTTACTAAATGAGTTGGGAAAAAGAATTGTCAACAAACTGAATCCGTTTATGCATATCCCAGCACATGAGTTAGTATCTCTCTCAGAACTGATCAAATTCAGGTACAATGAATAACACAATCCCATAGAATGAGGAACAATGCCTGTACTTCATGCTTTGTTGTCATGAAATATTCGCCTACATTTGTAGAAATATAACATATCATGATAATAATAAAGGGAATATAGCCTACGTACATTTTCTGAGAATTATTAACAATTACATACAAAAATCATTCTTATTCGGAACTAAATGCTGGAGTTCGAGAATTTTGACCTCACGTGATTCAAACATATTGTATACCAAAGTTCTATTCGAATGAAGCGATGGACAAAAAAGCATTCAGCGTAATATTCAACACCTACATTATATGTAATTAATTATCTTGAAAGAGTGTCAATAGCACACAAATAAAAACAGAATATATTCTACCGATTAATGTTGTATCATGGATAATGGTCCGACCAATATTTCACCAAAACAAATATATGGTTCTCAGTCGAATAGATGGTGGTTAATTAATATTGGGAACAAAAGAATTAATACGGAACGATCAGTTCATATTATCCATAAGGACAACTATATCTGATCTAATCTATGGGATGGGGAAAATATATCACTTCCTTGACCCTTCTGATAGTTTTGAGATAACTTAATTTTTTTCATTATGTAATTACGGAATAGTTAGCCCTTATTAATTGAAAATATAATATATGAGAGTATTCAAAATACTTCTATTCAAATGAAGAATATGATAATTATTCATAATTATGTATCATATATTTCTTCCTAGTTCTTATAATAATTAATATTATTAATAAATAAGTGTAGTAATAAAGTGATGTAACTGGCGAAAGAGTGAACGAACTGTTACCTTCAAGGCTTCAAGCTGCATACTGTGGTACATGTCTTGAATTAGAGGCCGGTTGGTAGCTCTCAGGCTTGAAGTTCCAGGAACCTGGAAAGGTGTCAATGAATCTTTGAAAAGAAGAGAATGCAATTCGGTCGCTTTGTCTATGCCGCGTACATTGCGTTCGCTCTCGCTCTCTCCCACCAACAGGTACGTCAGTTCACGTAAGGTGGCTTGAAATAAAGCGTAACTGTTTTAAAGTCATCTTTCTGTGAATTTTAATCAAACTTCCACTCTGTTGTTTCACGACAGTCAATTGGTGAACTGTACTACCAAATAACTATCATGCAGAATAGCGTCAAACAAATCGCATTAAGCACTTTTGACACAATGAAATTATCCACATTATATTATGACAATCATCAAATGAGAGAATGATTTTTTTTCTATATTTCATCTGATTTTTAAAATCTTCAGCTGTCCAGCATAATGAATTTAATAGAAAATATCTCCAAAAGATGAGGAAAGCGCATTTTTCACGGATGTCGACCGTTTTAAACTCGATCTGACAATGATATTAGCTACTATTATATTACATAGTGGATCTTGATATAATAATTATTCCATATTCACTCTCTACCTCAATTAATAATCCTATACTTCACGACTTGATGTAACCACTGAAATCCAATACAAAAATGTTATTAGAACGAACAAGAAAAACATTGGCACTGGCCATCAAGTAGAAATACATTGCAATGGATTAGGTATCGATTCAAAAAATTCATAAAAACACTGCATTAGCAATTAGTCTAATGCGTTATTGCCGTAAGTATAATATGTTATGAATTTGATTGTATAATATAGTGTGTATAATGTGTCATTTATATTGTATAACCCAATTAAGTCACTTCGCACGAACAGCACGATATCACTATCAGTTCAATTATTCGTCTGCTCACTCATAAGGTCAATCAATTAGGTCTACATTTATTGCCAAAAGCTACATTACGTCTGATCTATCATACCATAATAATAGTGTTCAGGAAATTGAATAGAAATAAATACATTTAGTGCATTGTGATTCTGCAGAGTAAAATTCAACCAAATTACTTACCAAATGAAATTGACATTTTGACAAAACACAAAATGTTAACTTTTTGCCCATCAGTTCTTCAAAATTTTATTACTTCCCATTCGATGCGTCAAAATTGTTTTTAACTGATCATTTTTTGTTATATTCATACTGATAGAAAATAGATTAGCTTCGATGAAACATTTGTGAAGAATCGATGACGAACCATGTAATACCAATGTTTCTAGCGTCTGTTTTTCACGCAGACCACCAACGTGATGGCATTAATTCACTCCATCAAGTAGTCAGGAAGACGGAAAACTCTCGACATGTTAATGTTGGTCGCATGGAATCAGCACACTGATGGCCATTGTATGAAAAATCGCACAGCAAAACAACGATTGATATCAAATCACCGTTAAATCGTAAAATAGTGCACCAAACTATACTTTACTCAAGTCCAAACTTTGGTACTTTAGTTAAAAATGAGGTATTTCAAGTTTAGGTAAGTCAAATTTAGGCAAATTTAAGTTCGAGTTCACTTGAACTTCACTTTTTGACCATATGGGAGTTGATTTAGCGAAATATCAGCTTTTTTGGTGATAGCTTTCGAAAGATTTCATTTATTTATATTGGGCATTGTAATGAGAGCTGAGATCTATTGGATTTGTATGAATGATGAATGATATGATTGAATGATGATATGAAAATTTGTTTATTAATGGAAAGGATAGTGGGAAGAAAGTGTTCATGGCCTATATTGTAGGAAGCATCCCGGCAGCGACTTTATACAATCCTGTCTAGCTTATAGACCTCAATGCAAGAGCTATATATAAACACGCTACAATTGTTGCAAAATGAACCGTTAAATATAACTTTTCTTCTTCGATAAAAATGCAGTATAAACCTTCCTTCAACTGAACCTGAACAGAGTAAAAGAAGGAAACATTCAAGAAGACTGAAATCTAATCCAACTAGCCCTAACCATCCAGCTTCTCTGTGCGCTCTAACCAATTCCCTGAAATAGTAGCTCTATACCGGCAATCTTGCTTCAAATTTTATTCAAGTATTTCAGAAAACGAAGCGGGATATTGGAACATTACACACAAAAATCATGGAAACAAAATATCTTGACTACACCGAAATTTGATGGTCCAATATTGGATGCGTTACCGCAGCGCCACCGCGAAAAAATAATGTGTTCGATCTATTGACCGGTATAATCAAGAAATGCGAGGAAAGCGAGCGGTATGTTGAGGCCTTACGGGTTTGTGAAGACGCATCTTTGCATTAGCCTAGTATAAAGAGGAAAATCAAGTGAAGGTGGACGGTGGCGGGAATCGAACCATGTTCGATTCACAATTACCTTCAGGATCATATGAAGCTAGCGCGTTAGCACTGAGCTACATGTGCCGGTCTTTCGAAATATTGACGGACAATTATTTGCAATCTGGCTTCAAGCCTGTTATACAGCCTGTTCCAATCCAACCTACCTAAAGTTCTAAACTACTGTCAATAGAAACCTAGCCTCGAAAATTGTCCTCTGTCAAATTTTCTGTCCCCATTCCGAAAGGTAGGCCTATATGATACAGTACAGACACTCTAATGAGGAAGGATTAGATCTCTTTAATATGAGCTCAAGATGGTATATGCATTATCATTATTACCTTGGATTTCACAGGTAGGCCTATTTACAGCTAAAAACTTTTTTTCAGCTGTTTACCTATGATGCTATGAACATTACACGTTATAAGCTTAAGTTCTTTTGTATATCATCTGTTATTATAAGAAAGTTTCTTTTCTGTGTTACATACAGCTCGAAAGTAACCACCCAAATTCTGGTTATTAGTTCAATCAACTCCCTTGCACTCGTATAAGAAAAATCACCGGAAATCGTATTTGTTCCGTCAACTGAAAACGTTTAATAAATAAGAGAAGATATTTTTCACTGTAAGATTCATTAGGGATTCACTCGAAAAACTTCGTTTAGTCCATACGTACAAGATTCATGCGTGAACGCGTCAAAGCAGTTGTTGTAAAGAAATCTTAAGGTTTTTTAGTGAAATTGTAGACGAATCAATGGAGCGATATGTTGAAATATAAGGTTTTGTATTGATGAAAACGTATTTTGGCTATCATCTCATATTTGAAATTTTCGTGACAACTGACTTCACAGAATTCTTGAAAATTTGTTCATTTTACAATTCTATCTTTTTCACTATTCATTTAGCTCACCAACAGATGGGTTATATGGGGGTACGAAATAGCGGGTGATAATGAACGATGGAGTGATATGATATGTGGAATAATGTTTACCAAAACATAGTCCCACAGTGAGATTCGAAACCACTCTCGTTTGGCTTCAGATTTCAATGCAATGTTTTGAATTAAGTCTGTGTAAAAAGCCCAGCTATTGAGTTATAAATAAAAGAGAATCTATTATAGTGAAGTCTTCATTTGGACCACCTAAAGTTATAATTCGCCTACAAAATGTGAAGAAGTTCCATGCATTATTCCTCCATAGATTAAAAGTGCATGAGGGTCGATTCATCAGTTTTCAGTTTTAGTTTTTTTTATCAGTTTTTTGGCTGATAGCATTCGAGCTGTATGAGATATCAAAACTCTCATACTGGGGAAATACAGATTTTTCATGTATCTTCAACATAGTGTAATTGTGAAATCCATTCATCTCATATTTCATAATTGTCATAGGTGTACAACTGAAAATGTATTCTTTTCAGCTGTATATACGTTTCACAATTATTCGATAATAATTAATTGAATAGTTTCTACTCACACCATCTTGAAGTTAAACAAAATATCCGTGTTTCTTTGTATTACAACTTTTATATCTCATATCGTTCGGAAGCTATCACCAAAAACCGGATATTTCGCTACATTGACTCCCATGCATGCATTTGCAGCAAAGTTGGACGATAACATTGATGATATTTTCAATCTTTGTTATTAGTTACAGATAGTGATATATTTGTTGTTTTTGATTACTCATTGATACTAATCACTTTGGTTACACCATATGAAATTTCACGCTTTAGTAGAATGAGTTTCTTTTTGTTTCTAAGTAACCATTTCCAGCACCCAAAAATGATGGAAGAATAATTTTCTCAACATATATACATGTATTTATATTGAATTTAACGACGCACTGTACTGATAACCATGATCCATTGGCGTCGGTGAATGGTATATGGGATGATGAGATGATGAGATGAAAAGTTATTTTATCAGGTGTTTTTTTGGATAGTGGGAAGGAGTCGATAGTGGCTTGTTGTTAAGGAACCATCCCAATATTTACCTGAACGACAGAGGGAAACCACGAAAAACCCCTGTCAGGATGTATGACCGTAGCGGAAATCGAACCCTGGTCTCCTGAATGACGGTTCAGTGTATTAACCACTCGGCCACTCGTCTCAGTATGAATACACTTATTTTAAAACAATTATGATGTGAAATATCATGAAGAATATAACTTTCTTATAGATTTTTTCCGATGAAGTATTTGTTTTAATGATGGTGATGTACAAAACCATTCAATAATAATTCGAGTGAAAGTTTGAAATTGAATGTCAAACAATATGCGACTACCTTATTTTTGGAACGCACTTTCGTTTGAAAATAGCATGTTATCATTATTATTAGTAATGCATTTCGGGTTTCATTACCCTCGATAATTTCGTGTACCTTAATGTCAGTCTTACAAAAGGCTACATACCATTCAATCGAAATCCCATTTGATCGAAAAAAGTGTCGGTTATTTGGTTGTTCGGTTATATGGGATTTCGATCATTTGATCTTTCGGTTAAATGAACTTTCGGTCTTTTGTTCTTTCGATCAAATGGAATTTCGATCATTTGGTCCGCCGAGGAAACCAAGATTCGGTCATCTGCTTTTTCGATCAAATGGGAATTCGAGCATTTGATCTTTCGGTGATTTGATGTGCCACCTTACAAAATTGGTAGCAAATATAAAAACGAATATTGGAAATATTTGAAATGAATCAAATGACGCAAGATCGTTTATTCTTCCACAATTTGGTGTACGTATGTATTTTCACCGTCTACCTTATACACATCCACAATCACTAATGTTAGGTTTATATACGTATGAAACCACTTGAAAGTTTGTTCCATAATAGCTCATTTCATTGGCATCTTTCGAAGAGATTAATAGGTTTTCATTTAAATAATGAATTGATGATGGAAACGTTATGTTCAAGTGATTGTTTTATGAAGAATAATTCAGGATTACATCGAACATAAACATTAAAATTTTATCACATTCACTTTCCGGAGAATGTACAACTTTTTAGAAATTCGAATTTCTTAAAAAATGGATATTTTTTATAAATTGTAAGCTTTTGGAAAAAATTAAACATAATGGGAAGAATGTTTTTTTTCTTCAATCAATTCCTGAATATTGCATTTCTATAGTGGATTTAACGACATACGTTACTGCGTGATGACTAGAATTCATTGGCGTAGGCGAATGATGAATGAAATGCTAGGAAGATTAGTTGGAAGATCATTTCACCAGGTGATTGTAGAGCAGGAAGAAAACAGTCGTGTTTTGTTGCTAAGTAGTCATTCGACTATTCACCCGAACATCTGAGGGAAACCACGAGAAACGCCCTCAGATTGTCGACCATGGTGGAAATCACATTGTTTGTCAGTAACGACCACTAAGACAAAAAAATGCAAATGATTGCCCCAATTGGTGCAAATACAATTTACACTCATTTGAATATTGAGGCAGTATTTTTTCATATTGCTTGAGGTATACAATACTTTTGTTATCGGTAATGTAGTTTTTAATATCAGATGTGTAGGCCTACATATTGCATGTATATCCATTTGGATGACAACATATTAGGAGTAATCAGTTGTTATTCGAACAAGCGCGGAGAGTATTTGCAATTTGTCAATCAGTTGAACAAATGCGTCATCGTGCTCGCGCCTTAAAATAGGCTCCATATGACGAAGGTCACTGAAAAAAGTTACAAGTAGACCCTTCCCCCAAAAGTTTATATTAAAAATGCTATACATTTTTGAAATTTTAGAATTTTGTCATCAATTCAATTTTTTCAATAAAATTGAAAATCAACATATTCATCGTTGATACTCGACAAAAGCGTGAATTATTCATCAGGTAACAACAATTCACAATATGGATTATATTACATTTCTTAAATCTTCCTTAAAATTGAAAATTCATTATTATCATTTCGAAACTTGCCTTGATAAAAATAGCTCTACAGATGGAAACATCGGAGAAAAGTTCAAACTTGACATAAAAAGAAGTATTATTCAAGAAGTTTGAGTTTCTCAAAGAGTTTGAATATTTCAAACAATCCCGATTTTCTGAACAAGTTTGATTCGTTTTAAAAATTTGATTTCTCATTTTTTTTTTAAATATGTGGGCCTAAATTATTCAAAAGTTTGTCAACAGACTTCTAAACATTACCAATAAGGCCTTGCAATTCCTGAATACGGGCGATCTCAAGAGGAACTACATTTTTTATGAATTAGCATTAAGACAATGAACCATCATTTAATATTTCAGTTAGATTGAATCGATTTTTCTGAGATCAATCTGATGACTTTATTGAGAAAAATAGTATGGAGAATTGCTCAGTGCTAATTAAAAGAATTTACAACAACTCAAAAGACAATTCATTTCCGATCCGCAAAGCCGTTTCATTGACCTGGTAGTAAACAGAAAAAATAAGAGACAAATTGTGAGACATAAACAGTAGAATGTGATCAAGTGATGTGATCATTGTGTGATATTCAACCGAGTAATTGATCGAGTCCTAACGTTGGAGCAAAATTTTTAAAAACGCATTCAAGAAGATAACATTGGTCTAGAGCTCATCAATATAATCAACATAATCACTTCAGAAATGGTTTGGAACAAAACTTTTTTCTTACATGTTCATACTGTAACAACTTTGTTTCCAATTTGCTCAATATAATGAAACGCTTGTTAATCCCAAAATAGAGGCAAAAACATATAGTTATAGTGGTGAATATATTATGAAATATTTTCAAAAATGATTGCGCCCAAGCTTATCGAAATCACCAATGAGCCAAAACTCCTTTCATATCGAGAGGAAACAACAATGATGTATCTCAAGATAGATCGATAGATATAGATAGGTCTAGATAATGTATTGAGCATAGTTCTCTACATAATACATAATAAAAAAATAAAAAATAATGTAATTGAACACTATTGATAACATGTATATATGAATGCGAAGTTTCAATAATTCATATTTATACCCACTAAAACAAAACAGAAAATCAAGATTTTGTAAATTCTTCACAACTAGTTTCTCTCTGAAGCGAGATTTGCATCAATACGTCAGTGAAAGCGTCAAACAGCTTAAATGGCGATCGAGTGTTCCCATAATAATTAGTTGATATTCTATGGGCTAAGATGTTCCTGCCGAACATATCCTAGCACGTTATGACCACACACAGATGTCTATCTGTCAATCGAGAGTAATCAGCTGATATTCAGCAATACTCATATTACTCGATACATCCAAGGCTTTCTTGAACAATTGATCGAACAGTTGGAGCCGTGGATACTGCCGAGGATTGGCCGAGGATAGTTGTTGTACTGCTATGTAGCTTTATATGATAACAATGTCAAATCAGTATCACTATTCCCTTCCAGGCGTTTAATTCAAGATTATTATGTTGTGAAAGAGAGAAGCAAAGTGATGTACAAAATGAATTTAAAAAAAATATCTCCATTTATATTTCAACTGTGAACAATTTTCTCCATGATTGCACTTTGTATTGCCTTCTGCAATCTGGGAAATGAGATAAATGAATGCATATCATAATATTACGTGCAGATAAGGCTTACTTTGAATCAACTAATAATTATGTGAAATAGGCCTATATCAAGAAAAAATGGGCTCATTGATCATTTACAAGGGTATTTGTATAGTTCTTGTTTCCCCATGAATTGATATTCAATCGTAATAAAATGCTATGATTAATAATAGGCTGTACATCTACTAATAGATTCTCATTCATTGCGATGTCAATTCACGAATAGTTGGCGTATTATAGCCATGCAGCTGAACATGAAATAACGACTTACCGTGTTGAGCTATGCAAATTTAATGCAAATTGATTCAAGAACATTATATATTAATGCCCAATTAAAATTGAGAAATTATCAAATAGTTGAAACTACACAGTCCTTACGACTATTTTCCGGTCATGATGAAGTATAGCCAAGTCCGATGAGTTGAATTAATGTCAATATTCAAATAGAAATAAATGATACTCATTTGACTGAAAGCGGTTTAACATATTCGAAATTCAAATAATTTCCCGTTTTTCCAGCTATTGGTGGACATGAAAATATATCGCGTAACGGTGGTCTAGTTGACTTAAACATTAGTTAATTGTTGTGCACGGCCATCTTGGATTCTAGATTCTGAAAGTCTTCGCAGCAGCGATGTGTTTAATGATGTAGGTTACAAACAATGGACATTCTCGCTCGGGAACGAATCAGTGATTTGATGCTTCGAAACAATTGGTTACGATTGATAAGAAAGAACAGATATGTGATTGGAAAAGTACGGAATTTTCAGTGAAATTGCGTGACTCCTTTTGGAGAGGGTAAGATGCTTTGATTAATTGTCACCAAGAAGTAAAATCCATCGTTTGTTATGGTTCACTGGGTAATTCACGCAAAAAGCAACAATCCAAAATGAAGATTACGTAATAGAATTGCGTTTCACGTCGAATTAGGTTGAAATGCTGAGTTATTTTGAAGTTTAATCTCACACAACAAGGGCATACACAATTTCTAGCATCATCTTTCTTTTAAAAGATCAAAATGTACTTCCAGGTATGAAGGCGTTATGTGATAGAGATCACTTCAGATAAGTAGAGATCATATAGAGATCTCTCATAATTATGATTTATGACCTATTCTATCACCACGGAATCCAAAACTCTGTACATTTGTTCAAGATCATATTTTATTTATCATATTTTACATGCATTGCATGAATGCCCATGTATACAATATTTTGATATATTTTCAAACAAAATTGTATGGATGCAGGTATGTAATGTGCGTGCGAGAGACAAAGTTGACATTTCGAAAATCAGTGGGCTATAAATAATGACTACATTTCAAACTAACTTGAATTTGGAATCAACGATATTATTCCGTGTAAAGTCTTAATAATCAATTGAAAATTTTCCACTCTCTTATCTCTGCAGGCAACAGACATTGCCACAGTAAGCGTGTATTCCTAATGTAATATCCGTTGTACTGCTTCATATTTTTCGTTTTGTGTTGAAGTGAAAACTGGGATGCTACTCCTTCAAAACAGGCCACAACTCCTTCCGTTTCACTATCCAAAACACAACAATAAAATGACTTTTCGTCTTATTTTTGATCGTCTCTTTCATTATTTACTGACACAAATAGATTTCACTGATTATATGAAGGCGTCGTTGAATCTAATATAAATACATGAAAGGCAGATACGTATAGTCACATTTTCTTGCTCTCTCTCTCTACCTCTGCTAATTATGCACTATACATTTTCTGAGTATTCAATACAGAAAATAAGTACTGACGATCGAAATATGTTATAGAATAAAAGAACCCAGATTTTCTTCGAATAACTAGTATATAGGCCTATAAATGTAAATATAAATAGCATAATAATGTCTTTTCAAAGTGGTCAACAATACCACCGTGGGAACTAACCGCACTTCCACACAATTGTAATTTGAACGCGAAATGAAAAATAAAAAATAACTTCATCTGATATTTCCAGACTTTTTATTCATTCTTCATGAGTGTATCACGATACAAAAACCATTCAACTTGAAATGTTCTAATGTTGTAGAATAAAACACTTCATGAAATTAAGATATTTCGATTCACATTCTGGAGATAGATAAAGAAATGAAATTCATAGTGGGGAAATTTTCATTTTTTAAACTTTTTTTTTCAAATAATTATTTGTTTGGATGTTTATTTACGTCATATGTTTCAAAATATTGAAA
This sequence comes from Brachyptera risi, assembly GCA_964007535.1. NCBI lineage: Eukaryota > Metazoa > Arthropoda > Insecta > Plecoptera > Taeniopterygidae > Brachyptera > Brachyptera risi. Next base: position 44,261,782 of record OZ023327.1, read on the forward strand.
AATACCGATAATCATACCTGAAATGAATTATTTAGTGTCACTGTGCATCGAGCCGCCTGCTCATTTCAAAATAGCAATTTGCATTGAAAATCTTGATAGGGCATTTACTGCAATACAAACAAATTAATAACAAATACAAATACAAATTTCATGCAAAAGTTTTTTCACAAAACAAGAATTTGTTTTTTGTGCTACATCTATAAAAGTTGTCCAATTGTCTTGATTTCCATTGTGAGTGTTTACTGTCAGTTTATCCAGGGTTGGACTTATCGCTTTTGTGATATCTTATCTAACTCATCTAACAATGGAGATAAAGAATGAATACTAAATACATTTTATATAAAATTTGATTTAAAATACAAAAATTGTATGAGAAAAACGAAAAATGAATTCCATTGTTGAAAAATTCATGAAAACCGAATAATCCCATCCATTTTTTTTTTTTTTGAGTCTTAGCATGATATAAATATCTATGTGCAAAATTTGAAGTGTATACAATCAATATCAACAGAGAGGATTTTCACCTGATTTCCACACTTGAGCGATTCCTTTTTCTCATTCTTATGAAATGACCAGGTAATTTATTGAAACACATATCCTTATGATTATTCTGATAATAATGATAAGTTCAAAGCAACGAACTTGACGAAAATGTCACACAACTTCTCTGTTTTCATTTCCAAATAATTATAAGTTTACTGTGGACTAATAACTCTTAGCTTCATCCTGAAACTGTGAAAACTGATTTAACTAATAATTACACCAATTCACTGAAATACCAAATGAACTAACTGAACCAAACCAGACTCGAGCCAAGACTCTTTCAGTTGTGCATATACCGAGTCTCACACACAGCCGGCAATTCTCTCGGGCGATCAATGCACAAAATAAAACCCGTAACCCCAATCCACTTTTACTTCAAAAAATCGCTTAAACTATTCTTTTCTCACTTTCCTCGCGTATCTATTCCACAAAGTTTAATCGACATCCCCTGCATTTCGTCCTTGAAGAAATATCTGTGGTATCTTATTGCGGGGTACAACACGCGATTACTTCGTTAGCTCCTGTAGTGGTGCCTAGGAGCCGGAGCACCGGGGTACCTTGGTGCCGGATTGGAGGGGTGGAACACAGCTGAGTGGGCTATACACAGCTACACATAGGTCACGGAGAATAACAACCTAATAGAATAGCAGCGGTCCTTTTCTATCTGATCACATCGAAGAAAGGCCTATAGGCGACATACCACATTATGAAACCTATCTGCATACCCTTTCATGCAAAATACCAGCAAAACGTATTTTATAAACACTAGTACCTGTATTCCTATATCTCATGGTCTTATGTCTTATCGTGAAATCCGTAATGAAATATTTGTAAAGATTTCTTCTTGTGGGTTCCCCAACGCTCACTCAGAAATGGTGGATAAGGGAGGGTGGATGGGATGGTGGGTGGAGTGGTGCGGCGTCATATCAGAAGGAAGGCTCATTTTTTACACGGATTGTATGAATTTCAGTATATTTGATTGACAATACAGGGTTTTCACATGATGATTAATGGCTGCCCCTTCCACCCTCTTAGACCCTGTTTCGGAGGTGGGGGAAAAGGGAAAGGAAAGGGGAGATGCAAGCGGCGAAGTAAACATGTTAGATACGAATGAACGAGCGATCAATAGTTAAGACTTTGATGATATCAACTGACAAAATCATTAAACCGAATATATAGCTTGCCCAGAAACACTCGTCAATTTCTTCATAGTACAATACTAATAGAATCTTCAGTTGGGGTGCGACATTTTGGAAATAAATAGAAACATTGTGACCAGTTCGTATGTTCTGTCGTCGTTTGAATTTATCTTTAATTGAGTAAGTATTATTAAATGACATGAGGATACATGGAACTGTCCTCAAAGTCCACGAGAAACTTGTGATAGTGTTAATAGTTTTATTGGCATTTATTTATCGCGTCGAGGTGAAAGCCTGTAATTTTTCTGACCATACTTCCAATGGAATTTTGCTGTCACTTGGGTAACATGCGTGTAAACGGGTCCAAATGGTCATGGAGCATAACGCCATCATTGTTAACCGGTGCTAAGACTTGAAATACATCCCCTCTCCACCCCTCTCCAACAGTTCCACCCACAAACAGAACATTCCCTGACCTTACCTAATCTAGGCTCGTGACCAGCCCCTATATGAAAACCTGTCAAAATCTCATCTCAATTTTCTGGCATTTTTTTTTTATTTTGCATCATTTGTTAGAGAAATTTTGACATGTTGATGACTGTTCGTTAGATTGTTATAATCGAGAGGTGTCTATTAAGATAGAATGTTCAACTTTTTGAACTTATATTTCTTAATGACTATAATTATTCGTAATAATTGATGATATTTTAATGATTTAGCAAATTTGTTCTGATTCTTAAATCATAAGTACATTGTGAATTGTAATTATTTCTACCATTGCTGAATGGTTGTAGCAAATGAATACAATAATAACTTGCATTGCGTTAGACTTTTTGAGCGTGTCTTCAACGTCGGTTTCATCGGAACTTTGTACTTTCATCAACATTTGGTGGAGGCGTGCAAGCCTCTGTTTCTTTGTTTTGTCGAGAATGTCGGGAAGAAAGTTTCCTTGTTGTCTTCACAGACACAAACGTCACGATAATTGTTGGAATCTTTTGTTTTCTATTGCATTACCGCGTCTCGTTCTCCTTTTTCATACGATTTTTTTTACCATGTTAAAAAAACTATTTTTTTTCTCACGGTTTGGTTTTGTTTGGCGTAGAAGTTTCATCGTTTGCTTTTCCATCATCAATTTTCTTTTAGTTTTCCCTCCTTCGGTTCTTTTAACCACCCTCTCTTTTCACAATTTGGCATTTCTACAATCTATAATTCGTCAATGTCAACAGTCCTCTTCTTCGAACCCAAGATTCCTGCTTTAGTTGGTTTCTATTCACTTTGCATTACTCCACGCTTTTTCTAGGCTTCCGCAGATATGTACGTTACCAGAATACACTAAACATACAACAGCATATCGGTACCTTGTACTGGTAATCTGCTACTGGAATCATATCTCACTGATAAATTTACTCAAATGCTAACTCGCACAGACAAAATAGAACCTCTTTTATTGGTGAAATATTGTATTCAAGTAATTCTGCGACACATATTATTTAGTTATCTTTTCATGTGAATCGCTCACACAGCGGTGAATATAGTTATCAAGCGATATACATGCAGCAACCACTGTTCAAACGACGATAAAGATGAATATATATTGAATGGTTAAAATGTCGAATGATCTAAAAAAGTATGTTTTCATATAAAATTTGATTTCAACAATTCATATAGAATTTTATTTCTCCAATAATAATTTTGAAAAATCAACTAACAATAATATTTACTCATAGTGATTTTTTGGATGTCTATCCTATCTGATTAAACTTCCATGCGTTATTTCCAGTATAATGAATGGATTACTTGGCAATCGGAGTGACTAGTGAAATGCATGTATGACATCATCTCCTAGTTTGCCATAAGCTACTGATCAATGGCTTGAACTTTGAATAGCTATCTCGGGCAAGAATCATCCACTTCATTAGTTCGTTCTCTCTCTCTCTCTTCTCTCCCTCTCTGGCTCTCTGACGTATGCATGTCACAGTGTGACAGTGTGACAGTCTGTGACAGGCCACACAGGCATCCTCCAAACATCAATACACGGCTCGGGACTATTCAAATGTCAGTCAAGGAAACTCAAAACTATTTCAATGCTAATGATAAATAAATATTATATTTTGATTTGAGATGATGTTGTCATCTTTTTTTATACCTCTATTTTGTTTTTTGTTTCTCAGTTTCATTTACACTCTCCAACCTCAATAACGTTTATAACATTTTTTCAGGTCATACAATCAAAATGTTGTAATACAGAAAAAAATATTTCATAGGTATTGGAAATAACTACATTATTCTACCAACTAGAGGCTCCTCACCTTGGAGACCTGCTATAATTCCTTCAAATATATGAGAGAGTTTACTTGCACTTTTCTGTAGTTTATAGCCTATGGATCATGCCTAAGATGTAGACGTAGTAGAGGTAATATGTTTAGTGAAAACCTCTATTCAGTCATTTGGAGTGGTGGGAATGAGACGGTCGTGGCCTGATGTTGAGCAACCATACCTCTGTTCAACGACTTTCCCAACTGCAGAGGTGAACCACAACAACTTCAATCAGGATGGTTCACCATGGCGGGAATCGATCCCAGTTTACTGAGTGACGGTTCAGCGCGTTAGCAACTGATCCAATTACATCTCAGCTCACTCGCATCGCATCGCATCGCAGAGTCAAAGTTTTATAAATAACTCTTCTTTCTTATAATTTTCTCTTCTTTCTTATAATTCTGTTCTATATTATTTTTGTTTCGTTTTTGTTTTGTATACCAATCCATGTACAATGTAATTCTTGGAACAGAATAAAATGAATTTTGAATTTGAATTTTTTTGATCTGAATTCGTATTTGAATCCTTAACAGAATTGGACCAGAATTGGATGAATGGGTTTCATTGTTGGATGATGTAGGGCCTATAGGCCTACTATAGAGAATTTGTCACAATTTAACAGAGACAGAAAATCAGTTGCTAGTTTCAAACTAAATGTGTGTAACTTATTGAAAAATATATTCAATCTGATATCAGAAGTTACCTATGGACTGACTATTGTGATTTTCAAGTTGTTTCTACACTATTCGTCCAGTCCATGTGAATAAAATGTATAAATGTAAATAAATAAATTGAGTGTGACATTCACTGTCACTTCTGCAGAAACATTTAGAACAATATCCTTCATAGGCCTACTATATAGTGATATACTGATATTTTCATATTTTTTGTGTGGTGTTCCAATCGTTCAAAGGCAGCGAATATATAAACGATTGGCCTGAAATGGTCCTGTACGATGCGTTACGTGCATTCGATAATGAATATTGTAAAATTGACAGTTGAAAAGTTGAATAATTAACATGAACTGTAATTAAAATAGTAACAATGCAATTATATAAGAACTGTTCAACAGGCGACAAACACGATTATGTTGTACAAAAATCGTAGGAGAAAAGTCGAATATTTTATTTTTCAATCCATGAAAGGAGTACGTTTTCTAGCTCATAGATTTATCACGAGTTGGAGAGAGAGAGATTGTAAGTAAGATGTTTTCCAGGATAAAAGATGAATAAGTCAAGGGCTACGTAAAGGGCATGGTGAATGAAATCTTTGTGGAATGGTCAGGGTAAGAAAGGGGGAGGAGTCGAGAAAGAGATGTATAGTTCCTTGATTATCACATCATTTTGTAGACCCCTTGAAGCGACGGTGTTCAAGTCATCCAGAGATGATGTGGGTTTGACTCTCCTTCGGGGGCATTTTATTTGTTCTCCATGACGGTTTTTAATAAAAACCGACATTTCATCGTATTTTCATAACTACATTGCCATTAAAATGGAATATTTCACACATTTAGTGACTGAACTAAATGAAAGTCACTCAATCAGCATTATGCCTATAAATGGTGCGTTGCCACATACTCCAGTTACTATACCACGGAAGGATTGATAATTAAATATATCGATAACGATGACCAAATGAAGTATAGGCCTATATAGGAATTGATTTCAATTTCAGAAATTTTAATGAACAAGGAAAAAACAATGAGAAATCTACAGGACAATCTTGAAAAGATAAACTCTTACGACTAACTTCGCCCTGACAATAAACTTTTTATTTTAAACCAGTTCACCTGGAAACTCATTTATCCGCTTCAATGTGCCCCTCTGCATCGTTCAACCAAGTCGTTCGTAGATGATATCGATCGACTTGTCCGGAGTGCAGCAAAACAAATATAATGACTATTCGGAATAAATATCAGCATAGGTATACTGACACTCCAAATAGTTCCATACATGCTCCCTGTGAGTTCAGAGGACTGGGCATAATGAAGGCAACATGGAGAGCGTTTATACAAAACTTCAATATGTGCATCAAACTACCGAACGTCGATAATCAAATAATGCAGGCAACAAGAGATTTTGAAACAGAAATGACACAATGTATCACTAAACTTGAACACTCAGAACAACTGTGTCAGTTGACTATATACCATCGAACAATCAGAAACTCTTTTTTGAAATCAATACATTTCCTGAAACAGTTGATGCCGAAACATTGAGAACATCTGATAATGATCACATCAACGTCACGATAGAAAAGAAAACTCCGACTGGCCGTGATTTGAGAAGCGCGCCAAGACAAAGCTCGTTCTAGGAGTGGACGAAACTTCTTCAAAAAGGCAAAGAAGTTGAGCTTTATGTGTTACCCCACAATCGAAGTTGTGGGTTTATTCTAAGCGTCAGGCGCGGAGTCAGGTATCATCTTCAGAATGGGTCACTTGTATTAAAATGTCTTGCAGTGTCGCAGCAGTTCGAGTCGTTTCCGGATGATCACTCGAGGGCTGCCGTTGCTGCCATCCAGGCTGAAACGAGATTGAAACCATTAGCCATATGCCTTCGAGTCGTGCTGGAAAAGCGAACTGCTGCGCAATGACCGTCATCACACCGTTACAATGATTGCCGATCAGTTTTGAATGAATGATTGGGAGGTGCACAAGGAGGTCCATTGCAACTCTGTCTCCGGATCGAACCGTCGAGTTGATATATTATTGCCAAGCGGAGACAAAAAAAATGTGGTTCTGACTACTATTCGATTCGAAAAGGAGGGAAATCACGCGGAGGAGGCGCGAAAACGTCATGGAATTTCTGAGGAATACTGGGACATTATAGTACTTCTTTTTGGCGCAAGGGCGGCTATTCCCACATTTTCAATCATTTATTTAAATCATACAATATATATATATATATATATATATATATATATATATATATATATATATATATATATATATATATATATATTACTTTCATGAAAGACTTCACCAACTTGCTTCGTGATCCGGGAGGTGAAGGGACATGTCGGACCTGGTTCGATCCCCGCCACCGTCCATCTTTACAGGGGTTTTTCGTGGTTTTCCTCTGTAGTCTAGGCTAATGCCGGGATGGTTCCTATAATATAGGCCACGACCGCTTCCTTCCCACTATTCTTCCCACTACCCATAAAAAACCTTCATCTCATCATCCCATCATCTCATTAATCATTCATCCGACGCCAATAGATCTTAGTAATCATTACAGTGCGTCGTTAAAACCCAATATAAAAAAAAAAATTCACCAACTTACGCAAATCTCATATTCTCCATAACCACCTCTTCAACGCTTCTTGAATCAACTTGAGAATCCAATCCCAATTAATTTTTCTCATTTATCTCCACCACTTTTATCGTTAATACTTGAGTTTCCTGTTCTATTTTCATAATATCAGTACTCATTTTTACTTTCGGCAATTAAAATTTCAAATTCATAGCATACGCTGGACCTTCATGGTCATGTATCGTCAAGATGAACAGCCAACATGAATAAATCGACTTCTTCTTCATTATCCAATAATACAAATAATAATAATTCGTATTTATCAGCAATGTTATAGCAATGTTATGTGTATGTGTGTGATAGGTGGATAATTACGCACGACATGCATCGTTCTATCACTATTGCATTCGTTTTCAGTTCTTGACTCAATCATTTGAGAACACTTCAGCAGTATCACAGTTAACGTGGTAAATTGTGTGAGAGAAAGTCAGTTAGACGGGATGTACCGCAGTATTCGAACCCGGGTCCATAAGTAATGACACTTTAAACGAGCTCCATGGTATACGAAACGACGAAGGAAGGGTGAACGGGGTGAACTAATAAATTATCCAACCGCCATATGTCGTTTTTAAACGTACCCCCATTTGCCGAACACCCCCGTACCCCATCTCTTTCCCCACCATTCACCCTTACATTACATACATGGGGAAAAATCAACCACAGAATTAACATTGGAATGATCGGTTTAGTTCTAGGCTATAGTCATAAACGATGGTGAGTCTCATTTCGTCCATTTATAAGTGAGACTTCAATTTCACTCTCAATTTATCAGAGTGGCCATTAGTTCGACTAACTTGAATACCAGATGTAAATATTGTCAAATAGTACGCGGTCTTTGTATGTGATTGATGATTATTGTTTGCTCAACAACCCCACCAAAAGCCAGGTTATTTGGGGGTACGAATGTGCTATTGAATAAGAAACGATGGTAAGGTACCACAACCATCGAACACTTGATTTTTTTTTGCAATTTTGTGCTTATAAAATTATAAGATTTTTTTCTGTGAGCTACCTGTTTTGAAAATTCAGAAATCAAATGAAAATTGATCGATCAATTAATCCAATCGATTGAAATAATCAAATCAACCGATCAAATGAAATCAATTGATCAAAAGAAAAAAATATTGGGGTAAAGTTTAAATAACGTGAAAAATTGTGTGCTCCATAAACAAGATTCAAAAAGTCTAGGTGATTCTGATATACCTATCTATTTTTTGTGAGGCAATAGGAATATAGTTGATGGTTTGAACTAGAGTCTAAATTATAAAACAATATTGATTGATTGATTGGTGGTGTTTAAGGGCGCTCAACGGCGTGGTTATCAGCGCCCGCTATATATAAAACAATAATTACTATCATCACATATTCAATTGTTTTTTTTCTTATTGGTGATATTAGAGAATAACGAACCAGAAAAAAAATACTTTCCTAAACTGACATTGAAAGATTTAGGGGCGTAGCATCTGATACAAACATAGTTGTCACATTCTGAACATTCTGAAACGTACGAAATAAGTTTTGTTATACAAAGAGTCAAAGCAATCTGCATGAAAAATTGAAAAGTGACCTGAGTGGAGATAATTCCGTCTCGCATAATTCATATTACCAATTTTCATAAAAAATAACTAGTGTCGATATAATCACGTTAGGAGGACACGAAACACAAAACACGAGCAAATTAAATCAAACGAAAAGAGAAGAAATTAATGGATTAATCAATTTCAAAATATGTCGTTTCGAGTGTATGATAGTATACCTGAAAAAAAAAAAAAAAAACATACCTTACGCGGGACTCGAACTCATTATCGGCTTAACTCAACTTCTGGTCAAACTTGAAGGAGTGCCAATGTATGTTTTTAGGAATTGGTATGATATTTTAATTCGACAATAGATATTAAAAATTGAGCCAACAATCATTGAACCATTCCCTTGTAAATTCTGATTGAGAAAGAACTTTCAATTTCATTTGAGAAAAAGCATGTGTCCAGTCGGTTTTCACTTGTTTGTTGCAATCAAATACTTTATTATACATTCATCCCTTACAATTTCGAAGCTTACAAACCTACTTTCTAAAGAGCTGAACCGCTCACCGTTCAACCTCGAGTGCTAAATGGAAACCATCCTCTTTTCACTTTTATTATTTTATTACTGGAGCTGTAATAAAAGCTATGAAAATCTTTTAAAATCTTTTAAATCTAACGGTAAAATAAAATACCCTGATCGCGTAATACCTAAACTCGTCCTTGCCGCTTATTGACCCTGACCTAGAGAAGATGGGTCTCTTCTAGTCCATGTATATAGGCCTATACCGGTGTCTATAGTGATCATGTGATGGTCTGAAATCTGTAAGGGCAGAGATAACGACTAAAAACTTACATAATTGTCCTTTTTTTATTCAATATTATTATAGTTTATAAGCGATTGTGGTGATATTCTGCTCGGTGAGGAGCCCTATTTAGTATTCGGTCTCGTGGCCTATTATTATGAAGAACCATCTCAGTATTCAATTCAACCACTGAGGAAAACTAGTGAAAACGTCGGACAGTATGGTAAAGACCATGACGGGAATCGGATCTCCTCAATGACTGTTCGGAGCATTAACGACTGTTCTATCCGTTGCATTACTAATTCATTGTATTTGTATCCAAGAGTCTATTATGTAGGTTCTTGTTTACTCAAGATTAGTCCAAGTGCAACATATAACTTGTCAGGCAGAGGTTCAGTAAAAACTTATAACAATCATGGGTATTGCCATTTTTCAGGACCAAGGGGGCAAAGGGGGCAAACTCAAAACACTTACTTGAGTGGAGCACAAAAGAAGATTAAGTGAAAAATGTTGACATCATGCGTAATTATTATTTTGTCGTTAATTTAGTTTTGTAATTGTCTTTCATTTTTTTCATTGTAGCACATAATTGAGATTTGTATTCAGCTAGATTGACCTGTTTTCCACGCACAACTATCAAAATTCACACAATGCGTTGAGGTTAATATATGAAACAATGATTTGTTGATCGAGGTTGTTGAATAAACTTCCACTAATGTCTCTCGTTATTATGACATACTGACAGTAATCACAGGATTGATATTATTGCAATAAGATTAAATTCTATCAATTGAGTTGGGGCAGTTGAAGATTCGAGGAGAATGAAGAACAGGCCAAAGAAGTTGACGAAGAGAAGGAATTCTCACACAACCCAACCCTTCCGTACTATAAATAAAAGTATACAATGTCGAAAGTATCGTAGTAGTTGGTTTGAAAGTGTTTGCAAGAGGTACGATTACGAAGTTCTTGACCAACTTTTGTGAAAAATTTGAAATAAAGGAAGATGCAATGAATCTCATATGAACATGTTGACAGGATAAGCAGGTTCAATTCCTATCTTCCTAAATCACCGATATAGGCAACAGTTAAGTTCTAACCTAACCTCTATGAAACAAAAGTTTTCAAGTTCAATAGTTTTTCACTCGTTTCATTGAGCTGCTTTATTTGTTTAATATATTTTCATTGTATTTTAGATCATTTCTCTGGGGTGTTTTCACTATGTAATTATTTGTGATTATTCATACAAATATTGATCATTTTACCAACGGAATAGTATTAGTATATCATTATGGCGATGTTGTTTCTTATAATTAGTAATTTGATGCTATTGTTAAACTGTGTCCAAGTGGCAACTATATTGTTGGCAGCATTTTGATAAGCCACCCTCGGTAGCTCAGTCAGCTAAAGCACCGCTTCAAAAACTGAAGTCAACGTTGGGCATGGGTTCGAGTCCCTCCCACATAAGACATGGGTTTTTGTAAACGTTCCTTTCACTCATCATAGTTTCATAATCACCCGCTCATTCGCACCCTCATATAACATAGCTGTTGTTGAGGTCGTTAAGCAAGCAATCATTGTATCATCATTTTAATACATATATGTATAATTATATATAAATATATATATATATATATATATATATATATATATATATATATATATATATATATATATATATATATATATATATATATATATATATATATATATATATACATATATATTAGCCTATATTTCGAAATAACTAGATATTCGGGAATTCTTCACAATTTGGCAGATTTCGTAAGTGAACGAAAATTCAACAGTACGCTGCACATCGGAGCAGCAACCACTAGGCCTGTCTGTTTGTTTTGCACCAACCTGCACTGAAGTGTTGATGGTGCAGAAAGGAAGTGCGTCATATTACAGGTTTGGTGCAGGAAATATTCTCTGAATGTTGAGGTACAAACAAACACGATAGTGCCGATTTCACGGGTTTCTAGACGCGAATTCTGAAAATAGAAAAAGTTATTTGGATGAAATCACGGAGACGTAATTCTGTGTGTCCATGCACTTGCTTGAAAATAATCACAACCCTTATTCGAATATATAATTTTTCATTCTCATCGATACGAATTTAAGTGTCAACAACTTGTAAGTCTACATAGGGTGGATTGCAGAGACGGAGTTTAAACCCTGGCCTATACCTTGGACGCCGTCTAAGTAAGAAATTGCATTGTGGCTGCAATGTAATTTCTTACTTAGACGGCGTCTAAGGTTGGCCGGGGTTTGAACTCCGTCTCTGCAATCCACCCATAGTGTCCGCTTACAATTTGAATTTGGCGCCTACCATCTAGAACTGATCACCAACTGGTAGCTCTGTACCTGGACTCTTATTCTCGAGATTATGAGAATATGAGATGAGATTATTTACGTGGAATTCTAGTGATCTAACTGAAAATGCTATGACAATACTATAGCATAATAATCTCATCTCATAATCTCATAACCTCGAGAATAAGGGTCCTGAACTCGGGCCAACAAACACGAAAGTGCGGGTTTGGTGCAGCACCATGCACGGTTAAAAACAAACACGATAGTGCAAGAACTGGAGAAACAGTGCAGAAAGTTCAAGACAAACAAACATACTTTCTGAGTACTACATACTTTCTATGCAGCAACCTCAAAATTAAAAGGGAATAACAATAATGTTATAAAACACAAATGATAATAATAATACATTTAATTAAATTTAATAATAAATAACTAGTTCAGTAATCGTCCCTCGTTTGTTTCCTATAGTTCATTTAAATATTAGTATGTATGTTTCTCTGATATTTCGACGTCATGAGGACATCATTTGAAGGACAAGCTAAGATACAAATATTTGTTTAAAATATAAATCAGTATGCAAAGGTCTGTATACTGCAGTCTGAAAGTGTTATAACACAACTCCCAATATGATCCAGCCATCTTATCGTCCAACTAAATCGAACCGAAATAAAGAATAATGATTATTATTAATGATATGATCATTGTGTTGTGAAAACGTCTAATGATCCGAATTCATCGCTTTTATCCTGTGAAGTGTATTACCGTCATGTCCTATGCACGCTCACGGTTCTCTCTCTCTCTCTCTCTCTCTCTCTCTCTCTCTCTCTCTCTCTCTCTCTCTCTCTCTATTTCTCTTTCACTATTTCTCTCTCTCTTTCTCTCTAGAGCTAATCCCTGATTTAGAGAAGTATAGGTCCAGTAAATGGGGTGGCAGTGGGAGGGAGTTATCAACCCCCTCCCCCGCCAGAGAAACTACATCCCCCCGCACTTTAATCGTGTCGCTTCATCTGTTCGCTTCATCACGTTTGGCCAGGATTGGTCAAATTATATGGAAGCTCATCGTATCAATACACTTACAGCTAACTGACATTCACCTCTTTGTCTCGTGTAGGTCGTAATAACACAGCGGATAGTAATATGTTCTTAGTTTCAATCAAGTATCTTCTAGTATGATGATACGTTTAGAATAGTTTTGCCAAGTTTCTGTTCGTCGAGAGATTATTGAATGGCTGGATATGTTCAATAAGCCGGCATCTCATTATATCGTTGAAGAAGTGGAGATAGACTCTCATCATTATCGTAACATCACACCCCACGCAACATGCAACAAGATGCAACAACATTGTTTCTAATTACTGTTGTGCACGCATCCAGTAATAATCCAATATATTCATTGAAAACATTGAAATCTTATTTTGTTCCCACTGTTGTTTGTTTCTTTGCTGTCGAGATATAGGCCTACGTATAAGGAGAGGAGCTACAATCGTGTATCTTTGATTAATGATAATTAATGATTGTCATTCCACAAGGCTAGTAGTCGTAGACGAAAGAGTGGTGAAGCGAGTGATGTAAGCCATACTAATTAAATTTTCTCATTTCTGTGAATATTTTGAATGAAACTGTACTACGAATTTACCCCAAAATGTACTGTTATAGGAGGGTGGTATTGGTTTGGGTTTGTGTGTGGGGGGGTTTTATTGTATTGTTGGCCTCCAAAAATCGGTAAGCCTAGGCTGGGTGGGTAGCCAGGGGTATCTGGCGGATCAGTGGGGGGAGGAGGAGGAGGAGGTGGGGGATAACCGTACCCCCTGAATGAAGGAGACATTTTTGGGTCTCTATTGACAGAATGGTGAGGGAAAGTTTTGGAACAGACGTACGTACGTGGTTTTCGTCAAAAGTGTCTAGTAGAAGAGGGTTGTGGGAGTTGGGGGGGGGGGTCATACAGGCAGGCAGGGCAGGAGCGAAACCAACCAACACACAAATCATTTTACGCCACAGTCACCCCCGTAGTGGCTGCTTGGCATTCGCTTGACGAGTGACAGACAACTGTGTACGGACATCAAAACTCCAGCGGTCAATCTGAGTTCTACTAACTTTATTCAGTTTGCGTTTTGTATCGGTCAACGTGCGTGTGATGTGTTTAAACGAGTAGATTCAAAATGAGTGGTACAGCAGCATATATTGCGGCGACCTCGACCAGTGCTACGTCGAACACGTCATCGTTAGATTACTGGAATACAGCAAACTATCGACAGTTCTACCAACATTATCAGCCTCAGCACGGTAATAATGAGAGGCCCCCGTCATACTACTCGGGTCACTTGCAACAGCAGCATTTATACCAGCAAGAGATGGAATACAAACACGAGCCAATGCATCACTCATATGGCATTGATAGTCTATTCGAACAGAAAGGGTTGAACGGTTCGGAAGAAGAGAGACGAGCTAGAGGACGCGAACGAGAGTTCAAGGGTTCACCAGAGATGATCAATAATAGGCCATGTGATGATTTTATTGGACTTTTGGAAAGACAACTAACAAACACATTGTCAAATATCGAAACAAATCCGAATGGTTTTCCCAAACTTAATTTTTATTGCTCTAGAGCGACAGATTTTGAAATCAAAAAGGAAGATGATTCAATTATTGATGAAACAACAGATGACTTTCAAAAAGAGTTGTTACCGTTCTCTGGTAATGTGAAAAGTCCGATTCGTCAATCATATAATCAAACTAGGAAATCGTCCACACCTGAAATAAGAAATTCTCTTAGGCCTATTGTGAATCGCTTCGATAAGAAAATAGGTGAGAACGACTTGTTATTGTCACCAAAATCATCAGTTGGAGGTACAGTAATCGAGATGCCAGATATGGGTTACTCCGAATTGAGTTCTAAAACAATGGAATCTGGTAACAAATGTATGTTACCCTTGGTAATGGATACGTATTGCAGTAACTCATCAAGTCCGTTGCGCGGGGGTGTGGGTGGGGGTGGGTTGCCCCCTGGCTGTATGCAGCCTACGCCGCACTACAGTCCTCCAATGTCGTCGCAGAATCTAACAGGTGGCATCTACCCTTGGATGAAAACGTCTTGTCCAGGTATGTTGTGAATCAGGCCAATAAATATTTGTCATAATTTTCACTATCAAAAACTAGCTCTAGGCGAGTTTTTGAATTGGTTAATGGGGTACGCAACAGAGCTCTGGTTATACGATTTTGTGCAATTGTTCATTATGCATTATCCATTATTATACAATTGAATAATGAAATAGTAATTGGCCATGATTAATCAATATACTTCTATCCATGTGAACATAAGTTCGTCTGCCAACATAGGAAACAACGTGCTGTAGACGACCTATTTGTATTATTGTGGTATTTTTAGGATACTGACTTTCCAGGACGAGGTTTACCATTAGAAACGCAAATTCATATTTCAAAAGTGTGAAATCCTGAAAGTTACAATGTGATTATATTGTATTTACCGAAGTTATTACAATTGTTAAGTTGCTAGAAAACCTTCTTTCGTGGCTACACGTACGTACATATACCCATGTCCATCCATATAGTTAACTTTCAATTTTAATTGTTATTCAGATAACTTCAATTGTCATTTGGAATATAATTTTCATTTTCATCTAGAATATAATTCTTTTGTCATTCAGAGTATATAATTTCAATTGTCATGTATAATACTGATTCCACGCAGAACGGCTCGTCTTGTCAATAGAGTAGTATTAGTTCGATTGCATCATCCTCATTACGACCGGCTGTTTTACCTCTATCAACTATACAATGGTCGAGAGTTTCGACCGGTCAGCGAAGTGAATTGATATTTGAGTAGTACACAATCAGATGAGACGAGTGGATCAGTGACTAGCACGCTGAACCGTCATTCAGGAAACCAGTGTTCGATTCCCATCATGGTCGACCATATTGAGAGAGTTTTTTTCGTGGATTCTCTTTATCATAAGTTGCAAACTGGGATTGCTCGTTAATAGAAGGTCAAGACCATTTCTTAGTCACTATCCAAAACACATAATAATATAACCTGTCATCTCATCGTATCACCACCTCATTTCATCATTCACTGACGCAAATAGATTCATGAAACCATAAGCGTGCGCACAGCCTGGTACGTAGACTAGGTCGAACCCGAGGGGTTATAACAACGGTTATCAACTCCTGAAATCCGGTGTACACTTGCAATGAAATCCCTTGAAATCCATGAAATCTCTTGTAATCCCCTTGAAATCTCTTGAAATTCCTGAAATCTCCAGAAATCTCTGAGATCACTTGAAATATTAAAATCTGAAATCAGGTGTACACAAAATTAGCGAATTGTTAAGCCCTTGATCGTATCTAATGTAAGGCCAAGCCGCATTACATATTTATTATACACCACTTTCGAGGGTAACATTTTGTCGTAATTATTTCATAAAATGTCTCTGAAATTATTATGTTTGAAACAATTGAAAAAGTTTTGCGGTATAGTTGGTATAACCATTACATTCATCGAAATAGTCAAATTAATAAAGTCGTGATAAGAAAAATACGTGTCTGTATCAAAATATGTGTCAACTCCACCTGTATCATATCATGTACCATCTTTATCAAAAAGTGTCTAGCATGTGCTCTGTCTCCCTCTCTCTCTCTCTCTCTCTCTCTCTCTCTCTCTCTCTCTCTCTCTCTCTCTCTCTCTCTCTCTCTCTCTCCTCTCTCTCTCTCTCTCTCTCTCTCTCTCTCTCTCTCTCTCTCTCTCTCTCTCTCTCTCTCTCTCTCTCTCTCTCTCTCTCTCTCTCTCTCTCTCTCTCTCTCTCTCTCTCTCTCTCTCTCTCTCTCTCTCTCTCTCTCTCTCTCTATATATATATATATATATATATATATATATATATTTATTTATTTAAAGATACTTGTTACAAGTAACTTGCACAATTACGGCGAGAGTTGTTGCTAGAATCAGTCGATATTCACACAGCCGATTTTGTGTGTTTGTTAAACTAGGAAAACGCCATATATGCGTTGTTAGACGAGCGAATAGTAATAGTATGTCGATTTTTTTGCCAAACTTTTGCCCACATTCGCCAATTGGGTGACATTCAAGTTACTAGGAAAACGTCATATATGCGTTGTTAGACGAGCGGATAGTAATAGTATGTCGACTTTTTTGCCAAACTTTTGCCTACATTCGCTAATTGGGTGGCATTCAAGTTGGAAATGGGTGAAAACTGCTTCGAGTGGTACCAATTTAGCACATTTTATGGTTTTTCTCCGAAATGGCTCACCCAATCAAGCTGAAAGTTTTCAGAAATGTGTACCATAATGTAACTCAACTTCACGCAAAATTTCATTTAAAAATATTTTTTTTTTTTACGACGTGTTATTCTAACGGAAATTTTGAAATTTCCAAAATTCATAAAAAAAAGTTATCATACGAAAATGCCACAAAACTATACAGATCCAAGTTAGATGAGGAACCATAATGAAAAAAAGTTTGAAGTTGATAGCTGTAGCCGTTTGACCTGTGGAGAACCGACAAAAAAACACACACAAAAAAAAACGTAAAAACGAACACCAATTTTTTTCAGTATGTCAAATTGAATCCTCGCTAAAGCTCGTCTAATAAATGGGTAAAAACTGCTTCGAATGGTACCAATATAGCACATTTTATGTTTTTTCTTCAAAATGACTGACCCGATCAAGCTGAGATTCACCAGAAATGTGTATCAGAATGTAATTCAACTTCTCACAAAATTTCATTCTCCTTGAAAATAATTTTTTTTCCGCCGTGTTATTCTAATGGGTATTTTTGAAACTCCTAAAATTCATAAGAATGAAAGTTACCACCCGATAATGCCACAAAACTATACAGGTCTAAGTTAGATGAGGAACCATAATGAAAATAAGTTTGAAGTTGATATCTGTAGCCGTTTGACCTGTGGAGAACCGACAAAAAACATAAGAACGAAAAAAAACAACATAAAAACGAACACCAATTTTTTTCAGTATGTCAAATTGAATCCTCGCTGAAGCTCGTTTCACTATAGGCAAACGCAGAATATGCGTTGTAAGATGAGCGAGATATCTAAATAGGTAATCAGAGTCGATAAAAGTGGCGTGCCAGAATTAATCGCTTTGCTAGCGCTAAGTTGGCCCAGCATACGTCACTGCTAGCTCAGCTAGCTTGCAATTTTGGAACGACAACGAGCATTTTTTGCAACAAGCTGTATAAGTTATGGCGGAAGATCAAATCGTATTGGGAACTGCAGCAGTTGCATTAAATGCAGGCATTTCTTCTAATTCCTCCTCCAGTGGAGCAGAAGAGGATGACGAAGTTTTCACTCTTATTGCCAATGGAATTGAATAGCCTCCAATCTAAGCCTAGGCCTTTACAAACTTTTTGGCAATCTCCAATAAACTCAAAGTCGATTTTTTTGCTGCAATTATTTACTCATTACATTCAAATATTGAAACTCATCATTATTTAATTGTTCTGCACTGCTTTCGTCCACAGTTATTGACATTATTTCATTCTCATACTCAATCTGCAAGTCGACCATCCCATAACCAAGCGATGTCTTGATCTTTGAATTGGCGCTCAAAATTATGGCTGAACTAGCAAGTTAGCAACCTTTTTTACCGCTAGATGAGCTATGTCAGCGGACTTAGCAGGCTAGATTCTGGAACGATTTGCTAGGTTCTAGCGGAATTAGCCGCTAGAATTTGGAACGCCATTTCGACAATGCTAATCTAGCGCTAGCTAAGCGCTGAATTCTGGAACACGACTAAAGTAGTTCTACTTTCTGTAGACTCTTGTATAATCGAGAACTTTACACACCTTGACTCATATAAAATATACTTCATTCAATAAATATCATCGAATCAATAGAAAGCCGTAAGCCTCGCCAACATAATTCTGCTGACTATATCTATTCGACGAATAACAAACTTTTATTAAATCATTATCTTCAAAACGACTGATCAGAATTGCATACAAAGTTGTGCTGAAGTTTACCATTTTTTTTTTTCATATTCAGGAAAAATTTGGATTGTTTTGGAGAGATTTCATTTTTTAAATTTTCTTGCTCAGCTCAATCTCATGTTTTTTTTTAAGAAACTTTGAGATGGTGTTCCTCAAAAATGGTTCGATCGATTCAACCTAAGAACTATACAGTTCAAAATTGGATAAGTCGGTGTGTATAGACAAAGTTTCATGTCGATCAGTCAAACCCTGCGACCTGTGCAGTAGATACAAAAAAAAAAAACACAGACGAAGCTACATTAGTGTGGGGTGGAAATCTCCGCTATCGCTCATCCAATAATGTAATCAGCTCATTGTCGAGCACTATAGATGCTACAACGGGGTGTTCGTATTCTCCACAATATTCATTGATTTCTTGGTGTCCTCTTTCAGCAATACGTTATCGCTCAGTTCATATGAAGTCAATTGCATAGATTCTTTCCACCTTCGTCAATAAACAATTATAATTATTCGTGATTACAAAGAATAATAAAATGGAAAACTTTTACCC
Organism: Brachyptera risi; assembly: GCA_964007535.1. Taxonomy (NCBI): domain Eukaryota; kingdom Metazoa; phylum Arthropoda; class Insecta; order Plecoptera; family Taeniopterygidae; genus Brachyptera; species Brachyptera risi. The sequence continues at coordinate 44,281,262 of OZ023327.1, forward strand.
TTGATCTATTAAAACAGTTAACCAGCTTGCTAAAAACCCTTCACAAACTAGCAAAGTTATGGAGAAAAAAAAATAGAAAAAATGGGGAATTGCTGTTGGTTCAAGTATGACGTTGACTATAAACCTAATATATTGGATAAATAATATATGAATTCAACACTCGAGTAGGGACATAGTTGAATCAATTTGAAGTGCATGAAGAGAATAGCAATTTTATAATTTTTCTTGAAAATTGATGAACACCTTGAAGCTGTATATTGTTTTGACTTGACCATTGAATAGGCTTCAACTTCTTTCAAGACGTGATCTTGCATTCTGTAATAGGCCCAAGTGAACAATAATGTACCCCACAGTACGTTCTCCAATAATAATTCCACAGTAACTTATTACTTTATAGACTCCAACTTTTTTAGTTATTACATGGGAACCTGGCCAACAAGCCATGTCTCTATATAGCTTGTCTTTGAGCTGCCTTTCGTAGCTCAGTCAACTAGGGCACCGCTTTAGAAGCTGGAGTCACTGTTGAGCATGGGTTCGAGTCGCGTATGAGCCTCGATTTTTTCGTAAATGTCCTTTCACTTATTCACTTTATAGTTTCAATATTACCTGCTCATTCATACTCCCGAATCTGACATGGCCACAACATACCGGAGTTTGAGTTTCTTATGGATATCGATCCTAATCGATACATCGATTATTGTTCACAATCCAAATTATAAGACATATAAAAAAAAAAAATTGCAATGTAACTGAATTGTACTGATGATGACGATCGATCAATACTATGGCTGATACAGCTTGTGATAATAGATTTCATAACACATTTTATATTCTAATCTGAAATCACATTTTTCTATTCACCGAGACTGATAACTTTGAACCTTTTGATAACTTTGAAAAACTTTGAGACAGTCTTTGATCAGTCGCTAGCGCATTGAGCTGTCCTTCAGGAGATCGGGGGTCGATTCCCAGCATTGTCTACTATCCTGAAAGATGTTTTACGTGGTTTCCCCCACTAGAGTGGTTTCTAAATAACAGGCCACGACAGTTTTTATCCATGCACTGTCCAAAAACACGTGATGGAATAACCTTTCGTATTCGTCATTTACCATTCGCCAACGCAATATAACAATACATATAATATTTAAAATAATAAATATAGGCCTAATGCATGAAAATAACTCATATTATTGGGATGTGAAGGGTTGCATATATGTGAGCATAAATTTCACTAAATGTCACTCACACCATTCCCTCGATTTTTTTTGTCAACCTCCTTTTTTTCATAAATATGCCAGTTTCTCACAAAATACTCTATGCTTAAGCCCACTATAAATTAATTCTACCTCTCAAGCCTATATTTATTTCTCATGTTTTCTAGTTAGAAATACAAGAAGCCCATTCTTAAAATGGTGTCATGACTTAGTATAGTGTACATTTATATATTTCACAGAGTCATAGTTCAGATCAGTCCAATTTTCAGTAAGCAAATGAACTGAATGACTATACGTATAGGCTGATGCCAAAATTCAGAAATACAGTTTTAAGACCACATGATTTTAAATTTACAAGTGCGGGGCTATGTGTCCCTCCGCACACTGCGCACACTGCTTGTACACTTGTGGTCACGCAAAATGGTCATTTCAAAATTTTAATTCATACTTCAAAAAACAATGCCCGTTTACTGTTACTCGATGCGGACACATTTACGCGGACGTATACTCGACGCGGAGTGCGTCTATAGGCCTACATGAAATTTTCTTCGTGATGCAAACTACCTCTTTATGTGACCTCAAGTGCACATATCTGTCACTCGATTAACCCTTACCCCCCCCCCCCCCCCCCAACATGAAACATTTTTCATTGCTAGCACTTCCTCTACACACATTATACTTTTCTTCGAGACTGATGGATGATTGAAAAAAAATGAGATCACGCACTGATGTAATGATAACTTGAATCTATTGTCATCGAATAAATTATAAATGTGATGACGGATAAGGTCTCTTAGCAGTGGGAAGGCAGCGGTCGTGACCCTTATTGTAGAAACCATCCTGGCATCAGCCTATAGGTTAGAAAGAGAATCCAAGAAAAATACCCTCTAAAGATGGACGATGGCGGATAACTAACCGGGGTTCGATTCACGCTCACCTCCCGGATCACATAAAGCGTACGTGCCACCAACTGAGCTACATGTGCCAGTCTGATAAATGATAATCAATCAGTTAATTACCTCTCCGTGATTAAATTTTTCTTCTGCGTGTGTTTCAGATGAGACTGTAATTGGCAATCCTAAACGCACTCGCCAAACGTATACTCGAGTCCAGACGCTGGAGCTGGAAAAAGAGTTCCATTTCAACAAATATCTGACGCGGCGGCGACGCATCGAGATCGCCCACGCTCTCTCGTTGACAGAACGACAGATCAAGATCTGGTTCCAGAACAGACGCATGAAGGTAACGAACCATGTCAAATCTTCATATAACACACAATAGGAATTGGTGGCAACAATAATTACAAACATTACACAATTATGATATAGCTGTATATATAAATATATATATATAACTCATATATATATATATATATATATATATATATATATATATATATATATATATATATATATATATATATATATATATGTATATATATATATATATATATATATATATATATATATATATATATATATATATATATATATATATATATATATATATATATATATATATATATATATATATATATATATATATATATATATATATGAAATATATATATATATATATATATATATATATATGTATATATATATATATATATATATATATATAGCTAGATCACAATTGTGTAATGTTTGGTATGTGTGTGAGTGTGAGGACGAATGTTCTCGCGGATTGGATGAAATGTTGTTTCATTTTCTCGGGTTGACCGCGTCTGCTTTTTTGGTATAGAATTGCGGTCCCAAGAGGGGCCTTGTCTTCTATTCCAACGTTTCGGGCCGATGCGACCTGCCATCATCAGGGATTCTTATTAACAGTTCGGCGAACGTAGATCGAATGATGGCAGGTCACATCCTGCCGAAACGTTGGAATAGAAGACATGGAGGTCCCTCTTGGGCCCGCAATTCCATCCCAAAAAAAAGAGCAAACGCGGTCAACCCGAGAAAACGAAAACACATACATATCTATATCTATATATATTATATATATATATATATATATATATATATATATATATATTTATATATATATATATATATATATTTATATATATATATATATATATATATATATATATATATATATAATATTAACATACATATATATATAAATATTTATATATATATATATATATATATATATATATATATATATATATATATATATATATATATATATATATATACATATATATATACATATATATATACATATATATATATATATATATATATATATATATATATATATATATATATATATATATATATATATATATATATGGTTCTTAATATATTTTCAAATTATTATTATTAGAGCCAACGACCCCTCAACAACTAGGTTAAAGGGAACGAAAAAACATCTTCATCAAAGTGCTGCCGTTTGGGAAGGACATGATTTTCAATTGAATTAAATCTATTATGTTACAGGCAAAAAAGGATAAATTACTATCACCATCAACATCGCCCGAGGTCGGCAGCAGCACTGAGGATATCCCACCACACGCAAAGGCGCCTATACAGCCAAATACGTTAATGTCACCGTCTCACCATTACTACAGTAACATGGAGTGAAACAGCGTGTGCTAGAGTGAGTGAGCGAACAATCAAACAACATAGATAGGGCACTGATATTTAATAAGGCAAATATAGTAGATGATAAGTAAAAATATATCTAACCTAATCATAACAGGTCTAGGGTTTATTCAATAGTGAAATTGTGGTTATTTTTATGAAATATTGTTCTGTCTATGTTTTATGATCACTAATCATGAATAAATTATCAATAGATGGATTAATAGATAGATAAATGAAAAAATACCAGAAGAGTGAGTCTATATGATAAAAATATTTTTCCATGGACTTCTCTAGAAATTATTTGTGTTCATTCGATAGAGATAAAAAAATGTATAACAATAACATTACCCGCCTAGCTGTCTCTTTCAAAGTGTATAACTTTTAAGTCCTTAGAATGATTATATTTCTTGGAGAATTGAACTCATTCCAGTTCAAGCGGAGAAGATCCCAATTCAATGTCCGTTTTAACTGAAGAGTACATTTCGAACTGTTCCAAAAGATCGATCAATTTCCATTTCAAAATTCTGATCAGCCAAAATTAAATTGATTTTAATTTTTACATTCAAGTTGAAATGAAAGCTACAAGCCTACAACACTGGCCAGGAAGCACCAATCAAGCATTTCGACGGAATAAGTATAATTAATAATGTAACATGTTTTTGAATTGTAACAAATTGACACTGAACGTGATTGCAACTAGTCTATTTCTTACTGCATGTTCAGTTGCTTTTGTCAAGATCTGAATAGAAGTGAAAACTAGGTTCTCGTGCAAACGTTTGTTTTGGTTCTTTCTCATGCACTCGCTCAGGTAAAGGGGTGAAAGTTGGAAGAATCGACTTGTTTATGATGCTTTGAAAAGGGTTCAGGATTTATTTATGGTTTTTCACAGAAAGTTTGAGAAGTGTTTTGGCAGGTAGATCGTATTTATTTTGACTATATTCTCATCATTTGTCATAATATTGGATATATACGAGTTGATAATTGAAAGTACACAATATAGGCCTAATAGTAGAAACGTTTCATGAATTATCTGTTATCCAGCCTCTAAAATTATTCTGCCAATATGCGAACGCGTTATTATTTCATCGGAAGTTTATTATCATTACACTGAATTTGTATTAAAATGAGGAGGATAATGTTATTAATATCAGATAAATAATTTACAGCAAACCTTGAGTTGGCTTAAACTAAAGTTATGGAACGAAGCTTCAATATGACAAATGGCTCTAATGAAATGATTATGACAATTTTAACGGCATTTATCTCAGAACAATTGCGGCCACCATTTTGAGAAAAATTATCTTCAGTTATTGAGAAAAAATGAACCTAATAACTCACCAGTGAATATTTTCTCAGAAAAAAAATGTGAGTGTGAGGTACACAATACCCATTCTCTTTAGAAGATTTGCCATCTATCAGACTAACTGCGTTAAAAATGAAAATATTCATGTATGACATGAATGAATAAATGATAAATATTAGTAGGACCAGCTAATGTCTGATTGTTAATAAAAATTGCATTTCAAACGGTAGAAAAGTACTTTTAGATTAATTAATTAATTTTTTCAATATTTATATTTTTTTTCAATTAGATTAATAAAATGATATGAGCCAATAATTTTCTATCATCTTCATTCTCACACTTTCTTCGTCCATCTAAAACAGAAGTATTAGATCGCCTCCCTAATATGTATTAATATTAAAATGACACAACTCAACACAGAGGTTATGAAGATTGGCTATTTAACAATTAAACACTAATCTTTGACCAGTTGAGGTTATTTGGCTTGCATTTATATTTGACGAGTCTTTTTTCTGGCGGGAAAATGTTCATTGGTAGACTCAAGTTTAGGGTGCGTATTTTTGACTGGTGAAGGGCGGGGAGAGGGGAATATAACGCATCCAGCTGGCACTGGTCGCTTCGCTAAGCCAGTTCAAGATGGCGGCCAGCTATGTCATAGGCTACACAACAACACTGCATTCATTTACCGATTTCACTGTTCACATTGATCAAATATTATCAAATTACAAACCTGAACATGCAGAATTGTGATCTCGATCTTTCAGTCTACCCATAGTGCATCGCAGATAAGTATTACCAGTGATATAAGTGCAAATATGTCGGTGTAAAGTGCAGTGTGAGAGTGCAGTTCAGATCGATAAGTTCTAACATGGCGATTTTGTAATCTTGTCCATGAAATAGTATAACAGGTGTTTTCCCACAATTGTTATGATTGATCGAAATCACAACTACAATTTTGCTAGCAAATCCTTACACTATTAGAATCAGTGCTAACTGGTAATGTATTGGCCCGTGGCTAACTGATTTCTCGCATTCTATATTGCTACGCCGAATGCTGATCTTACATTTATTATTAATTTTGTCTGAGCAATAATTATAACGCTATATTCAGAGAATTCTACTCTATTATCAGTTTTTCTAGGATAGAGTTTCATGTTGTCTTCTTTGGATAGCTTTAGTAACCTGGCAGGCTGGCATTACGGCCAGGCCCCTATTATTATTTACACATTAGTTTTTAATTCAGTATTGGTAGGCCTATATATATATATATATATATATATATATATATATATATATATATATATATATATATATATATATATATATATATATATATACATACATATATATAATATATATATATATATATATATATATATATATATATATATATATATATATATATAATAATGATATATATTTAACAGGAAGATAAAAGTCGTGTATGAAATTGTGAAATCTTTTTAATATCTCTACGTTTCAACCATTATGTTATGGTCTTTTTCAAGAGAATTATTGAACTGAATAATATGACAAAAATTGTAATCGATTATTTCTCAACAAATGCACTTGGATACCACTACGTTTTTAACAGAGTCAATATATGAATGGAACCTTGGCTCATTAAACATAAATACGAAAATTGTTCGAATATCAGTGAAAAAATATAGAAGCGAGCATAAACAATCACAATTTCATACACGACTTTAATCTTCCTGTTAAATATATATCATTATTATAAAATGAGTCGTGAAAGTTTGAAAGTTTCAATATATATATATATATATATATATATATATATATATATATATATATATATATATATATATATATATATATATATATATATATATATATATATATTTATTCATTTATTTATAAAATTAGCTAATGAGTGACCAGCTATGGAGTTTACTATGGGACCTAGTCATGTGATTATCTTATTAAACCACCCAAATATGTAATATACATTTAGAGTGAAATAATTATACATTATATGAATGTAGTACAGTAAGAATCTTATTATATGACACATTCTGTAGAATTATATTTCTAAGTGGAATCTCTATTTTTAGAAGCAAATGAAAGTATTTTCATTGTACTTAATAAAACAATCATACAAGTGAACTTATGGATATATTGTGTCAATTTTTATCATTTAGAATGAACAATTCTAATATGGGCCTAATTAGGCAAAAATATCGTAGTGACGTACATATATTTCATAGGCCTTTCATTTATATATATATATATATATATATATATATATATATATATATATATATATATATATATATATATATATATATATATATATATATATACATATATATATAGGGCCTATTTATATATGCACATGCACATAAATGCACATGCACGGTAATCTGAATAATCTGTAACAAATCTGTAGGAACACATTAACCTTCATAGGCCTGTGTATTCATAAACAAATTCTGTCCTTTCCTGTACCACTCAATCTTATACTATTGTCTGCTGCTCATGGCACCTTAATTCTTATCATTTTATTTGCTTGATGTATGAGGTACCTGTATGCTGAATCATGAACTCAATTTGCAATGAAAGAAGGATGTCACTAGTAATTAACGAACAGTTATGAATTTCCCTGCCTGGACTCTCAGTAAAAGCATTACGAACACGTGTTTAGCAACACGAAAATATTATTTATATCAAATCATCAATAGGCCTATATATTTTTTTCATATTTAGGAATGAAGATTTTTTGGTTTGTTTCAGATTTGTGTTTTGCAAGCCTCATTTTATTGGGGATTGACAGTGTATTTAGCTATCACTCCACAAAGTTCATGCATTTGCATTCTTTGTTATGTTTATATCAGTCTCATTCATGAAAACGTTGGCCTAAATATTTCATGCAATTTTTTTGAGGTGTTATTTTCAAACATTCCAATTCGGATGCTGGGTACCACCTCTCACATGAAGCGAACTAAGACCAATACTTTTAGTTTAGGCCTCTAGCTTGCCTAGCTCTAGCTTGATACAAGCGGCCTCTAGATTTTTCACATTAAGTGCTCGATCAAGCTAAATAAAAATGTATTCCGAAGAGAATATACTGATAAACGAACTAGAACGAGGGACAAATGATGTGCTTACGCCTGATCTATTGAAATATTATCCGTAAGCCTACATGTGGGTAGATTTCATTTAAATTTGAATTTAAATTTGTGAAAAACTTATTTTATGTGACCGCAAGTGTACATGACTTTCTATTGAAACGTACAGTTTAGATGTTGATGGGATGGATGGTCGATCAGGGGTCCGGGGTTCGATGACACGATGAGGTGGTATTTTTTAGTTATGGTAATATTCATCCTTTATATAGGCCTACATGCATTCAGAAATAATATATATATATATATATATATATATATATATATATATATATATATATATATATATATATATATATGAATATGATTATATATATATATATATATATTATATATATATATATATATATATATATATATATAATATATGATATTATATATATATATATATATATATATATATATATATATATGTATATATATATATATATATATATATATATATATATATATATATATATATATATATATATATATATATATATGTGTATATATATATATATATATATATGTATATGTATATATATATATATGTATATATATATATATATATATATATATATATATATATATATATATATATATATATATATATATATATATATATATATATATATATATATATATATAGATATATATATATATATATATATATATATATATATATATATATATGTAGATATATTTATATATATATATATATATATATATATATATATATATATATATATATATATATATATATATATATATATATATATATATATATATATATTACGCCCTACGAAAAAGGAAAAAAGTCCTATGTTACTCATATGTATGAGCTTTGAAGGCCATGATAACAATAAATGATGACAAATAAAATATTCTCTCATACATTTTTACGTTCGTTTTTGATGAGTACATTTTATATGTGTATGATATTTTCACAGAACAGACAGCTAAATGATGAAAATGTAACGAATGCATAATTCAGTCAAGGTCACCTAAATTCCAAAACTCAACTTCGACATGAAGTTGAAGATGACCTTGTCATCATGGCCATAATATAAAATCATTCATTTTTTTAAAACATTCTCATATTTCCAAGTTTGATTCAAACTAGGCCTTCCAATCATTTTTGTTTACAAACTCATTACATTTACAACTTATTGTATGCCTTATTCTGTGGAGCGCCTATTTTGAGTCGATATTTCTAAAACGCCAATAATTCGTTGCCTTCATTTCGTTTCGTTGTACGTTGAAGCGGTTAGTTGATGTATGCATATGCCGTACGTCTTCGTTCAAACAATGATTGCTGGCCGTATGATCATATCGCAGGCTTACGCATTGTTGTTGTGTATCGTCTACAGCTTGATTGATTGGCCCTAGATAGACGGCCAACGCGCAGGCACTGTATTGTGTACGTGAGTCATCAGCTGATCACAGTTTCAACCCCTAAAGTGATTTATCGTAGAACGTTGAGAGTGGGGGAGTAAAACCACCCCAAAAACCTAACCTATATGCACAAGATAGCCTAATCATGAGCTCGATACCATATACATAGGGGTTAGAACGCCGCCCTAACGGCCTAAACCGAACAAAGAAATACGATCCAATGATTAACATAATATATCCACAATACTGGGTGAAAATTGAGTCTTTACTGCATTGCCTGTATGATGCTTAATCATCAATATCACGAATTAATACATTTTCTGGAATAAAAAAACTCGACGTGACCGGATATTGGTTCATTCCTTGTTCTCACTTTTCTTGTGTTCGAAGCATATTACTATGTATAGCTGAAAAATCATGAGAACGTCAATATTATAGAATATATATAACTTATTCTCATCTCAAATATTTCACTTGTTTCAATTTTCCAGCTAATCTCTAAATTAAGATACAAATTGAAGACGTATAAGTTATTCGTTCGCTCATCTTTTCAATATTCATCAAAGCTCTTACCTATTAAAACAAACCTATAAATAATCATCAAAGTGAGCATAGGATTTTATAGGCATGCACATACGTTTTTGTTGCACACATGACTAATTATGAAGAAACATCATTTAATTTTTCCAAAACAAAATAAACAATCACTTGATTACAGCAATCTTCAAGGAGGTCATAATGAGGAACATTATTAGACATTCCCTGAAGACCGCTGCTTTCTAAATTCATAAATATATCATTTATTACTAGCCTAGTTATATTTTTCAATTTTGTGTTATACGTTTTGAGTGACGTATGTATGCACGTCTGTGTATTCATTGCTTGGTAGAAATCAGCCATTTTGAACCGAACTGCAACTTTCAGTAAAGTGTTTGCGAAAGATCTATCTTGTATTTGACAGTTGAAAGCAATCCATCATGGCCGCCCAAAATGGGGTTCATTCCTTTTGTCCAGGGGGGCGCACGGGGGTGGGGAGCTTTTCGCGCCAGTAACGAAAAATAATAGTTTTAGCAAAAAGTAAAATGTGCACAGTCGCTTAAACCTACGCCACAAAATAACCATTATTACCCCCTAACCTCCCCCCTCTACTTTTCCTTCCCCTTCCTTGCCTTACAAAATATGTATCATATTCAAATAAAATATCAGTTAGCAAAGCGGTTTTTTCCAGGGGAATAGCCTAAAGGCTTGCTGACAGCCGTTCCCTTCGTTCAACAAACAGTCGACCTATTAATGTTATCGCATAAAACCTGCAGCATTCTCTTTTTTTCATCCCCCAAAGCGCCGATCTAATGTATATACTCTTGATTATTGGACATTGGAAACTTTTATCACAGCAGTCTCACGATTTTAAACCATTTTGTGTTTTATTATCATATTACTGTATAGCTCGCCACGCATTGTGGTATCGATAGAATTAATATTCTTACATTGGTAATGTTGCGTATTTTTATTGGAACGTCATTACCTGTAACGTCCAGTCCGTCCAGATATTTCGAATCGTTCAAGGAAAATAAGCTGTAAATGAACGAAGATCGTCAGTAATTATCAAACAATTGAAGACGAAGAATTTGCATAATACCGGTAGGCCTATATTAGCTGGAGTTAACTAGCTCTTGAGTGCTGTTTTCACATGTCTGTAAGCTATTAGGTACATTACCTATGTTATGTATGGCGATATATTAATTGAATAGTACAACTCAAACAACAAATATAGTTAAATTGGAAACCAACATTAGCAGATGTTCAAATGAATAAATTGATAATGTTATGAATAAAGATGAGTACCGGTACGGCAATGAACCTGGTATATCTTACGGCTACGCGGTAACTTATAGGCTACGTTGAATCGTTGAATCTATTCTGAAATGTATAATAAGAGTGTTATTTTAAAGTGGCATAACCTTCTTGAGAATAGTGAAAACAATTTTCCAAATAATCGTGTAATATCCCCATCCTCCTTCCCCGCAGCATTGCTTCGTCATTTCCCCCTCCCTGCTCCATCACATGTAGAGTGTACACAAAGGATAGCCTCCCTCTCTTAGCTAGGTTAGGGGTAGATCCACCCCCCAACTACTGTGCAGCGTGCAGTGGTCCACCCTTCATCTTTATTTACACATCCGACATAACACAGACGGCATCCATCATGGCTGGAACACACAGTCGTTGACGCGCCGTTGATACAGATTCATTCACGGTGTAATTTATTTTTATGTTGAATTGAAGATCGATCAGATCAAATGTTACTAACTATGAATATAGGTCCAGTCAAATCATGTTCCTAATTTTATTTATATTGTATTTGTTTCACTCTCTCCATTCTGGATATTTTTTTTTGTCAATGAAAGGATTGATGTGTGACGATTCTGATTACCTCATCAATTCAAAAATAGTTCCACATCAACATGCATAATGAAATTCCACATTTATAGAACTACAACTGGAATTGTTTTGAGGTTATTCAAAAAATGAAATGATTCTAATGAAAATTAATGAAATCAGATCATTATTATCACAAAATGATATTTACATTTTTCTGGAAGATCATCTCTTGAAATTATCACTTTCCCCAGGTTCCATCTTCAATTATGTATGAAAAAAAATACAGGATTAGATTTCAGATAGGACCTATATAAAATAGAGCATAGGCCTAATAGTTGATAATGATAGTTCTCATGTACATGAATCGTAACTTTTTTTGTGAAGAATTATTCAGCAATTGAAAAATGTCGTCATCAGAACTTCGAATATTTGGATACAGAATTAATACTTTCCCCCACTTTGGGCCCACGTCGAATGCGTAAGAACATTGTCAGCTAGTTTCAACATGTATAATCAATTAATTTTCTTCAGGGTGCATTTTAGTGTGTCTTGATCGACCACTTTATGTGACCGTGAGTGTACCAGTCAGTTATTACAAGCATACAGTTATGAATGTATCTATTGTGATTCACTGCTAAACAGGTGGCAAAATTGAAAATCTTCACTCATCGTTATTTCGTATAATGCCAATCTAAAAATAATCCCATATTTGATATTTTCCAAATCTATTGGTTGCCATACATCCTTGAGGCATATAAACTTGTTTTATGTGGCTTCCGAACGAATGATAATAATAAATGGGTGAGGATTGACTGGCCTGCTACTTGTCTGGTCATCGTCTACTCTCGACTCTACGAGTTGTCGAGGGTCCTTAGTTGCAAACAAGTGCACATCTCCCGCTTACAGCATCTAGGACGCCAAGTGTCAAAGATGCAATACTGTTTAACGTCTTGTCACCCCCTCCCCCCTCCCTCCCACACAACACTAGACATCTTCACCCAGCCCCTAGCATCAGCCATCAGCATTATGCCCCCCCCCCCACCCCTACACACACCAAGAACCAACCGACACTTGAAGTGACGTACGATTTTTAAATCGTTTTTTTATCATATTCATTTCTCAACAACATTGCTTGACATTATAATCATCATTTTATTACCCTTGTAGGGTATATTCTACAACGTGTGATACACCCTCCTTTGAATAATTACCATTAGAGATGAATCCATCCATTTTTATCACTGATTTGTTTATGACTTGTATAAATATATTGGATTTGTGTATTATTATTACTGTTACAAAATGTCCGACTACAATTAACCAGTTGTACAGCTTGAACCAAAAGTCAAAAGTCCTTTTTCTACCTGGCTAAGCCGGTCGAACATGTTGTATTGCATAGGAGTATCAGGTATCAGACGAACAGTAAATTGACTCACCGAGACAAGTGGTCGAGTGGTTATAACATTGGACTGTCATTCAGGAGACCGGGGTTCGATTCCCGCCATGGTCCTGACAGGGGTTTTTCGTGGTTTCCGTCTGTCGTTCAGGTCAATACTGGGATGGACCCTTTACAACAGGCCACGACCGACTCCTTATCCAAAAAATACCCAATAAAATAACCTCTCATGTCACCATCCCATCATCTCATATATCATTCACCGCCGCCAATAAATCTCAGTCATCAGTACAGTGCGTCGTCAAGCCCTATATAAATAAAAAATGAAAATTGACTCACTTTCGGCTCAAGCTCTACATACACGAGAGTCCGCGGCCGAGTACGAACGAAGTGTCAGGTTTTTCCATTTGGTAATAATCAATATTCTTTTTGATACATTTTGATCTGAATTACTAAAATTTTCACTGATATACGAGTGTAACACCAAATTTTTCAACTCTATATATGCATGTTGAGTAGTTTTCATTCGCACCATTTTTGAGGTATCAAATGGGTCGGTATACCTATACCGAATTGAATGATTGATTTCTAATACCATTCCAAAATTATCACAAAAACTGCACTTTTGACTAAATTGATTCGGTGAACTTTTCGGCTTACTATGTAGATGTATATTCATTTAAACATTGTTCTCTCTGATTTCTTACTTGATCTTACAGTTATAGTAACACTAACATCAGAGATACGAAACAAACTATTCGGCGTTTACCATCACGCACACACGGAAACAAAACAAGTAATAAGTTATATCGGTAAAATTCCACTCCCGATTGGGCTCAAAATTGTACACATTCAAATGCAAATGTTCGTTATAAATACCCTCGTAATTCATTCTCATTAAAAAACGATTGGTATAATTTGTTATCTTGCTATAAGATTATGTAATAGCACTCGCATTATCAAGTTATACAATGTACAGTAAAATGTAAATGACATGAACAAAGTTTTGGGTTTTCTAGAATATGAATCGGGTAATATCGATGTTGTATTTTGGAGGGGGGGGGGGTCCAGTTAGTTCCAGCTGTTGCCGTCCCTTCGTGTCACGTGGTCGAGTTGGATGTGGGCTGGGTAGGGGTAGGTGTGGAGGAGGGGTAGGGTAGTAGAACAACAACTCTCGAACTCTACCAGACCAGGAAGTAGAGACAATAGGCAATATACTTCCTGTCTTCTCTCGCGCACTGGACGTCCTGGGCAGTACATAAACATACCTTACGCAATTCACAGAAAATGACCGTAAAGATGTCAGAAAAGGTACTGCCATTTCGAATTGTCGAACACTATGAATAGTAACAAGATAAGCCAACCATTCTTGCACTGATTCTTTTTCACATTCATTTTTTTCACAGCCTAGTACAAGAATTAGCGAGAAAATTGTTGCTTTTCAGTTTTCATACTCTACGTGAGCTTCTTAGTTAGTAACTTTCAAATTGTTAACTTCATACCTGTATTATATCGATTGTAAGAATAAAATGTATTTTAAATGAAGAAAATCAATGAAAAATGGTCATTTCTTCGCTTGTATCTATGAATGTATGCTATAAACTGGTTATATCTGTAAGACCATCGCCTTTCTTCCACTAGGAGGATTATGCACAAAAAAAATGGAATAAAAAATGTATGTTCAATGTATTTTAAGTGATTCATGTATTTTAATATTAATTATTCCTGAATCCTGTCTGACTTTATAACGTCTCAATCCCCATCCTCAAGTGACTCCAGTAATTAGTAGAGTGTAGAGTATACGCACGCATACACACATACACACGCACACACACACACACACATATATATATATATATATATATATATATATATATATATATATATATATATATATAGTTTTTTTTCATTTTTGTTCCCATCCATATTGGGTTTGACGACGCACCTTAGTATATATATATATATATATATATATATATATATATATCCCATGGTCATAATAAAAGTTTATAAGTATGACCATAAGTCTTATCTGCCAGAATATGGCATATTTTTTTTCACTTTGTCCAAGATGATGAATATGAATAGGCCTATTCATTCACAGAAAACAATAATGATTGAAAAAAACAGTCCATGACTCAATATTTCTATCCATATTTGTCAATACCCAAAGTTATTGCTATTTCATATCAATTGGCCAGAGTATTGACAGTCGAATGAAAGATTTTTAATTATTCGTATTCAACCGAATAGGTAAATAGTTGGGCTAATCACTATACTCGA
This sequence comes from Brachyptera risi, assembly GCA_964007535.1. Lineage (NCBI taxonomy): Eukaryota > Metazoa > Arthropoda > Insecta > Plecoptera > Taeniopterygidae > Brachyptera > Brachyptera risi. The sequence continues at coordinate 44,296,948 of OZ023327.1, forward strand.
CTTGTCAATGCCAAGCCAGCTGAATCGTGCAGTTGTAGGTGGACCGACTGTATAACTGAAGCCTAGGAGAGAACAGATATTGATACTAGGTGCTGGCATTTCTAAGCTGAGAGAAAAAGAGAGAGTATGGATAGATCTGTCAATAGACAGAGTGAAGGTGATCGATCGCTGGTATACAACTACTCAAATGCAGTCTGCAGAGTGATATGGAAATAATGCAGCGCCCCCTACTTATCGACAAAAAGACAGAATGGAGACGTGACCAAGAAGAAAGTAAGTATCTGATGAAATGGAGTTACTTGCATTGATTTCGATTGAAGCGTCAAATTGTGCTTCCAAAGTTTTTTCCGGAATAGTGCGAGAAATATAAATATGAAGATTTACGAAACTGAAATCACCGTAATGCGTGCATTCGAGTCCCCTGTCCCACGTAAGGCATGGGTTTTTGTAAACGTCTTTCACTGATCACCTCCTCATAGTTTCATTATCATCTGCTCATTCGTACCCTCAAATTACTTAGCTGTTGGTGGGGTCGCTAAGCGAACAATTATCAATATACAGATAATAGAAAAAGGCATCATACATAATGGAGAATGACTGTTTTTATCAAGTCTTTTTCATTCAATACCACTTTTGAATTTTCAGTCATCAATTTTATTTTAGTGAAAATCAGGTTAACGTTCACAATTGAAAAAGAAAATCATATAAAATTATCGAAATTACCTATACGCCTTTGTTCCGATTCCATATTTTATTCATTCTATTCATTAGTTCAATTTCAACGCTACAGTAAAGTAAGTGCCGCCTTCGGTAGCGCGGTCAGCTGAGGCACCGCTTTAGACACTGAAGTCACCGTTGGGCGTGGGTTCGACTGCTTTCACTTATCATCACTTCAAAGTTTCACAATCACCTGCTCATTCGTACCTTCGTATATAATCTAGCTGTTGGTGGGGTCGTTGAGCAAACAATAATCATAATCAGTTAAATAAGACCCGCTTAATTCAAGTGAGCATTACCATTCAAATAACATGTGTCCACCTTCCCATTTACCTTAGATATATTTAAAATGAATGAACTCATATGCCAGAAACAGGCAGATTATCTTGGTCCGTAAGCATACAATAAATTACCTTTATGCATTAGAAAATGCAGTACACCATACTCGTTCAAAAAGCTAGGTGGCTAGAAATCACAGAGAAATCTCATATTTTACAACTGATAGACTTTTAGTTTTATTGCTGTTTATTTTTAGTTTTCATTCCTTTCCTGCCCAAAGCTTTTTGTCTCGCAACAAGTTCAGTATAGCTGTCATCAGTATTCTATGAAATTTCATATGATAGTATAGTTATACTATGCATACATTATCATAATCACTATTGTAAATATTAGAAATTGTTTTTTTGACCGTTTTTTTTTCGTTTCTTCATGAATTATAGGCCTATAGATGTCATAACGTAGACCTACTCTATTTTTCAGACAGCCTGCACACAGTACATTGTCTTACGCGGGTTTCTTGATTATTCTTCACACTTTAATTAATTAAGAATTGTATTTGGAATATTCGAAATATAAAAATCTATATAAGTAACGAAAATGCTACTATTATTTCCATACAATCCATGCTTAGTTAATTCTATTATTATTTATCACATATTGATTATTCATCACTGTGGGCCTATATTATCATTATTATTCTGATTACTAATTAGTGTTGCATCACTGTGTATACAAAATCAAGAATAAAATGATTTAAAATTAAATTGAATTGATTGGATTGATATGATAGATTTCTTCATTATATTTACTCCAATCTGAATTCGAAATGAGATCTCTCAACTTCAGCCATCGACGTCCAATTTATAGATCATCTCGTGCTTCTGACCACAATTGGTTTAACCGCTCTAATCAAATCGTGATTAATTCAAAAACAAACTCAAAACTCACCAAGAAAACTTGCACCTGCCTCTTTTTTCTATTAACGTCGTAACTTCACGCAGAATGAATGTTCTTCAATTAAGGGCAGGGATGAAAGGTCAACTGTCTCGAAATATAATGAAATTTTCCTGTTTTTTCTGAAAAACTAAAATATTCATTCATTTACTCCATCAAACTTCTTCCCAACACAAATTTGATTGCTAATTAGCCAATAAAGTGTAAGCATTATATTTACAGTTTTTTGATCAAGTTATATTGTATTCATTTTCTTGTGGGGGAGAGATCGCCCTTGTGGTGCCCCGCCGACATGAACGAGCTTATCCTGTCGTCCATGACCTAATGAGAGAATTTAATTACTTCATGTCAAATTTTTGATGTAAATGAATGAATAGAAAAATTTCCACATAAAATTTGATCTAATTTCGTTTTCGCCATTTTATCTTTCTCTATCCCAATACTCGAGGCATTCAACAACACAAAATGGTACTGCCCTATAGCAACATTCAATTATCGATATTATTTCCTACAAACCCATTCTCTCGTGAGTGTACAATTGTCGATATTTTCAATAAACCATCTCCACGAGCGAATTCATGTTTTGTGATCGTAGCATCATCACTCATATTCTACTATGGCCACTATCTCTTAGTCACTCATGTGTAACCTTGGGTCATTAATTAGCCCGCTCGTTGTCTTGTGTGCGATCATTTCATCTGGCGCGCGAAACATTGCATGTACAATGACAGAGATAGCTTGCTTATTCGGTTGGAAACGCTGATTACTATACCAAAAGAACATGCTATCGGTGATACTGATAGGGTTGACAGTACATGCTGGATCAATGTTGTGTACCCACTACACTTTTCAAATTGCCCTAGCATTTCAATAGCAACAACATTTGGAAATCATTTTCTTTATGTACGGTTGCGGTCACGTAAAGTGGTCAATCAAAGCTCTGAATGGCGAAGAAAATATACTGTTATATTGTACGCACTCAAACTAGCAGACAGACAACTTACACAGGTACTCTACGTACATTCTGTAAACAGAATTAACGATGAAATATGCGCGGATTTTTCAAAACTTCGAATTAAAATTCTTGAATCAACCATTTTATGTGACCGCAAGTGTACGTTTAACTATAATGTAACAATGGAACATTTGAGCATTCAACAGTGGAAATATCAGAGATAATGCAAAACTCAATATAAAATGCTCGATTCATCAATATGAATTCAATTCGTCTTTAGCGATTTTATAAGTTTCTTTGAAATAGTATAGGGGAGTCATCTCAATGGAAATGTTTGTAATTTTGTGTAGATTAGGTATCACAATTCAGAGTCATATTAATATATTATATGATAAAATGTTTTGAGTTAAAGTCAATTGTTGAGTGAGGTGGATCGTGCCATCATAAACCTTCATCAAATCAGAATCTCCGAGATGACACTCCGGCACCTCCACCGGTGTTATGAATGAATGGGAATTCACAGATTATTAATCGGTAACGTATGAAATATGTATCCCACACAAATGACCAAGAAGTCATGAGAAGCTATACTTGTTTGAGATCACTTTTAATCACTTTGTAATTCAGCTCTCAGGTTGATATCTGTTACAACGTACAACAGGTAAATTGTAACATCCAAAATATTAATACGCCAAACATTTGAATGTAAACAATAATACGTCAGATGTATCAGGGTGGTATATATATATATATATATATATATATATATATATATATATATATATATATATATATATATATATATATATATATATATGTATATATATATATATATATATATATATATATATATATATATATATATATATATATATATATATACCATCGGAGTACGGTACAAAATATTATTTATGGCGTCTCCATCATAAGGACGTGAGCAATATTTTCTCGGCACTACCACTATGGTTAAGTCGAAATACTTGTACTCGGCACCTCCACCAAAACAATAGGTAAATTGATAAGAATTGCTTTAATATTTGAAACGGAAATACAATTAGCCTGAAACGATAATGGCTTACATTTGATTAAAATGTTATGCAGGTCTTTCATTAATAGGCCCATTACAACACAGAAACGGTTTCAGTCCAAGTAACTTACTAAAAGAGGCAATTGAAGATATAGTCCTTGTTTGACTCTTCAACGTATTGAATTAATTCCAATTTTGTATTCACATGTGCTTTGGACGTGCAAGAATAGTGAAATATAACGCTTACGATAATGTGGGTGATGGTAATTTGTTTAAACAAATTATTACTGGTTAAAGTTGTGGAGTAATTCTCAATAAATATCCAACCATGTTTGAAAAAAACGTGTTCGGTACCGGATTTGGATGGTTAAGTTATTTTGGTGGTCGAGGGTGGGGGGATGCCACGCTTCACATACTACGCCATCTGCCGAGCAAATGTTGAAACTACACTGCAGTTTCTTGTGACTGTATGACTGCACAAGGAGATTCATGCTACTTTAGTCACCATTGTGTCCTAGAGAGACGTCCAACAATAAATATATGGATACATAGAGAAAGTATTCGCCCTTATCGAAATTTACACATTTCAATATTGACACATTTTTACGAACGTTTCTGTAAAACGACATACACATTTACCGAAATGCGGGCATCTCGAGGGTTAATAGGCCTGTTGGATAACTATAATTGAAATATTAAATTAAAATCAGAATATTCCATGATACAAAATATAGGTGATTCAAATATTCCATAATAAGAAGGATTCCGTTATTTTTTGTCATCAGATATAGAAAATGTCAATTCCTTTGAACCTCTCTCGACAGAAAGGTAATCAGGTCATATTAACCTGTTTCATAAATTTACACATTTTGCATTCAAATTCAGAATAAAAAAATGCCACCATCCATAAATCCTCTTAAAATGTCGTCCAAGCGTTTGACAGTTTGCGATACGTGTTTGCCTCATCCAGCATGTATAATAGATAAGATTGCACTTATGTACTAATACATATGGACGTTCATACTACACAAATATCCGTATAGAACGAAAACTAAAACATCCCATTAGAAAAGTGATTCGTTGACTAAACCTGTGCTATATACTATAAATACCTGTGATTTCATGATGGGCCAAGATCGTGCATGACATCTGTGGGTTACTACCATACAGTTTGTTAAAGTTCGGAGGGAATAGCTCGAATATTTGACAGTTTTTTGCTTGCTACAGGCATTAGGCACATCTCCATATAATATCATCTCTTGTAATATACAGGCTAGTATCTGCCCTGGCCTGTCTATCTGTATGTCTGCCCTGGCCCTGCCTGGCCTTCCTTCCTTCTCTACTACATGGTATATACTCTCGGATAGATTTCTTTAAACACATCACTCGTTCAGTGAGTTACGGGCATTCGGTGCGACAACACCGCCCCACGGAGCATTCACGAAACAACTTCATAACCACGCTGAGGTTTCATTACCACGACTATCAATTCGATCAACACCAACATTGCTCAGATTCAATACCACATCATCAAATATACATCTCATGTATTATCACCTATGAGAAGAGAATTAAGATTGATAATGACTAATTAGAAACGGTGAAAAAGTGTTGGTTACTTATTTATTTATTCAATGAATACGCAAGTGAAATATTAAAAACACGAAAATGAAAATGAATTTGAATATAATTTGATTTTTTTTCCATATCTCGAAATTATGATGAAAATGTGCTATTAGTTCATCCTAATTTTGACAGCTTTCAAGTTTAAAATAAAAGAATATTCAATTTTTCAGTGTTTATAAAAACCACGCAGAAAACTTTAATGAACTGTATTTTTAAAACGACGATTGTCAGTCAATGTGCGAGTAAATTGTGTCACTGTAATTACAGTTGAAATTGTTTATTAACAAGTTGTCGTTATTTTGGTTCTGAGCTAATATCGCAGTGTCGAGACGACCAGGGACTGTAATGTGTACCGGAAGTGTTGGAATGAGCCTCTAGAACTTTGACGAGCAAGTACTACGTCAGGAGTTGATCAACAGCTCCCATCAGCATACCAGTACAAGGTGGGTTAATTTTTTTTATGAAAATGTGATATGTACTCATACTTTAAAATGTGATATGTACTCATACTTTTCAGAATAAATGAGGAATAGATACCTTACACTATTTCAATTTTTAACATATATGCCATTCATTCATACGTAGATTTCTGAAAATATGAATAATAAATGAATAATTTCATCATCAGAATTATTTTAAAATTTGAACACTCGAGCTATAGTGCTATTTGAAAAACGAATGAGATTTGTAATAAGTGATAAAATTATTCATCCAGAAATGAAAATTCGATTGATCAGCACAATAGAATCAATTCAAATTCAAATTGAATAATAAAGCAATAAAAACAATAAGTAAATACATTCACACATATTATTGTTGAATTATTGTATGTTTTGAAATGTTCACTCTAAATATCCGTCCATAAAAGGTCTACTATAGGTAACATCGCAATCATTTGTGTGTAAAATATCAATGAATATATAACTGTTTGTATGTGGCGCACTTAGCTCGTAAATCTAACCCCCTGCTTTGAGAGGTGCGAGTGATTTAGTGCGTTACCCCTGACTAGTGCCTTCTACCATCCTAGACTGCCTGCCGTAGCTTAACACCCGTTCAAATCATAGGCGAGGAATCAAATGCAGCACAATTATGCGTAAACCCTATAATTATACGCTACCATCAAATAACGGTATTTGAACCCACGGTTTGATGAAGTTGTTTACGCATTACAATGTGATATGATGTGATTTCATTCAACATAAATGAATCACTTGTTATAGAACAGAAAAAAATCTGGTACATCTCGAATAAAAATTACTTCATCATATGATTAATACTGATAATTTCATCAAAATTTCACCCATCGTAATTATTAGTCAATCTCAATTTGAATAATTTAGGTTTTAAATGAAGAAGCTTTAATTATGCTTACATGTTTTCTACTTTATTGACTTGTTGGTTTTCATTCAACAAAGAACTTTGACTCAGTCAAATACACCCCCCAATCGAATCATTATGTGATTTCAATAAGTAATCAGATGAACAATTAAAATTATTCAATCAAGTCAATGTAAAAGTACTGTCATTTTCGTGTTCAGACTAAGAAATAATCGAACCTTCTTGGGTGGTAACTGTAAAGGCAAAGTAAATGACTAATGCCAGTCAAGAACACCAGTTAGATTGAGTCAGTTAGAGAGGGGTTAGTCTTTTTAACCGGCGCCGTGCGAGCTTTGGGTGATTACATTGTCATCGGAGTACATGCTGCCGACCAGTGAGCCCTCTCTTATTTAGAGGCTAGCTGCTAAATATTACTACAAAGTCCTTTAAGCTCAGCTAAATACATCGTTTAAACAGTTATCCGAAGAATAAGTGGTAATTGTATTAGTAATGTGATAAACCACTTAACAAGGCGTGGATGGAAAGGGTTTAGTTTTAAACCAATCAAAAAGCCATTATGGAAGGAAACGAAGGATTTGTGTATAGTAAACAATGTATGCTTTATGTGGTAGATCACAGCTTCTGTAGTGTTCAGATGCATTGTTGAATTGTCGGAGTTCGAATATGGATGGCGAATAAAGATTGATTTTCAGCTTATCTTTTCATATAATCTTAATTGAAACCTGGTCCCGGAAATTGCAATTATTGTTCAGCAGTGTTTCTAGTTTCAATTGGCGACCATCCGGCTAGATATAGGCTTATAGAGATGCATGCAGAGTGATATAGAGGAGTCGTTAGACTTAACAGACCAGGAAACTCAATTATAACACAAATAGTTAAGAATAGTTGAATAAATAGCCCGAACAAAAAAAAAATGGGGAAAAATAGGAAGCCGTTTCACATACGACTGTGAATTATTATTACACGTTAAAAAGTTGACATAAAATGACATGATTGTAATCTAAAACATGATTAATAATTAAGAGTGTCACACAATTACTCCCAAAAATTATTCACTTTATTCAAACTAGTTTAAAAAATCGACTTTATATAAAAATCCTATTGTTCCACCGAGGAACAGTTTTAGTGTGTTTTTTTTTTATTGAAACATTAGTTACACGGTGGAACCTCAAAAAAATTAATTAAGGCTATGAACATGTAATTACTTTTAGTAAATGGAGTATGATTCCGCCAAAAAAATACAAAATTAGTCGACAAATACTTTGGCACATTTCTTCATATAAAAAATATGATGAAACTATAAACACGTTAGCAAAGAGCACTTTGTTGTTGCCTCTTCGTTTTCTTTCCATGAAATCCTTATCAATCTCGCTTATATCGCCCATGCGCTCTATCAGTATTCGCTCCATCAGCATGCGCTCCATCGGTACCGTCATTGCAAACACACGTGACAACTTATAGCTAGCTACCTGATTGAGAAGACAAATCACAAACTGATTTGGGAGGTAATTCAATAATTGAGAAACATATCCATCAACCAAATGATCTTGTTAAAATATGCGTTTTTGATTCTTTCATTAGGTTGTGTTATTTCCCCCACCATCTCCACCCCCTTTCCCCCACATGCCCCTCCCCCCACCAGACCGATGGGGTAGTAGTAGCTAAGAAAGGAGCTACGGTTAGTCCTCTCAACTACGTCGTTCGCGCAACTCGACTTTAGTGGTACTCCGTGTGCTAGCTCTATATATCTAATATAAACACGTGCGAGGCGGACATGTCACAGTGCGCGAACTAACGTGAACCATCACTGTGGTGACCAACACTATATTCTCTCAAATATAATATTGCACAATTATTATCACAACATTATTATTACGAGACCTTAAGTAAGGATGAGGAAAGATTACTGATTTATTAATTTTCGCTTAACAATTTTGTGTAATTTAAAAATATTTTTCAATTTGTCATGGACTTGGAAAATTATGTATGTTTTTTTAGAAAGTTCTCAAGGATCAAGTATGTGGTAGTATTGTGTTTTAGCGTAAATCTTATGAAAAGTCCAAGAAAAAAGATATAAGCTTTTCGTATATTTACGATTGTTTGATTTTTCGTGTTTTTGTGTGATTTGGTTCTTGTTCGAAAAATAAGTGGGCATCAAGCTAACTTTTATAAAGAATGAATGTCATCGAATCATCAAGTGAAATTTTGTATCGTATATTAAAAAACTATGAAAAGATTGATATAACCTCATCCAAAAATCACCACACTTTATTTAAAACAATAAAGTATCTGTTATTTATTCACAAGCATGCATAAGGGTGGATAATTATTCAGGCCCATCCTAAGATATGATCAGTTATTTGAGAGCTCAATGTTGTGACGTTTCTACCACTGGACAATAATTACGCATGCTGTCAGTTCAACTGATACTCATCATAGATGTAAGTTCTAAATGCTCAATTAGTTCTACAACTTGTTTCTTATTTATTTGCAGATGTAAGCGTAACATCCCAGCACACCTATCGTCAGGCGAAAAACCAGCTCTTTCTATTAAACAATGCTCATTCGACGCAATCTGTTTCACACTAACAATTACTCACCAGTTGTTGAGGATCGTGACATTTTTATGGGCAATAAACTAAGTGGTTAAAAAGCAATGCAATTTGTTGCAACAGTGTGTCAATTAGGTTCCTATATCAACCAGTGCGGCAAAATACTCAATGAATGTTATATACAACGCAATAATTAAATCAATTTTAATTAATCAAACAGTTTTCTTGAAATCTTATTGAATTGCTACGAACATAGTGAACAAGAGGAGTCTGTGTGAACAGGTGGCATAAGTTTACAGTTGAATTGATACACAACTTTGATTCGTTCTATCAACACTCTATAATAGATACTTGTTTGAAAATCTACCTGAAAATTCTAGTTCCTAATTTCCATGAAACTGTTTTGTTGAAATCGTGTGTTGAAAAAGCCGTGTTCGTTCTAATTAAACAGTCGTCAATTTCAAAGTGTCAAAGTGTTTCTTGTCATACAATTAAGACGAGAGGTTGATTTAACTAGCAACAATTGTTTCATTATAAACTAATCCCTCTTGAACATTTCAAGTGTCATTGATAACTCGGTGAAATAAGTTCAATTACTTGCGAATGGCAATTGCTCCTTCTCATTCTCGTAGTATGAATGAAAACAATGGGATGATCAAAACATCCAAGTTATAATATTGTGACAGAATAATCAATTTGTGAAAAACAAACGTTCCTGTTTTCTCACAAAGCAACATTTAGCTCTTCTGAAAGAGGACTTGATCCAACAAAAGTGTGCGGTAAATATTTCACAATGAGTTCCTATCAATTCGTAAACTCCCTCGCCAACTGTTATCCAGGAGGGCAGGCCCCCCAACGCGCCGGTCCCTCTCCGGGGGCTCAGCATTCACATCCTCCGAACCAAAATTCAGACTACTATAACCCAAATTCTACCAACACCACATACCCTACATGCTATTCCCCTCAAAACTCGCACTACCCCCAACATTATCCCAACATCCCCAACGGCAACACAATGGCCGATTACACTACCTTACACCCTTCCCACACCAGAAACCTGGGTAACTCTACGATCACCTCGTTGAACAGTCCGGGCGGGCCAGTGACCCCCCCGACCAACGTACCCCCACCCACCGCCAACCTGTTAAACAATAATACGTTAACATCGTCAAGTTGTAAATACGCGGATTCTACCAGCACGACAAGTGTCTCGTCCCCACAAGATCTAAGTACCGGTGGGCCAACGCGCAACAGTCCACCGCTCAGTGCGTCGGCTACGAAGGCAAGTGTGCCGAAGGCGGCGACGGCCGAGACGCCTACGGCTGCAGTATCGCAGAGTTCTTCGAGTCCTGCATCCAGCACTTCGAGTGCGTCGAGCACCCAGGGAGGTACACCAGCGGCGTCAAATGGCAAACAGGGGGGAAGTGGGGGCAATCCTCCGCAGATATATCCGTGGATGAAAAGGGTGCACCTCGGCACGAGTAAGTAACGATAGAAGACAACAATAAATAATACTGGTTTTGGTACTAGATTACGTACTTGCCCACGTTTTCATTGTCAGAGTCAGTCATCACAATTTATTTTTGTTATTCCACTAGTGTTGGTAGGAGGAGGAAATAGGCCTGAGAAAGAAAATTCCTAATTTAGCCCGGGCCTATAAAATGATGTACTATTTCACCGGAGAAGTCACAGAATCCTTCATTTACTCTTTAAAGGTTGTATCATTCTCTTGGTAATTACCTAATCAATTATTACATTTTGTAGCGTTATGTATGATAATGTTCAAATTAGGTTCTCTCGCCTTGCGAGTAGTAATTGGTAGTTGGTCTTAATACTCTCATAAATTCTTCTTTTACTCTCAGGTATAATTTATTATAAGTCAACATTGACACAGTGCAAATGTGAGTAAAAACAAGTCGTATTTTAGATCCAATTAAATTACTATAATATGAAATTATTCAATTACGTCACATCTAAATAAATTACTCTTTCTGATTACATGAGTATTTTGCATCAAATTGTTGATATGTGTTTACACTTGGGAAGTATAGTAAACGGAAAGAAGATGTTTTTCGTACTCTGGTAAAGCTAGTGGGTCCTTATGCCAACTTAAATCAGAAAACAAAAAAGCGATTTTATAATGTTGTATCTATACACTTCCTTGATCAAAAGTGTCTATTTTTCCGTATTTTCTGACGCATCTTTGTTTGATTTGCACCGTATAAAAGCAAGCCATGCAGGCCACACGTTGTTATGTATCGGGATATAAACGGTAGAGCAATAAATCAGTCGGGTCGGGTCGGTCTGATGTTAGTCTATGAAGACTAAAGAGTGAGGCAGTCGTGGTAGTGTGTTCCCGGGAGGAAAGCGGTCACTTGCCGGCATCTACATACACCCATAGCCGTGCCACAACCAAACAAATCATCATTTATTCATAAAGAACATCCCCTAAGATATTTACGGGTAAACGTTGTGTAGAATGCAATCACCTTTCACTTGACTAGTCGTAGACAAAATATTCTACATCATTTCAAAAGTACGACATCACGGATTTCAACATTGATAGCCAATTCAATGGAGTTATGTTAGGAGATGTAAACTCGAATATAATTACGGTATATTAAATATGAATGTATGACTAATATAAGCGAATATAAGTTCTCTAAAAATCTTATTATATTTGAAAAAAATTGTTTTCCATATGATTAATTATTATAAGCTAGAAATAAATCTGTGACACATTCAAATGAGAATAAAACGTTCAACTACGTAACATATAGCTTGAGAATGAGATGTCATGACAAAAAATATTAATTTATGCTTTCTTAAAAACATACTTGCACGTCAAAGTTCTAGCACAAAGTGAACATGTCATATTTATTTTATTGGAAAATAAAACAGAATTTAAAGCCTGTCTCATTTATTTCACGTATTCTGAGGTATATTAAAAACTTGATGAATTATATTACATTTTATGATTGTTTCATAATTTCATTGATAACTCGAGTAATAGGCCTACAATAATAATGAAAGCTTCATCGCAAATGGATGGGTATGGATTATACTTTTCATTTTTATTATCATTATTGTTATCATTATTTTTATTATTATCATTTACTACTTTTATTACTAAAAGTACTTTTAGTACTTTTAGTTTTTTTATTACTTTTATTACTTTTACTTTTATACTTATTTCATGTTCTTGATTCTGTCCTAATCCTCATCTTGACTATGAGGTAAAATCGTTGTGATAAACTTGTACAACTGCAAATTTACATTGTATTGTAATATTTGTATTCATATTTCCAATCATAGACTGTGTACCAATTACTTCGGAAGAGGGTCAACGGTTCAATAAACATACATGCGTACATACATATCATGTAACCGTGAATCCACAATTAAATACTTTTGAATAGTGCGTTGTAATTTGATATAGACCCTATTATTGTGGATTTAAATTTCAGATGAATTGGAAATGAATTTCTTATACGAGCTCACTTGAATGCAGATAATGTTTTGTACATTTTCCAATAAAATAATGAAACACATATTCCATGATCATAATTAATAATCTATATTGATGAACAATGGATTGAAATCAATGAAACATCGATCTACGAAAATGGCGTAAAAATATCTCATAGGTACACTCCAATGTCGATAATAGAGCTAATATATAGCTAATATACCAAGTACCAACTCATGAGTTCTAATCATGCTGACAAAGGTATAATATGATGAACAGAATCAATACCGAAAATGGTTCTAGAATATTGTAATTTTATTGAAACAAAACGAAACATGTTGATACAATTGAATTAACTTGACCAAATATTTATCTTACATTTTTGGATAGAAAAACATTCCACATTGTTTGATCAGTTGATAACTTGTATCAAACAATAAGTATACATTTTTGGCAGAATTCAATTCAATTGTAGTACTAATGCAAGAAATTGAAACGTCTATTTCATTTTCATTTATATATAAACTCTAACCTAACTCATTGAGCTTACATCTACGTTGTATAGTAATGTACATAAAATATGTGCGACAAACCAAAAACCATGAGATGTTCTCCTATTAGAATCATTTGATCATCTATTTTATACTGCATATGTTTTTTTATAAGACGCATTTACTCCAGTTTGAATTAACTCTCATATTAAACACCATACTTTTTACTGTACAGTGTATACACAACAGAAGTATCTGATATTATTATCATAATCACTGTAGCTCACTGTACAGTGTAGCATCAGTGTGTGTTCAATTACTTTTCAATTCAAATACTTCAGGTACTTCATTGACACCAAACTTGTGAACATTTGATCAGTTAATTTATTAACAAGCCTGAAGGAAATGAAGCCAAGATATATTTTCTCCCATTTTATTATTAGGGGATTCATTCATCTTTGATTGACACTATATAAATGTAGTCCTTGATCTTCTCATATATAGTTCTATTCTGGTCTGGACCCAGTGTTTATAAAAACTTACATACCGGCCGTTCTATTCATCCAACCTGTCGAGCACTTCAAAACTTCCAACACATGAAGACAAAATTCAACAAATCCAGGCGAGTGTTACTTATACGTTCGTCCCATTAAAAGATCATTGATTACTTTCAGAATACGTATTTATTGAATACAATTACACAACACATGTGAACATGATCATTTCTGAACTGAGTAGCAAAACGATGAAAAATATGAGGAAATCCACGTAAATAGAAAATGCAATTATTTCAATAGTTATATCTAATTTTGTGGACTTTTTTCAGACTCATGGTCAGATTGTAGGGGGGGTGACTGAAGACATTTTAAAATATGCATATATTGACACAATTGGTATAGACACCTAATACATAGTAATAACTGATAGGGAGCATGCATGTATAATAATTAGTTCAACTTTCAGCAGGTAGACCTACCTAAATGCTTGAAGAAATATGACATGGTTAAAATATTTCGCATTATAAACTGAAAGTCGTTAGTTGAGGACGTGTGACATTATTGGCACAAACAATTCAAGGGCTAACCTGAAATATCAATCAAGAACTATTTATTGGAATAAGAGTTGAAAGTAGGAATGAAAATGTTGGTCAACACCATTTGATTTTACTGAACAATTACAGAAAATTTGAAAGCAATCCATATTTAATGGTGGGCCTACACACAATTAACACAATATAGGCCTTGACCATAATTCCATGTTTACCACGTATAAGCATAACCATGGCTGAATATCATACGGAGTCTAAACTTGATGTAGGCTATACAAATGGGTTATGTCAAGAGGCTACTTTACATCTCACAATCCATGAGTAAAACCTGCAGGGAACGAACAAAACAGGACAAAAAGCGTCAATACAGGCCTTTAGCTCCCAACATATGGTGGGTGAACGGTAGGACCAATCAGTCTAATTATTTTTGCAATGAAACAACAAGGGGAATATCTGTGCCACTACGTTCATTAAAAATCATATTTTTCTATTAAATTACTCTGAAAAAATCGTGAAAACAATGAAAAACAATTATTTTGAAAGGGTTGAAAACATACCACGAACCAAAGCTCTTCGTACGAGCACGTATTGAATACTAGTGATCATCTAACCGAAAACTGTGAGTCAATACGATGATTGGTTTTCCGTTGCTAACTTGGGCTCCGAACGTCTGCAATCAAGCCGGTAGGAAAGATGTAAAGAGGCCTCTTAACTGATCTACCAAAAACTGAAACTTGACCGAATAAGTCGCTAATTCATCTTACATTTCAAGTATATGGTCCCTATTAGTCGGCGTGAAATAAACGAGAAGTTTTAAACATTTCTGTGTTCTACTCAAAACATGAGATTATATGAGGTCATTAATTACCTCAGTTCATCCTAAATTAACACTATATGAAACTCGATATTTTGCTTTTAGCCACTAGGAAATATTAGCTGTTTTACCAGTTTTGTCTTTTAATTATTTATTGATAGTAGCCAGTTTCATAATACAGGTATTTCGTCTAGTTCTCACAGTATTACGTATCTAACGATTTTGTAACATGTTACTATTATATCAAAAATAAAATAAATTATAAATTATATAAAATGGAGACGTATATACATATTGTAATGTTAACTTATAATATTATATAAACAGATATTCTTTTCTCAAAAGGTGTTATTCTTGAATATTACATGACAGCACCAACAGTCTCGCAGTGTTTCTCATACTATATAAGCAATTACAATATATTACTTCAAAGTTGTGCAGTTTCTACAAAAACCATGCCAAATGTTTTTTTTTCTGTCAAACTACTATTTAAATGTGTTAGTATCTTGGAATAAATTAATACGAGTTTCGATCTCCGAAGCCTGTATGCGTATAAGAACGCAACATAAAACGCTTGCTTCACAAATATTACCATTCAGATCGACGTTTCATAAATTTGTTTTGAAATATTGTAATAATGATTTATGAAGGTATTCGAACTCGTTCAGGTATTTCTTTGAATGTAAAAAAAGTGGTTTTGAATCGCGCGGAATGTTTTGTCTGCCACACTCTGATGTTAAACATAGCGTTTGATTCGCCGTTCATCTTTGTCTGAGCTTAGTGGTTGTGTATGTGTTTGCTATCTGCTATGGGCTTTGAGCTTTACTTGGGGAGTGGGGGTGGGTTGTTCGACGAGTAGACGCACAGTATTCCCTCAGTTTTCAGTCAAGATCAATTAATTGACATTAGGGACGATAACGCTTGATTAGGAAGGAATACCATCGTAGTGGTACGTGGTAGGTAGAGAGTGGCATTTCAAACAACCCGTATGCTACCTCCTCGTACATTTGTTGGAAACGAATCTGTCAATGAAACAAATAAATTTAATCGAATAATTAAATTCATGCATATATTATTCAGTTACGGAATGATTTAATGTGATCAAAAGAAATAGGTGACGTTCACTATATATATACTTCCTTAGACCCGGTGTGCCGTATGATTATGATTTATTAGCCATGATATCTGGTTTCTGTGTTTTTGTGAGTAATAAGTTATTATTGCTTTCATTTGATGAGTAAATTTGGTGACAGAAAATATGCCCTATACAAACAAGTCGAGTAGTTTAATTCACCAGGTATTTTCACTGAAGCTCACAGCGAAATTAAAACCAACAAATCAGTTATTATTTGGATGTACTGGTCTTTGACGTTTATGACATCTCCTAAGGAGTGAAGCGGACATTAATGGTGTATACGTGGGTAAAAAACACGGGATGATGATAATTAATTACGTTGAAAGAAACAATAGTGAAACAATTAATTGAACTTCTATAGGCGATGATTAAATCTGTTGGTTTTGTCTGGATGAGGAAGGG
The DNA here is from genome assembly GCA_964007535.1 of Brachyptera risi. Classification (NCBI taxonomy): domain Eukaryota; kingdom Metazoa; phylum Arthropoda; class Insecta; order Plecoptera; family Taeniopterygidae; genus Brachyptera; species Brachyptera risi. The sequence continues at coordinate 44,313,755 of OZ023327.1, forward strand.
AGGCTTGAGTGAAGAGTTGTAGGGGTTGTGGGTGGAGGGGGGAGGGATGCAAGTCTATAAAGAGCGGGTAGGAATGTTTTACTGGTACACCACTTCTATATCTACCCTCCTACTTGCACATTACATGAGGAGCAAGGCGTGATAATACAGGAATCACACTGTAAGAAACCACTAAGTTTTCCACAGCAGCTACAGGTGCTCGCTGCATGGACAGGCAGTTCTCTGGGACCTGAATGGGTCTGTTGCAGTCCCATGTACTTACATCCCCCCCTCTACCCTGCACCGTGTGTGTGTGTGTGTGTGTGTGTGTGTGTGTGTGTGGAAATGACTAAATGGAGAGAGATGGAGCGAGCTAGTATTATGGTGTGAGGTGAGATACAATTTATGGCCATGGGATCAAATGAAATGTAAGCCAAGTGGTTTTGCCTTTAGTCTCGTCGTGGTTTGGCCTGAAAATAGACAAATAATCACCGATGTCTTTTGTTATTAGTGGTGAACTTAGTTTGGATTTTCGGCTTCTAGTTTTCGTTTTTCTTCATATATTTCATATAGATACTCTATAAATTGGTTTATTTTTCCCGTTTTTTTTTTACCAGAATGATTGTATATTGAATCATGACAGCAGTAGCTCATTCCTCCATAGTTCATCTTGGACATGATTTTCAAGACATACTTATTCTCACCATGTACCATTTTTAATACCTTTTTGACACCACTATTCCATAAGTATGTGTTGATATCACTGATTGTTAATAACGACACGTACTTTAAAGCCAAGCGGCGTTTCATGATCTTCATATTATTCATGATGATATAATAAAAAGATAATGATAATGATAATAATAATAAAATGATATTGGTAATTTTTTCTGTTGCTTTAATAAATACACATGAATTGCGAATTCGACATTCACTTGTCAATTTCCACATAGTCCCATAAGGCCTTAAAACTGTGGCGTTATAAAACATATAATGAAATAAAAACTGTCTTTCTTCGTCCAAATGAAATAAAAAGTCGTTACTTGACGTATTTGAAATATAAAAGAAAATACAATAATATAATTTTTTTTCTTATTGATAATCAGAAACAGTTTACAAATTCTGTATAAAACTCCTCTAAGCTGCTTTCGCAACTTGTCAGCAGAGATTATGCTATATAATAATAATGATAATAATAATAATTTTCTAAGGATTTTATCTGTGTTCTGATTCATGTATTCACGATAATAATAATAATGATGTAAATATATATATTTCTTCCTCATAAGTTTTTCATTTTCAAACAAGGGACATATAGACATGTTCACATTTTATGGACCCGCAAAGTCGGAATTTCAACTTGTCTATAGGTCTATTGACATTTATAATACAAGATGAATACACTTGAATTAGGTAGTCTGGATGAGATTACATACACACACACAGAGGCCTATATAGGCCTATGTATATGACTTTTCATAGTTGATGAAAAGCAATTGAATAACTAATATCATAAACAATAATACAAGTGCGTGATACAAATAAATAGAAATAAACGGAATAAACAATTTTGAGCCACTTCATTTTTCATGATAATAATGAAAGCATGATTGATTTATCATTTATCAATTGAATAATCAATTCTTCAACAGATCATTTTCATTCGAATTGATAAAAAAAATTTAATATTTTTCAAAAGAAATTGAA
>OZ023327.1:44317940-44327940 GCA_964007535.1 Brachyptera risi
TATATATATATATATATATATATATATTCATATATATTATTCCTCTTTTATATTTATATATATATATATTCATTCATTTATTGAAACGGTGATTCAATTCCCAGTAACTGACAATCGCCAGTTTGTAGCAATAAGATACGTTCTAGACTCGTAAAATAAGTAATAGACAACCGAATAGCTGTACAAAAGTATCACCAAAAAGATCAAATGAAATTTTGAAATGAAATTTGAAAGACTTCAAATGTCATCACAGTGTACCGTGATAATTTTCAGTTACTTCAATACAGCAACTTGATTCATTCGACGGTTTAATTGTTGAATGCAACAAGCAAGGCGTTCTCGATACACTTATAAGAGCGAAGTGAAATTGCTCGGTCAAGTGATATGCCACACAGACAGCAAGGGCAGTTAGTTCACTAGTCTTTTATTCCAACGTGTTATTTATGGCGATTGCGTTTGGGCAGTGTGGAGTGATACTGTGTGGGAGAGGGGGGGGGGGAGTTCAAACGACAAGCTTCTGAGAGCAAGGCGTACTTTTGGCAATCCTTACCAACCTGTTAACTCTTCCTTTCCTTCATTTAGCAGTTATTTAGCGCTCTAGCTCAGGATTATTATACACTATCGCCTATTCACTCTCTTACACAAAGAACGTGGCTTATGTACATTCGAGTTTTGCAGGTAAGCCTGCTCGTAATCCTTCAATGCCATCTATTCTATTATACTGCACCACACTATTTGACAAAACATAAATCAGTTGTTCACTCGTTTTCTTAGGAATCCAAGGGTCGTTATCACTGTCAAAACTGCGATAAGTTGGTTTTTACTTTTTACATCATCGACATTATATCAATATAAACGTATAAACAAAACAATCTCATCCAATACAAAGAACAATTGAAAATCTTTCTTGAAGTTAATTACATTATTAATATTTCATTTTCACGATCATAGATCAACATTGTTATAGGTGTAGATTGTTTGGGATGATCCGTTTGAGTTGATAGCATGCATGCTAATCGTGAGTAATTGATTGCTATAAGGCCGTGCTGTAGTGTGATGTGATGCGCCCAAGCTATTGTGTAAGTGTATTTATTAGGAGCCGCACCGCTTCAGTACGCATTTTGGTAGCTAATTATAAAGCTTCGATCAGGTGATACCGAAAGTTGGCTGTTCGTTGTCTTATGATGTTTTTCCAAGCTTATGATCACCCAAAAATTTTAATTTACTGCCATCTAGATATTTTTTGCGCATCCCAATACCCCGTCAGGTATAGGGAGGGATAGGGTATTAGTCTATTGGTTCTCTACGCCTGCCTGTCTCATTGACTGACTATAGCTGCAGAGAGTAGAGATACAAAATATAGGAGAGTCGAGTGCCAGACTGGGATAATATTCGTAAGTGTCTGACTAATACTATGATGGATTTCATTGCGTCAGGTTAGTTATTCAATCAGAGGCCCCAATTAATAAACAACATGACCTACAAAAAAAGTATATTTTCGTGCAAATCTCATCAGGTGAGGTAGAAAGTAGAGACAGAGAAGGAAACAACTTCTATAGGTTGTACTTTTGAGGGTCAATGTTAGGATCTCTGGTGGTGTTAGTTTACGTAAATGATATTAATAGCTATGTAGACGATAGATTGGAACAAGTATATTACAGTTAGAAATGATGTTTAGTGATGAGAAAACTATAATTGCTCTAGCAGAAATTGTTGAGTTGATGATTGAATGTGTACGTATTAAGAGACATGATGGTTTTGTATTTTAATATTAGTTTCGCTGAAACCATTTTTCATAGAACATGGAGATTTTTTTTCTGTATTCACATTTTTCATAAATATTTAGTTCATGTCAAATATACGGCCTCTATGCAGTCAACACCTTCAAATCAACACATAGCCGAAAAAAGTGAAAATTGTTACGTCCATCGTTTTGATGAGAACGTTCGTTATACTGTCTGTCCGATAAGCAACAACTATATCCACTGTGTCAACTTGAATAATTACAGAGTATACTGAAATGATCAAAATCGAATATTCGTAAATTCAATAAAAAAAAATCAGCTTGCTCCTACGATAATAAATGCATATTTCGATCATTCGATAATTATCTTATCAAAACCAATTGTTTTGATAATTGATCTTGATTATTTTGTTGGATTCATTTTTAATTCAATCTTTATTTTGAACATAATTTCAACACATAAGATCAGCTGTGTGCCTAAAATATGTATCTTATCAGAAATAAATTTGTTGCTTTTGCAATAGTAATATTGTTGTTGATATTATATATAGGCTTGTTGTGGCCCATGAAAGATTGTATTTTTGTTGGCAAGGATTAATTATTCTAGTAAACAAATTTACTAATTACTTTCTTGAAAAAAATGTCACATTTTTCAAAATTATAATCTGTCAAACTAACATTAACGTTATACTTTAATAGGGTTACATAGACTGAACACGAACGTGAGCACAAACAAAAACGATTTGAAAATTAGATAAAAATACTATTAATTTATAAAAACGCTTCGCTATATTTCTAACTGTACAATTAAAAGTTACTTTGTTCTTTGCTGTGTAGCCATGCAATTAATTTCGATAGGACCAGTTCACAACTTTTCACGTTTCCGTTCTGATCAACGACCACTGACTGACGGTTTGTAGAGAATAAGAAGTTATACAATGTAAGTCGGACTCGACTAATTGATAAGAAGAGTTTGTAATTTTACGTCATTATGTAAGCTATGTAGTGTAAGCTCCAAAATAATCGTTTTTCAACATTGTATCAAAAGTCTTCACTTGATTATCATTACATTCACTTGAGTTATATATTTAAATATTCAAAAATCATCTTCTTACATGAAACATGTTGGATTCAAAATGTGTTTCTGTTGTTAAACTTCACCTCAATGTCTTCTTATCGTTTTTGATTATGGTTTGTCCCTTTCGCCTACGACATGGATACCGTGCTGCCTTCATTGTGTTAATGAATAGCATTGACTTCTGATATATGTCAAATCTTCGGATGTTAACATCGTAGTAAAAAAAGAACGTAGAGAAAATGTGCTCGCCGAAAACAATGTGCAGAAATGGTAACCCTACTTTGCATGAGCTGAAGGCAGGCAAGGCATGCAAGCAAGCGCATTATTGTGAAACCCTCATACAATCCCGATCAAAAGACTGAAGTGAATCCGATAATGTAACTTTTCATCATTTGTTATAACTGTCTCTTACTCATTCTTTCCCTCTTCCCCCTCCACTCCTCACTCACTCTAGCTCACTTCTCTCTCTCTCTCTTTTTCTCTCTGTCGCTCTAGCCATGTTCTCGTTCTCATACTCCTTTGGAAGTTGCATAATCGTAGATTTATACAAAGTATTGAAAACGTATTTCTATAACGTAGATACAATTTTTAAAATCATTCAGATTATTACTCAACATGTATTGTCTATAGGCCTACATATACTATTCATTATACTTTTACTTCGCGATTTGTCCGTTAGGCAATATATTTTATTACAAGGCTTGCATCTATATCGAATTAGCCTATACATATATAATTCAATCCATTAATAGATTTCATATCATAAGCAGACCATATAACATAATTCCATATTTTGTCAATTGACAATTCTCAATTTTGGAATCATGTTGTAATTTTTCAATTACTAGTAGTAGGGTTACAAATAGATTCTCATTTGAAAACAATTTTTCACGAGATTTTATTCCAAACGTATCATTCCGTTAACGAATAAGGTGAATACTGGATAGTATTTTACATATTCCCGATTCCTATAAACCCTTGTATCCACTTTGAGACAGTCAACTCCCAGAGCATTTAGAGCTCTGTGATGCGTTGTAGATCTAGCTGGTTGAGCTGAGATCCATGCACCAGTGTAATATTGTATTGAAATAATGATAGGCCATCCAGGCAGTTCTCGCCTTGAGGTATGCATAAATAGACATTGACATATTACACACAACTACAAGCCTGCGTTTCACGCTCACTTCTACCTGTACCATTTCTATACGTGATACATGCACAGAGACAGGGAGAAAACGACAAATTACCTAGTACAACTATCAAACTATTACCAATGGAATCTATCAATATACTTTCAAACGTTTTTTTTTTCGTTGAATACGTGTATTGTCGCCACCTTCAGTTATCTGCTTGGATGATTCTTCGAAATAACACAAATTGTGAACTTGGAATAATATAATTAAAACATCTATTGCGATATTGAGAAATACTAGATAGTAAATACCTCGGTAAATACCATTGCAAAATGAGGGTACAGGCTTTGATAATCGAAAAAGCGTTGCGATTACTTCTTTGTTTCCTTATATAGCTACAATAATTCAATTGATTTATTACCTTTAATGTATTCAATATGGTGATACAAATGCAGTAGTATTGAAAGGGTCATGATGCAGACTACTGTGGTCTACTGGCCCAATAGCTATTATGTTCAAATATAGGCCTATATATTTTTTTACTCACTGCAATGATAACAAAGGTGTATTGGCGTCGGATGAATGATCAATGAGAAGATGGAATGATGAGATGGAGGTTTTTTTAAAGTAATGGGACGGATAGTGGGAAGTGGAAAGAAAGCGGTCATTGCCTATATTGTACGAACCATCTCGACATTTACGTAAGTTACATATAAAACCACACTGAACCTCTGTTTAAATGAACGGTGGCGAGGATCGAACCACGGCCCGATCTAATATATTTATTCATTTAAATGAGGTTTCACGACGCGCCATAATGATATCCTAGATATATTGGCGTCGGCGATCTTATATAGCTAGTGCTAATGTGAGGTGATGGTGATGGTAGAGATCTCATGATAGTCGTGCACGGGATACGGAGTGATGCGAGTACTGGATCATAGAGACGATGGTACTGTTGTAGTACTGTATAGGCTTGCCCTTCATTTGTTTCTTTTCCCGGAGACTTCAACTGTTAAGTGATTGATGGTTTATTTTGTTATGTCGGAGAGTTTAGTAGTGATGGGTGAGAGGGAGGGGAACTGTGTCCGTTTGTCCGCCATTGACGGCCTGCATTCCATGTGGCATACAACATTTTCCAATACACACCACGGAAAGACGTAAGCATGCGTCGACACACAAATTTGCGGCTCTCAATGTGTAGTCGAGTGAGTTTGAAGGGAGAGTGGGGCTGGGTGGGTGGAGGGTTGTTTTCAAAATGCACTTCGATAAGTTCTTCTTTGACCATTATATTGGAATCGTTGGTCAGTTCTTCTATATACTTCCTAGAGCAACCCTCTGTACGCTACAAGATATTAAGAATTGGCTTAATTTATTAATATTGCAATTCAGGTATAGACCTTCATGGAAGCATCGGTATTTAGCGAATTAGTATGGTAGCTGTTCAGTGTAGCCTAATATTTGTGAAATTTCCTTTGAAACTGATGAAATTCTAACCACTTTCCACATATACGATATGGTATTTATAGTCTACCAATAGTTCGCGAAGTGCTACTGCCTTCGTCAAGGTTGATTGAGTTACTGTTTTAACCTCAACAGTCCAGCAATCCCAGCATTATTCAGTTTTGATTATGCATATAGTATTATTTCCGATTTAATGAATACAATAGTTCAGTGATGCACAACATTCTAATCAGAATGAGCATTTGATCCATATGACACTTGTTTGCGGGCAGCACAGGTTAAACGTGTCCTGGAAAAAGAAAACTATTCTATATGAATTCTCTCTTGAGGCTATACGTATATAGGCACATAACAGTTGGAGCTCACTCTGATGGTCACTCTCCACGGTGCATTAGGAAGACAAAAAACCGAAATTTGAATTAAACCCGTAGTACAGTACAAATGACATTTTCGAAAAGAATTGCAGGGAAACACGCAAAAATCACAGTTGAAACAAGAAAGTTACGTCCAAATGAAGTATAACCATTGAACTATATCGAACTGTCAAAAAATTTCCGAATAATTAGAGGAAACTATTGGGTCCGTCTTGACAATCGGTGATTAGCGGCTATGTTACCTTCGCGGAATATCTTGCCAATAGAAATTCAAAGTCATATAATCTCCAACTTATCTATAACCCAACAACCACACCAGAACCAATAATTATGAGCGTTGGCACAGCTGAATACTGTCACAAGGAACACTGAACCACTGAACCGTCCGCAGAGAACGTGGGCATATTGTCAATTATCACTAATTTCTCAGAGGAAATAAACAATGAAAGCGATCAAAAGTAGTGAAACAATTCCATGCGAAATTATTGGGATATATGCTAAGAAAATTTCAAGAATTTTTCATTGAGTCGGAGGGTCACAAAAAATGTCCTGGCATAGCCACCACTGCCTGGGTATAGTCGATATGAAAACTGAAAATGTATCAAATTTTATATCTTGAATGTGTGGACCTGCCATGTTTGATTGAATATGTATGGTCCAAGCGACTAAAGAGTGTACAACTTATGATCCAATTATAGTGCTTGCTTTACTCTACCTGTAATGTATATTTGATAGACGGCCCATTATTTGCAATGAAATGTGCTGTCGAGATTTTAAAAGTCTCTAGTCTAGTTAGCTAACTTGTTTGCTAGTATTCGATATTTACCAATTTCCTTTCTACATTTTTTTCCACACCGATACTCAAGTGTATCCATGTTAACTACGATATCCGATCATTATAGATTTGTTGTGGTCAAAGCTTTTCAATTGGTACTTCTGTTCAAATCAGTTAATTTTTTCGGTGCACAATGCATGTCTTGTATTATAATGGTACGTAGTTTTTCCATCATCTGAGAGGTTGTGAAACGTTGTGTGGACGTAAGAGAACTCGTTTTATAATATTCCACAAGATTTTCTTTCAATATAAATATATTGCGAATATAGAAAAAAAACCACAGGAACAATTTTATCTGTGCAAAACTTCAAACCGAAGTCTCTATACGCCTCAAAAACACAACTTGAAGCATTCGTTCATCATTCATCCAAATTGATTCAATATATATTTAATTTAGCAGTAGGCCTACAACTATGTGCGACCGCCGAAGTCCTACATTACAACCGTCTCCATGTCTACTTGGTATCCTAATTGTGGGAGGAAAAAGGATCCCATCCTTCCCAAAAATGAATTGTCATTTACACACCCCCCCTCCCTTCCCGTAAGAAATGTATTTTTATTTCATAAATGTAACACGAGTTTCCACAAAATGCCATATCAGTATATTAGTTTTTCCTCTTATACATCTTAAATTTTATTCACAAGTGTTATTAACGGAACCATTCCTAGAATACTGTCGTGTTACTCGTGTATCGGCTCAATGTTCAAACGATCATAGTGCAGATCAGCGTAATTTCAGTAATAATAAGCGAATGACCTACAGATTCAAAAATCTCAAAAACACGTTTGAAAAGAGCATAATTCCAAATTTGTCTATGAGGTGCTATGCGGATATGGTTGTACAAACAGGTGGGACTATCCCCCACTGATTGTATGCATTTATTCACGTTTGGAAAGCGAGTTACCCTCCCTCAAATAATAAATTTTCCTATTCTACCACTGGTGTCTCTTTACTTAAAAAGCTGTGGGTGCGTCATTCTTAATACCTATGGGCCTACTCAAGTATATAGTTCATAGTTCACCGTACGTTAGGCTTATAACTTTATCTGTTCTACTTAACTTGATGAGTTCTAAAATCTAAAACTTGAGCGGATATTTCAACGTTTAGCTCGAACCCTTACATTTTCAGTACCCTGTATAGAAATGAAGAAAAAATGTTATTGGTTAGAAATTCGATATTTTATTAATGATGTTATACTATTGATTTTGCTATTTCGTTTGATATCTAATGACATGCTTTCTACTTCCCTCTCCCCTACCGTTCCTCCCCACCACTACCTCTTGCTCGTGTGAATGACGTAGTATATACACACACACACATAATATATATATATATATATATATATATATATATATATATATATATATATATATATATATATATATATATATATATATATATATATATTCCTGATAACAATACCAATACCAGTACAGTGGCGTTTTTTAGTACTTTTTTATTCACTATCGGCGAACCGTCGAATAAAACACGTGTTAGTCAGCCAGCTGTTTACTCCTCACCCGGTCTACCCCTTCTACCCCTCACTCTCTCTCACCGCTTCCACTACCACTCTCTCTCTCTCTCTCTCTCTCTCTCTCTCTCTCCCCTTCCCCCTCCCCCCCCCACCACCCATAGTTTTTGTCATGTCCTCGTATCGTATCACAGGTCGTATGTGACGATCAAAGGGTGAGAACTATCATTACAAATGTTGAAACCCACCTTACTTTCGGTCCAGTCCACCACTGAAACAAAACGCTCTCGATTAATAACCTAGCTGTTGATGGGGCCATTAAGTAAACAATGAAAACAAAACAATCGGCGGCACTTCAACGATTTTCTGCTAAGATTTTCAAATGATATTCATTTAGCTATAGTTAAAAATGGAATATTGTATTCTATTCAGTGTTGGGGAAGTTCATTTATGAAAGAAACTTTTAAAACGTTCAGTTCATGTCAAATAAATCGATCTTTTGAAAAGTTCAAAGTTCGTTTTCGTGGCTTTGCTGTAAAAGTTCAAGTTCAAATCCTAAAAAAACGTAACTTCTTTCAAACATTCACCTTGAAATTTATATGAAAAAAAAAGGGTTCAAAAATAATATATGGCTCGCCTGGTGATATGATGAAATCCCGAACAGTGAATATCATACATTCGGGATAGACCGTAATGTAGTCTATCTCATTCGGAATTTGGACAGAGAAGTAAAAGTACGGATCGTGCGATCGTGTCGAATAGGATTATTATGAGTGATATAAAATTATGAACTTCCAAATGAACGTTTTATTCAGTTAAAGATCACCGAAAAATCGAACGTGAAAAAAGTTTAAGATCGTGGACTGTAAATGTAACGCGTTCATTGAAAAATTCAGAAAATACGAACGCGATCATTTTAAAAGTTCATTACCCAACACTGATTCTATTGATCTGTGTTGACAGATTTCGTAATGAAGTAAGTTTTATTTCAGTCCCGGTGTAGAACATTTCACAACATTTGAAACCCAAAAGTAAAGAGAATCCAACCTAGAATACATCATGAAACAATGAGCCTAAGTCATTCAATGAAAATAATCATCAAATGCTAATCCACTTTGCATTAGGAAGACAAAAAAAAGAAATTCAGTTCAAAACCGTTGTACAGATGAAAATTTCGAAAAGAAATGCAGGAAAACACGTGAAAATATCCAAAAATTATTTTGCTCAGAATATGTTCGAGTAATTATTGATATGCGCGATTATTCTGATGATTCATAGAACATGTTTCATTTTCACTTGATGACCGACCCCTTCACACCAGTCTCCTTAGGGCAAAACGTTCCCGCCAGGATCAGGGTGGTATTACAGATAGGCTTATAAATGATCATAATACTTGAGCCGTGCAAGATACAAATTTAATCAATACACCGAAAGATGCAGACATCAGTTTTCGAACATACTAATCACTCGAATTCTATAATAACAAAAGTGAAAAGATCACTTGTATGTAATCATAATTATCACTCAATATTTCAGCCATCATTTTTCCCCTCACCGCATACTGTTAAATACAATCAACAACTGAATTATTGTGAATGTTCATTATGCATCAGCAGTATTTTATAAGATACTCCCATAAATGATTTGAGCTGTTTCACGACAATATGTTCACACGGAAAGCCACTACGATCGTTTATATGTTACGTTGTGGGTAGAAATCCCTTTATTTCCAATACCGCTAAAAAAAATTCACTATTGATGCACCTTGAATCTATCCATAGAAATCAAGTATGTCGTTTTCTTTTGATGATCAGCGATCGTGAATATAAACTACCTTCTTTCCTGTGACGTCACTCTGCTTGTTGTTTGACTGCGACAACAATCAATCTCGTCGCTATGG
>OZ023327.1:44332940-44360440 GCA_964007535.1 Brachyptera risi
AATAAATAACGTTCATACAACTATGTAATATGTATACTTGGGTTTAACGACATCATTATTGATCGTCGTTAATTGCTTGTGATTGAATATATGATACATCCAAACCGCCATTAAGGGTGACTTGAATCTCATTTGTGCTCTCTCCTAGCCATCCTACGCCCCTTGTTAGGCATGTATTTCCTGCTCTGTTTCGAAAGAAGTAAGAGGAAACGCATTGTTGAGATTCCTGACTGGGGTTCGAATCCTAGCCAAGTCAGACGGTTATAAAGGTGGCACAATATTTGGGAGCTGCAGCGTTCCAATACACGCATTCTGGATGCTAATTGAAGAGATTAGTCCAAGTGACACTGAAAGTTGAATATTGATGGTTTTCTGATGGTCACATTTCAGTGACCTCAATATTAAATTGTCAAGTCGTGCAGAAATTCTCGAGAAATCTAAAAGAAAAATATTGAAATAATAAAGTAATGTTGTCTTTTTCTATACAGATGGATGCATTTCGAAAATGCACTATGCTGTAAATGAGTGCACTCGATCTCCTGTTGTTTAGGCCTATGTTAACCTGTTTGATATCTAGAAAGATAAAACATGGTGTCTAAAGTGTTGTTAAAAATCTGAAACTGGAGAAGTTCTTGTAATATATTTACTTCAGATAATCTTACATGTCCACAAAGTCGCACGCCTTGCTTGGTGCTTGGTTGCACTATTAGTGCTAGTTGCATAGTATATCACATTGCTATAGCCTGGAACAGATGAACATATTTCAAGTTTTCGATACAAGATCAGTTTCTTCCTGAAATATGACTAATCAAATGATAGAATAGGGATGCTGGCAGTTCAGATCAGTCAACTGAGACATTGCTTTAGAAATAGAAGTCTATTTGGGCTGGAGTTCGAGTCCCGCATAAGGTATAGATTTTTGCGACAATATTTTTTTATATTACCCACTGATTTGTACTCCAAAATAACCTAGCTTATGGTGGGGTCATTAGGCAAATAATAATCATAGAGGGTAATGAATATTGAACGTTTTCATTTTTCTGCATGCTGATAATCATGACTAATTTGCTCTCGATGGTTTTTGTTCTACTGTGTTATTTGGTCGATAATCTTCCACACACGTTGAAATGACTCGAAATCCATTATATTTAAAAATTTTCCAACTGGGAGATGAATCTGCTCTTATTTTTACCTCAGTCATCCCTCGATATATTCTTACTGAATTGAAAACGAGTACTTAATCAATCGAGGGTTGAATTATCAATTATTGTATAGTCATAATTTAGTGTATCATAGCCGCCTTACGTAGCTCACACAGCTAAAGCACCGATACGTGAACTAAAGTCACGTTGGACCTGGGTTTGAGTCCCGCATAGGTCATGGATTTTATTGAACGTTCGTTTTACTCTTCAATACGTCGTACACTTTGTACACTTCGTATAATCATTCGCTCTCATACCCCCCTCCCCCCCCCCCCAAAAAAAAAATATAGCCCAGCTGTTTGTGGTGTCGTTGAGCACCATTGAAAAAAGTGAATTATGCAAAAGCCCATTCAACGTAATTCATTGGTTCATCATCAAAACTGTATTGAGCATTTATTGAATGAAAATCAAATATTATTTGAATGCGATAGTTGCAGAATGTTGGTCTGTAACATAAGATCGACATGCAGAATACCAAAGGCAATTCATTGTGTAATCAACGATGTATCAGTAGGCCTATTAAGAAACGTCTTATTGAAATTTGGCAATGTTTAGGTATTTAGTGATCCCTAGAGACGTAAGCTTACTGTCGAGACTACTCTGAACGTTATGTAATATATTTTTCGTTTCAACACCAAAGAGTCTTGAAACAAATGGAGATTGATCAAATTGTATGGTAGATTCCCATCTCTTTTTCCTGCGACTTACCTCTCGCTGTTGCTATTTGTATATTACATTGTTATATTTAGAAAATGCTGGTATTCGTCATCTAGAATAGAATTAGTTGAAACTCGAAACATATTATAAATAAGCAGCAATGAATTCCAAGAAGTCCATTTTCTTTTTGAGGCAAAATTATTTAGTTGAATCCATGCTATACATATTGAGTTTAGGATGCTAATGCGGTGCCCATTAAATGGGGCGTACACATTTAATGGGCCGTTTATTAGTAAGGCGGTGCATACAGACGGATATCATTCAGTTTATTTTAAGACTTTTTCATTTCCTTCTAATCTTTTTTTTTCTGGTGAAATATATATTTTTTAAATATTTCTGTATTTTTTTTTGTACTCTGCATATCTCAATGAATACACATTCCAGTTCAGCTGAACACCCACAATAGATTTATCTTTCATTTATAATTCCTAATCCCCCTTTTCCCACTCCTCACCTCCCTTGACTTCTTGAAACCACATGAGACAAGAAGCAAGAGCATACACTCACTCTTTATTACATACAATGGACACTAATTGGAATCATTTCTTCATTTGCATATGAACTCGATGATATCTACATAGAGTTAGAGGTTAGATTCGAAAGCTGTAGTCTGCACAATCAGCGTACTCATTTATTTACGTGAAAATTGACACAAATACTCATTTTATAGAAGTGTCATAAGCTATAAAGTACAAAAGTATACCCTTCGAATAACGAAGTATATATTTATCCTATCATCACTCACGTATCTTCACTTTTTGTACAATAGCTTGCATCTTAATTGAAGTTATTCGTTATATGTGATGCGATTTGACCTTGTTATACTTTGCATTTATAGGCTACTTCATAATGAAGGCAAATCATGATATCGATTCGTAGTCAATCAGCAATTTATATACTAATAAGGGGTCGATCTCAGTCAATGCGGTTTCTGTTTCCTTGGCTCATGAATTTGAAAATAATGTTTCGAAAATCAACTGTATATGCCATTTCTGCTCATAAATGAGATTGAGAATTTAATTTTGAATAAATACACATTCTTCCTTATTTTTGTTCTTTGAAATACTTGTTAGCGTTCTGTGGTGTAGGCCTATATGAAGAAATGTAATGACAAAATGATTTGATGAGGATTATTTATGTTCTCTTGACTCGTGGAGTTGAGAATAATATTTCAAAAATCAACTACCCATCATTTCAAAAGTAATAATTTCAAAAATATGTCTTCAATACCGGTAATACATTTTATACTCTGTATGGCTGTTACTTGAAACACTAGTTGGTTATCTGAGTTTTGTGATGGAATGTGATGGCGAGGTGATGTGTGTGATTGTTAATTAGTGTTATCGCTCTGGTTCCAGGCACAGTGAACGCTAACGGCGAGACGAAGCGACAGAGGACGTCTTACACGCGGTACCAGACGCTGGAGCTGGAGAAAGAGTTCCACTTCAATCGCTACCTCACACGACGGCGACGCATCGAGATCGCCCACGCTCTTTGTTTAACCGAACGACAGATCAAGATCTGGTTCCAAAACAGACGCATGAAGTGGAAGAAAGAACATAAAATGGCCAGTATGAGCATTGTACCTTATCATATGAGTATGGGCAGTATGTCACCATATGGCCATCCGATGCATCAGTTTCCTACCCCTTCACATCACCAGTTCGCGCATTTAACTACTTAGAATGCATGCGTTGCGTGGGTTTTAGTCGAGGTATTAGCAATGACCAGTGTTGTCTAGTACAGAAATGCCAGGGTATTCGAAGAAGAGGCAGTTTACAATGTTGTGGAAAAGCAGATGAGCATGAGAACATAAAGCAGGCTACTAAGACTCAAATAATGCTATTAACTGTATTCTGAATTAAAAGTAAATAGAAAAATATCGCTTCAAAACGTTTTCATAGACCAAAACATTCAGTTTCATAGTATAACACTTCAAGAAGTATATTCTCTTTGATTGTAAAAATGAAGAAATGATGATTTTAATAGAATATAGGCCTATAGCTGAAAATCGAAAAATATAATTCTGCTTTTCTGTTGGGAAATTTCACTTATTTGAGTGTATTTTCTGTCTGTATGTCTATATGGATATCTTGAAATAACAGATCTCCCGAATGTTTCACCTGTAGCTTATACAATATTGAGTCATTTAATCTATCATGACTGTAAATGTGAATAATTCGAAGAATATCTCAAGTAACCATGATTATCGTGCAAAATGTTCATAATATTGACTTCATAGCATTCGTCAACTCAATAGCATAGAACCAAAATGTGAACAGACATAACAGCTGGGGCCGAATTCACAAAAGGTCATAACTTTGATCCGGCTCAAAGTTACGACAATTTCTAAAGATAATAACATATTTGATCTATTATTTCTGATTTTTTAATTTCAATAAATAATAGATTGATGATAATAATGAATTTAATCAAAAATTAAGTTTAAAAAATTAAAAATAATAGATCAAATATGTTATTATCTCTAGAAATTGTCGTAACTTTGAGCCAGATCAAAGTTATTACCTTTTGTGAATCTGGGCCCTGGTTTTGAAAATGCCATGATTAAAATTTCGAATATCAAACGATAACAAGGGAAATCATATAAGTTGACTGCTTTTTAAGTCGTTCAATGTGAAATTTCTGATTTGATAGCTTCTGTAGGATCCATTTGTATTGGTTCACATTCAGATAATGATTCAGCTAGTTCATATAGTTCCAAATTATTTCCCGAATTTTTATTATTGTGATGTAGGGCCTACGTAATGTTTTTTCTAATTCTCTATGAATTAGCTTTGCATGCTTCTTGGTGATTCAGTCAAATCAGATTAAGGTGTAAAGACCCGTCGTAATCAGTAGACATATTACTGCCCTTCTACCTATTGGGTCAGTATTAGTTCTTGCTATGTTACATTAGCCAACGATTCCTTACGCTATTTCAATACCAATCTAGATCATCTAGACGCGCGAGCCAAATCTTGTGTGCAACTGCTAGGTTGTTTCAGACTTATAGGACAGCATTCGCAGTCTACCAACAATAAAGTCAATGCAGCGGGAACCCTTACAAAACAGTTTTAAGTGAAACTAAATTTTAGTAAAATCGTTGTTTCTAGGAGATGACTCAAATATAATTAGTTCAAAATTTACCATTGACAGATTATTGATTCTGAAAGAACGACCAATTCTATTTCGATTAATAAAGAATAATTGAATATAATCACAAGTGGCATAACGGCGGTTATTTACAGTGATACACATTTGAGGCGCTATGAATTCAAACAGTCGCTGTGTGAGTAGAGGATCATCATCAGGAGGATAATTTGTGGGATATATTTAACACATTGTGTTAATTTTCCTCAAATTTGATTCAAGTTATACTCGTGAATAAAAATATATTACTTTTGAATAAAAGTTAAATAATATGGTTACTCACTTGTATCAATCTACACATACTTATATTACTCACCTCAGCAGAGAAAAGCAGTATTGCGTAAGGCCTATATACGTTGAAAGCATTAGTAGGTTGGTATTATGATAATTTAGAAGGAAAAAATCACACATATATATATATATATATATATATATATATATATATATATATATATATATATATTTGTATTTATATATATTTATATATTAAATATATATATATATATATATATATATATATATATATATATATATATATATATATATATATATATATATATATATATATATATATGATTTATGCAGTGTTTGTGTAATGAAATCGATTATGTTCATACAAACATTATACCCTCTCATAATCAATACTTGCTACCGACCATTTCGATAGTTATCCATAGCAGATACGAAACTTCGTACACAATCAATGTCCTTTAATCATATGCTATATGCTCCAAAAATCTTCAATAATGTATAAACTCCGACATTTCTGAGCGCTATGATTCCTAACTATTTATTATCAGTGTGATGTGTGAACAGAATTATTGAAAATGATATCTATCGTCGACTGACATGAGGTTTCTGAAATATGAAATATTTTCATTTTGGTGAATTTCATAATGAATAATTTAAATGACAGGTGACATAATGTGTTGAAATGATGTATTATCTTCCAGATTCAGGTAGTCATGACTTCCATATTGATATTTTACCGTTGAGTAGACAAACCAGATACAGTCTTGAGTTTTGACGCCTGCCTGTATGACAATGTTCCCTCGCTTCTACATCAGGTCACAAATGTGACCGTATGTGTCGACGTTAACCAATTGGCAATCGGTACTAAAAGTAGGGCTATCCACTCCAACACAGTGAATGTCATTATATTACCGATTAGATTCTATAGGCATACATTTGGAAAGTCTACTGACTGTAATTGTGATTATTTTTATAAGTCTATTATGTTATTATTATTATATATATAATCTTTTTGTAAATATTTAAACCATTTAATATTGCAATTTTTTTTTAAGAAAACTTTTTTGTGCCAAAGATTGAAATGCAACTCTTATCTCAAATCAAACGTAAATCTGTGTTATGTTTAACAAAATAGATCTACTTGTGAGTAGTATCAACTTTAGTTGAGGACAGTATTTTTCACTGGCAATAAAACTTAGTACTTTGCGTTTATGCTTTTTTCACGCTTTAGTATAAAACACTTTAGAGCAAGAAACGAGTCCTGCAATTTGTGTTTCATTGTTGTTCGTCTTGCATATGTTAGCTATGTAGAGTTAGCCGTAGAACAGTGTCAAGTGCAATTTTTAATATTAATACAAGTATAACGATACAGTTTGAATGGTATTTATCTAGAGCATTATTTAAGTATCAGATATTAATTACTTTCGAAATGAAATTCGATTTGTACAAAACGGATGTGTATTTATTAAAACTAAATAGTTATAAGATAAACTTGAACTTGATTTATGGTTCACGTCGTTGGTACATTTGATATATTTCGGTATGAATTCACTCCACACCCCCAAAAAAGTAGCGTGAATATAATATTACCGATTAATACTCGATGAAAAAACAATTGATTCATGAATAACCGTATTCACCTGCTTCTTTTATTTCATACAATCGTTTCTGTGTGACAAGACAGATGACATGAAATGCTATAGATTCTATTTCGAAACTGGTATATCAAATAGGACTTCTGATATTATATTGTAATCAACCCAATTCTTCTTTAGGGTAGTATTATGGACACATGGTCATGATTTGATGGGAATCGTGTGAGCATGCAAACTATTACTTTAGTAAGTGTGTCATTTTAGTTCTCGGTTTTCATTATAACACAAAAAACAAGAAAACAAATTCGGAATTATACAGGGAGTTCTTGAACACAACTTGGAGTAGATGTTATTCTACTCGTAGAGACCAGTAATTAGAACGCCTAGTATATTTAGACAAATATTTCAAGTAATTTTAGAGTGAAAATGAGATAATAATTATGCTATTTTTTGTCAGCAAAAACACTTGAAGTAATGATTCATTCCATGTACAAAATAATTTCAATAAAGTGAATGTCATGTTCCTATATAATAATCTTTTCAGAAAAAAATACGCGTGCAAAATTCCTTTATTTCCATATCAATACTCCTCTATCCTCTCTAGATTGATAAGTAGAAGAGTTTCAAAAGAAAACAGGTAGAAATATTAATGTTTTTCCTAAAATCCAAGTCAAATAAATGCCTTCCATTCTTAATGGTGGCTACTCAGTCTAGATTAGGTATTAGCCTATTTATGGTAAGAGTTGAACATGTGCAATATACTTACCTCTCACAAATAAGAGATCACGCTCAAACTTTCAAGAATACTAAATAGATTAAACGATATTTAGAACGATCAAGTCTACTAAACGCAGTCTTTTGTCAATAAAGAGATTCTACCCATTTCAAGTTTGTGTCGATGTTCATGCGTACTTATTGGTCATGACGTTTCAACTAATATTTTATATTTATTGAAAACTAGCAACTAGCCATGGATTTGTAGCATTTTATTTCTGAATCAACAAATCGATCAATACTTCTAAACTTGCGTGACTTGAGTACCTGGACTAGAGAAACGTTTTACATATTATTACTGAAGAGAACCATGACTCATATTTCATCACTCACTGAACGACTGCATTGTTCACAAATAATTTTGAATTGTTATTCTGCTTTGGTCATATCAGAGAACAACTGAAGTCTGTAACAACCAAGTTAACTGGATATAAGGAGGAATTGAGACACTGCAGAGTTCAGAATACCTTTGAAAATGAACTTTAATGGCTCTAGATCAACTGACCTTATAGTTATTACATCATAGCAAACCATTTGATCGACACCCATACTTATTTATAATGAAGCCACTAGCCGCAGGTTATTATCTCACGCAGTTATAAGTGTACTGATACCATAAGTTTTTCGGACTTCAAGTTGAACACGGAATAAAGAACCTGTACTGGAAAAAGACTGTTCAGTGGGCACTTCTGACGCCAACACTAATGTGATGACGTCTCTACCAGATTCAACTGTATAGCTTGACAAGCTGACTGGTTGGTCTGGTCAACCGTGTATCCTAGAATCCTTTTTCACTACATTAAAGAGTTGAACTATCACGATGTGAAATTGAAGTTATATCTTCTGAACTTGACCAAATCTATTTGTATACGCAGGAAATGGCAACTATCACAATATCTGTAAACATATAATCGAGAATAATTAAATTCCGAAGATTTTCATTCTGTAACACGGTATTGCATGGCAATAATATCTAAACCGTCAAAGTTGACACCATTTCCATAATAATTTGATGAAAATATACGTTGATATAGGTTTGGTATAGACTATAGAAGACATACTCAACCTCTGTTCGGTTCGCCGGGCCAACTCCCCCATTTCTTTGATCGCTCGCCTCTCTGTTTCAGATTTCCACCTGGCGTCACTGCAAGACGAGGGGTACGCGTTCCACCAGGCCATGGGCATGGGCGTGGGCGTGGGCCCCATGCAAAGAGGCCTCTACGCGTGCGGCAGTCCTTACAGCTAGTATGAGTGGCCGGCGCAACAATAAGCGTCTTCGGCAGCATTATTCCCACCCTCGCCAGCGTCGGGTCAGTTCTTCACCGATCATATCTCGGTGACGGTGACGGTGACTTGAATGTGTATAGTGGGAGAGTAACGTGAACAAAGTGAACCAAACACTAGTAGAACGATTGACTACGGTACTAGAAGAACAAAGTTTTGATGAGAGATATTTTCTACGAAAAGTACAAATTTGAAGATGTAGTATTGATATTATGTGAGAAGTATAGTGATCTTATACGAGCTGTAACCTGCAAAGCATCATGTTCTTTTACAATGAAAGTGACGTTATTCAGTATTACTAAATATGGATATCTTATTATAATAACAATGGGACTTATATATGAAAGTAAGCGCCAAATGACATTGATTATCAAGACAAAAACATCTACCTTGTTGTGGAGTTATTAAATCATCCGTATCTTCAGATGAATTATTTTGTGTTGAAGTGCTAGGAGTAATATTTTTATTGTGAATATAATAATGTCTTGTAAAATACTGTTATATATGTAATGATTGGATAACGTATAGGGCCTACACAGTATCCTACATGATAGCTGCTGTCTATAGCCTATTTTGCTGTACATCATGCATGGTGGATAACAAACAATTAGCTCGCGTTCCATTCTTGTGATTTCATATAATACCTTAGCGTAGCCGAACGTGTTAGTGACTTGTAGCTAACTTCTGTCAGGCATTTCCTATTCAATTGCTATTTGCTCGTGGTTGAAAAGTAAGTCTAAAATAAGGTATTCATTGTGAACTAGAATAAGATATATAGGCTCGTTACATTAATAAACGGATGTAATTAAAATGTTTTAAACGATGTATTACCGTACTCGATATTTCAGTGTTCAAGTATTTGCCTATAATAACTCCTAGAGATATCAAACCATGGCTATTATAACTTTATTTAGAACACATTTAACATCCCTTCTGCAGCTCGTTTATATTATCAAATAGTGACAAGTAAGCAACTTGTGACTATTCCAAGAACGTGTCGAGGAAAACTAATAGTATTTACCAGAAAGTCATTCACGGAAAGTATTTGAAAAAATCCGTCTCACTTGATAAATTTGCGTATTATATATTTTTTTCAAATTCCAATCATTTTCTTCATGTTTACTCTATTCCTTGAGTTTCCATCTGCAAATGTGTATACTTCAACATATTATAATATTGAATGAATTCTTTTCTATACAGGTCTTCATGATTTTGACGCCATGTATTATAAACTCATTACATTGCACAAAAATTGCTTACATTGCTCTGAAAATCCAACTCACTGAAATTCCAACTTTCAATATGACATTCAAAGTTTGACCACATTCTCGCTGGTTCATCAGGCAATAGACGTGCTGCGATGAGCTTTCTGTCCAGTAAACAAAACCTTTGCTCTTTGTCAGCTTTCGGAACTTATGCCCTTCTCCACAATTATTGCATGGATTATAAATAATAATGATAATAATAATAATAATAATAATAATAATTGTAGGCAAAGGCAAAAATGATGAGTTATTTTATTTGAATTACTTACCAATAACTATCAACTTCTCTAAGAAATTAGTACTTCATTCGTATGTGATGTAGACATAATTATAGCGTAAAATGTATCATATTGTATTTATGTTTGATAATGTATAAATACTGGGTATGAATATTTGTTTTGTTTTTGTGAGTGCGAATGCATTTTCGTATACTATTGGTGATAAATTAGTTATTAAGATGAATTTAGTTTAAAAGATTATGTCTAAAATAAACAAATATGTAGTCATGCCACAATATGAATTCTATATACAAATAAATAACACTCATATTGTATACACGTTTGTTATTACGATAATGAAAGATCCTACAAATAAATCGTAAGTCAAGATGAAATAACGTTGGCGTGAAAATATATGTGAGAATATACCAGCATTGAATTGTTCCGTATTAGGATTCAATAGCTGACTGTTGACTCTGTCCAGTGGGTTATTGAAGAATCACGCTTCGCATTTATCTGGAATATGTGATGTACTCGCGTTTCAATCTGGTTTTATTCAATTTTAAATTATCGTATTCATGTAACTTTGTTAGAATGAACCATAAATAACCCCCCCGTCTTGTTCAGTCAGCAAATACACTGCTATATAATCTGAAGTCAAGTCGAGTGTGGGTTCGATTCCCACATATGGCATGATGCTTCTGTAGGCACTCATTCATCATCCGTTCATGAGTATGCCCAAATTACCTCGCAGTTGGTGGGGTCGTATAGTAAACAACACTCGTCGTTAGTTAAAAAATTCAAGAAAAAGGCAGGTTGGAAAAGAGATTATACGTCTGGTAAAAATGAAATGAGAAATTACCATTCTGGTATTAAATTATGGAAAAAATGTTCGCAAATAAATCTGGAGCAGGCATTATTAATCTAACAGGAATTCTCACAAATTTTAATGTTTTGTGATTGTATCCTGATTCGGGATTGACACAATATTATTGTTTATTCCATCACAGTAACACGTTTGGCTATTAGCAAGACATTAGAAGCATAATAGAAGAGGAGTGAGAGAAACTGCTTCTTTGTTGCTTCCCAAGTCGAATCTACTTTGTAATATCATGGGAGCTGTGCTAGATGCCCATAGTAAGGCTCTATTGCTGTTTGCTGCTTCGTATTCCAGCCTGTTGGTAATAGTGCAGGCTGCATCACTCACGTCTCACATGACAACCGATACATACTTTTTATCATACAGTCTGTGTAAACAATTGAACCGCATTTTCTACAACGCTTGCGAACGATTTGAAATTCACTTTTTTTATTACCAAAACAGCATTCAATAAATAAATCGATCTCAAAATTCTGCATCACATTATAAACATATAACAATTCAATCGCTTTGTAAAATAATATATTTTTTAAAGATAGCATAGTATGTACTTGAATGAATTCCTTTTGTGGATAACGTTGACAACCAATTTAAAATTCGTACATTTTCATTAAAGTTGACATCTGGTTCGGTTGTTTTCGCCGCAACTAGGATTTCTGTCAAGAGTTATGGTCTTGCTAGCTTTATCTGGTAGGTCTACAAAGGAAGCCTACTTGGATACTTGCTATGAACAGATGAGTCCTATAGTTGATTACCACACTAGGTCATCTGCGGTCGTTCCGATACTGAAGGGTGCCAGCAGCTGAGGTGGTACCGACACTGGGTACCGACATCTGCAGTGGTTCCGATACCCACTGTGTACCGGTATCTGGAGTGGTTCCGATACTGAGTACCGGCATCTGCATGTGGTTCCGATACCGGGTACCGGCATCTGGAGTGGTTTCAATACTGGGTACTGGCATAAGCATGTGGGTCCGATGGGTACCGGCATCTGGAGTGGTTCCAATACTGGGTAATGACATATTATCTGTAATGGGTTTGGCACTTTACACTGTGGTGGGATCACTCAGGATATAAGAGGAGTAAGAATGATACGCTTTCGGGATATTTCTTCTGTATTATTAGTTGTAATAATTAAGGTATCCAATGATGTCAAATAGTTTACCATCGAGTCTTATAGGCATAAAACTAAGATAATCTATCCATGGCACATCTTACTGGAATCTAGTACATCCCATTGCTGATTCTATTTCTGTCACCTCTCTATGGCACTTCACATTGATTTTTCTTCTTGGCACCCAACTTCGGTTATTGCTAACTTCACTTCTTTAGGAAGAGAAATTTAATTTGAACAGAAATTGAAAAAGTTACCTCAGTATCAGAATACAAACGAAATCATCATTTAATCGCACGTAGTGCAGAACTGGACACGTTATTGAGTAGCTCATGTATGGAATACTATTTTTCTTCATACAACTGATATAAGTTGAATTTTGATAGTAGTCTTCATCAGCAGATATTATTTCACATCAATGTCTTTTGATATATTACTGAAATTATTACATGAAATGGATTTGATATAATTATTAGGTAAAGTTTAGCTATACTTAAATCCAGTTTTTTTTAAGTAGATGTATGAGATCATCTTTCACTTTGGTGTTGTGAAAATGGATGGCGCAATTCAGACTATTTTGACTGACCATATATTTTTTATTTTTTTCAAATTTATTTCAAATATCGACTTAAAAACATGTAAGCTATAGAATCAGAGTGTTTTATATCACATAACTTCGCGGATTTGTTCATGGTAACTGGGAATTTGTTATTGTATGTTCAGAAATAATACTTGATCTTTCTTTATTTGCCATATATTTTTTTTTTGTGAAACTACACCTCTTCTAGAGAGATGTTCCTCATAGAAAGATGAATACAAAATGAACCGTACAACAAATTTGGGATATTTATTCGAATTTTATTTCAAGTCAAATTTGAATACAATCGTCTTTAATGGACTTTGATATTTTAATCTGCTTCCGCATATTTGAAGCTGGTAATCATGGTATATAGGCCTATCTAACTAGAAGCGGCTTTACGCATATGAATAAATTAACACCATTTAAGGGTCAAACGATACAGGACAAATCTGTTCGATTTTGGTTAGTTTCTTATTGCCATAATTTTTTCCATGTTCAAGGTCACCTATCAAGTTTCGATCATATTAGACAGCTGATTGATTCGTGCTAGTTAACAATAACCTTGGTCGTACTAACACCTCATCCAGTCACATACTGTTACAGACCAATCCATATCCATCTTCTACACCCAAACTATATAATTAGTTTAAATTACGTTCACATTTTTGTACCAGATTTTTCAAATGATAGACACAGAAAATTTTGGAAATCTTCGGCACTTGATCAAAAATATGCGAAATGAGCCTATATGCGAATTTTCAGGAAATGAGTAATTCATAAGTTTTGGCAATGTTTTTTTTAAATGATTCAAGTACGATACATAATTAATTTCAATTCAACGTATTTGTATTTTTATGTTGAAAATGAAGACTATTTGGGAATAAAGTATTAACCTTAGGCAATTTATGGTTATCTCTCGCATCGTTGTATCGGCATTCTAACTGAAGTGACATAATGTCCATTTGGAGATTTCATCAGAATACAATTATTCAATTAATAATTCCAACTCTTGGCAACAGTGGCTCTGAAGAGATTGACTGGTTTGAAGGCGTCTCATCGCTTTGCTTCACAGCTATTCAACATGCAAGCAACTTACTTCTTTCTGCTCAGGGCAATATCTGATCG
Organism: Brachyptera risi; assembly: GCA_964007535.1. Classification (NCBI taxonomy): domain Eukaryota; kingdom Metazoa; phylum Arthropoda; class Insecta; order Plecoptera; family Taeniopterygidae; genus Brachyptera; species Brachyptera risi. The sequence goes on from OZ023327.1 coordinate 44,347,097, forward strand.
ATTCTATACCATTTTCTGATATAGCAATGATTGATTAATATTGAGATAAGTTATAGAATCACCCCATAATTGCACAATGGTAAATCTCACAGATTTCGGAATGTAGTTGTCTAGTTTTGTAGATATGAATTATACATATATATATATATATATATATATATATATATATATATATATATATATATATATATATATATATATTTATATATTGATGATTATTGTTTGCTTAACGACCCCACCAACAGCTAAGTTATACGGGGGTACGAATGAACGGGTGATAATGAAGTAATGATGAGTGGAAGGACGGTTACAAAAACCCATGCCTTATGCGGGACTCGAACCCACGCCCAACGGTGACTTCAGTTTCTGACGTGGTGCCTCAGCTGACCGAGCTACCAAGGGTGGCTCATATTTATATATATGTATATATATGTATATAAATATTACATATTCATATATATATATATTTATATATATATATATATATATATATATATATATATATATATATATATATATATATATATATATATATGTGTGTGTGTGTGTGTATATAAATGTTTATGCCCATGTGCATACCGTTATATGTAATTGTTGCACCTTACTAATCTGAACGAAGAATCGAAAAACAGAAACATCCACTTTATTTCATTTGCTGATTTGCTATATTCATATAATAAATATATCTGTGATTATCTTCGACTTCAAATGACTATGTTGCTCGATATGATGAAGATCGAGAGAGAAAAATGCCCATCTTGTGTTATTGCATAGGACTTGACAGTTAGCAGGTAAACAGAAAACGGCTTTTACTTTTGACTCAAGCTCTACGTACAGTTTGTACAAGAGTGAAACTACATTTTCTAGCTGTCTAAAATTTGACTGGTATCAGACGACTACAAAACGGACTTTCAGTTTTGGTACAAGCTCTACATCACAATTGGGTAGTCAGTAAATTTTTACACTGTGACGGGTGGATCATCCGCTAACTCCCAGAACCGTCATCCAGAAGATTGAGATTTGATTCCCGCCATCATCGACCATGCATCCGGACTGGGGTGCTTCGTGATTCCCCTCAATCGCTATGAAGTGAAAACTTGGATAGTTCCATGAGAGCAGGCCACGACCACTTCCTCTTCACTGTCCTAAGCTCGATAAAATACACTCTTAAATCATCTTATCATCTCATTCATCATTCACCGATGCCAGCAGATTGTAAGTATCATCCGAGAGTCTGCGATGTCTCAAACCAACAAAACCGATGAAATAAAATAATTGGTCAATTGTTGTGATGGTATATTTCTACTCATTGTTGTTACAAAACGATGTGAACAAATCCGTTCAAGTTGACTGCATGGACAAATTGTTTCATCAGTCATATCATATATATAAGTCATATATATATATATATATATATATATATATATATATATATATATATATATATATATATATATATATATATATATATATATGAAAAAAAAAATATATATATATATATTTTTTCTATTAGATGGGCCTATGTATTTTTTGAGAACGCAATATGAGTGACAAAATATTGTCACTCATATATCTTACTCAAATAACTCAACCTTCAGTAGTTTTTTGCTACCTGCTTGAATTATTATTTATTTATTTATTTTTAAATATCATCATTCTCAATACAATATTTAATTATGAATTGAGCACAACTTAATTCAAATCATAAATATTATCGATATACAATAAGTTGGTACACACAAAAATGGTACACACATCAAAAAAAGTAATTATTCTACTATGTAGTGTACATAGAAATTAAGTGCGTTTATGAACAACTAATGAAGTTAAAAAATAAAATAAAATAATAATAAAGAAAATAATGAAACCGACATAAGCCAAGGGTTGTGAATAGATTACTTTTTCTGTCAAATTGAGATGATGTTTTTGAATCATCAACAAAATTTTACGAAAGCAGTCATCACTCCATAAAAGTAGCGACATTACTACTAGGAGTCGAGTAAAATATATAAAGACAATTTTTTCAACATATTGCGCTCGTCTCTTCATTTATACACGACTATGATCCGGAAAATGCAGTATATATAGTTTCACATATATTTTTATCATTGAATTATATTAGGCCTATTATCATATTATTGTTATTCCATTCATTCATTGCACTCATATATTTATTGCTGTATTTTATGAATGTAATATATCTTCACATATATAGATCACCTTGATTAAACGTGTTTATCTTCAGATCTGAATGTAAATTATACTCAAATTACTTGATGTTTCAAGTACGTATCAATCTCATTGAATGAAATAAAATCCTATCACGTCCGATCACATTCATGTTCCAATTTGAATGCACTTCAGAATCGATGTCGGAGTACACGATCTTTCTCTTTTGTAACCCTAAATAACCGAATAATAAATATGTACCGGATTAATGAATAATTGTCTCATGTAGTAACAGCTAGGTAAGTTATAGCATCTTCTTACGAATAGTATACAGTGGTCACAGAATATGAATTGGCAGATTACTACTATACGGTTGATAAAACACTATCACCTCACAGCTTCATTATGCAATTTGATCGATTTTAAAATTGAGATGAATCTCGAGACAATATATTTCATATGGACCTAGGTCAGGCACATACAATGTAATCTGTTTATCGTTATAACCTTGATAATGTTCGGCTAGATTTTTGTTGTCTTAGAGCAATAATATAAGCCAGTGTATGAGTTAGTAGGATGTTAGTAGATATTCGAACACAGATAATCGAGCGAATAGCTCGAATAATTAAATCGATCAATTAAAATCACTAGAAAGATGTATCATCAAGTCACTTCACCATAGTTATGCTGCATCCAAAACCAAATTATTCACTCACAGAATTCTCATTTTTACACAGTGGGTTTCAAAATGAACCGATGATACGAAATGACTTTATTTATATTACTATACAATATTTTTCTGTTGCCTTTCGTTGCCCCCCTTGCTCCGAAGTTGGATGAAGGGAGCCACCCTCAACCGCCCCCTGCCCCCCTACCGGTTCCGACGCCAATGGGTATGAATGTTTTGGGTATAAAGAAATTATGGCGTGGCGATAAGTGAAAGGACGTTTACAAAAATCCAGAGTTACTACCCTACGCAAGTGAATTTTCGAGTAGTAGAAGCACGGAAGATTCGAAAGAGAAGAAGAAAATAAGATGACGTAAAAAATTCGAAAACAGATAAGATACATAATCAGAAAGAAGATGGAAAACTTTTTTCTCGACACGACTTTTCAATTGTTCTTCATCTCTTAACTTCTCATCATGATTATTACAATGTGTTGACTGAGATATATCAGGCCTATATATCCAACTATTTCTTTGAGATAGTAATATCATTCTTGTGGTGCCCCATTCAAACAATCCTGAACTTTCATCCAATTGCCTTTATTGGAAAAGAATGGGCTTGTGTTGAGTTTTCGATGTTGATCCAAAATGAAATACAAAAAATACAAAAAAACATGCTATATGAAATATGTCCATGCTCATGACCAGGCGCGGACTGGGTCCAAAAGGCCCGGGGTGCTGCTTGTAAAGTAGGCCCGTAAAAGTTGGTGCCAGGCGCACGCAACGCCCGCGCAGCGGCCGCCGGAAGCATCCTCGCTGATCGAAATTTTTCGATTTTTCATGTTTTTTAAGTATAGCTTTTCACACATATCTTGACACAAATCAATATTTATATTGTATATAACTGTTTGCGATGGATTATTATTTGGGTATGGCTACGTTTGGAAAACGGATCTTTTCCATAACTTCCGTAACTTCCTCACCTTGATGTTTGCCGTGTACCTGACGTAGATTTCTTTCTCATTCAGAGCCACCTGCAAGGGCTTGAGCTCAGCCTACTACTACATTATGTTTGCCGTGTATCCAAAGCTAGATTTATAATGAATTTGCAGTTGGGTTAGGTTAGCCATGGCTAACCTCTTCACCTTGATGTTTGCCGTGTACTTGACGTAGATTTCTTTCTCATTCAGAGCCGCCTGCAAGGGCTTGAGCTTAGCCTACTACAACCTTATAATTGCCGAGTATTCAAAGTTGGATTTTTAATGCATTTGCAGTTGGGTTAGGTTAGCTGTCTAACCTCTTCACCTTGATGTTCGCCGTGTACCTGGCGTAGATTTCTTTCTCATCCAGAGCTGCCTGCAAGGGCTTGAGCTTAGCTACTACAACCTTATGTTTGCCGAGTATTCAAAGTTGGATTTTTAATGCATTTGGAGTTAGGTTAGTTTGGGATTATGGCTAATTCCTCACTTTGATGTTTGCCGTGTAGCCTTCCTGACGTAGATTTCTTTCTCATTTAGAGCATGCCCTCCTCACATCATTAATGTTCCTATGATGTGCTTCATGCTCAAAGTTTTTGTCATAAATAATATTTTCGTTCTTGACGCCATGATCTGAATGATTGAATAAGCTCAGAGCTTGTTGCGTGAGGTCTAGATAAGAAACTTGAGTGAACTTGATGAAGTGACAATTAGGGAGAAATAATAAAAAACTTTGTGGTCAATAATCAATTGTTGAATATATTATTTGATGAATTACTATTGAATTATTACTATTGAAACTACTATTCACTACTATCGAGAGCCGCCAGAGACAAGGCATGAATCATAATAATTTATTATTAATATTGTCTTATAGTTATAGTAATGTATTTTGTTCCGCAATTCTTTTGCGCAATGAACAAATGAATATTTATATAGATATTGTCTCTGTAATTATATATGTTCAAAAGGGGCCCGGAACAGTAACAAAAACCGGAATGCGATCGCACTCCGGCACCCCCTGCCAGTCCGCGCCTGCTCATGACACGAATTCAGGCCCAACTGTACCTTTGGTTTGTGAAGCTCTATTCCTCAGTTGACTGAGCTTAGGAAGGGCCTCAACACATTATGGATGTGTATATATATATATATATATATATATATATATATATATATATATATATATATATATATATATATATATATACATATAACACCTCACTTCACGTGAACACCTCACATGGACATGGATCCCTGAAGATGACAAGCTAGACGATGAAACTATCTTGTTGAAATGTCAAATCAACGGATCTTTCCAGATCCAGTAACTTGCTCAAAAAAAGCTCTGAAAGTATAGTTGTCCCGGGAAAATATCATAACACATATGTATATATAATATATATCTCTTCACGATGATGCCTAATGACCCCATTAACATTTTGGTTGAAATGGGGTGAGAATGAGCTTGCGGAAGATAATGAAACGATGAAGTGATGGACGCGTCCTAAAAAAACAGATGTCTTAAATTGGACTCAAACCCACGGCCGACCTCACTTCTGTTTCTAAAGCAAGATATCTCAGTTGAAAGAGCCACGGGAGCGAATATAAATCCTTCAGAGTGCGTTGCCGTTTTTTCTATTTTATTATTCTGAAATTTTAGAAAAAGTTCGATGAAATCATTGCTTATAAAAACGATGTTCAAAATAATTCTTCCTATTTTATGTCTTTTCGAAAAAATATTTTTATTTTCCTTCTGTGTAATTTGTAGAGTACATTATTAAATTCAATATAACATGCATTTTAAAATGGAATGGAGCATCTCCAGTTTACAATGTTTTACTCCACTAAAACGTTCCACTCAGTCTAGTGGACCGTCCTGTAAGTCTATTGGATGCTTTTCTCTTTCTTACATCGACAGACAAAACTAAAGTAGTTTACAAGAAACTTGAACTTCTGCCACATAAGTCACTAAAATCTCCAATGTTATTTATTAAATACGAGCTTCACGATAATTAATTCGACCGCTTGATTATAATATATTCACATCAGAAAACACTATTTTACTAACTTAATTCTTCGGACACTTATTTTACGAACCATTTGCCATAAGAAATTGCGTTGATTTCATAATGAAAAAAACATGTCCAATATTATTTTGAATTGAAGCCGTAAATTTCTCTGATGCTGCCTGATGACTACAGTGACAGCTACGTTACACGAGGATACGATTCAACGGTTGATGATGAAAGAATGAAGTGATGAAATTTGAAGGGACGTTTACCCTCAAGTTTTGTAGGGACCTTTTGCGGGATTAGAACCCATGCCGGAAAAGAATGTTTATATATATATATATATATATATATATATATATATATATATATATATATATATATATATATATATATATATATATATATATATATACCTTTTTCGAATATTATTTTTCCAAGACATTTTCCATCCCTCAATGTAACACGGATAGTGTCGTTCTCTTGTTCTTTACAGATCTAGATGATGAAAAGTGGAGCTTCCATCAGTGTTCTGTAGAATGTAGATCATTTTTGATCAGGACCCCTATTCCTGAGATAAATGAGATGTGAGAAAAATAAAAATGAGTGAGAAAACGATTATCTCACTTAAAATGGCTGATTGGTAATGGTAAATCGGCCATTTTAGGTGAGATAATCGTTTTCTCACTCATTATTATTTTTCTCACATCTCATTTATCTCAGGAAAAGGGGTCCAGTAGGGCTTGAGGGTTGTTTCTTTTCTTATACCTAATTCGACTAGAAGAACGCAGCATATGCTTTGTATATGAAATAGAAATTTATTTGAAATGTACTGCAAAACTGTACACACCTTGACTTGTATGAAATTTATTCTCCAACTCCACACACCTTGACTTGGAAACTATCAAGTTCAATAAGGCATGATTCATCGTGCGTTCAAGCTGGAGCCTCTTCGATGTTGAATAACCTCTCTTTCTATTATTATTTTATTTAGAAAATCTTCAACTGAATTATTTTCTTCAAAGCAGCGCTATAGTCCGATCTGAGTAAAAATTTATAATAATGTGTATCACTCTTGTTTTTACGTTCAGTAAAAATTTGATTTTCTTCGAGATATTTGTATTTTAAAATCTTCTCACCTGGGTTAATCTTATAGAGGTTTTCGAAATTTCGGATTTTTTTTTTCCAAGAATGGCCGAACTGAACTGGCCCCAAAACTGCACAGTTTCAAGCTAGATAAGTTTGTGTGATAGCAAAAGCTTCATGTTGATTAGTCACACCGTGTGACCTGTGCAATGCTTACAAACGAACTAACAAAAGACAAGATGACAAAATGCACTGACAAAGCTCCGTAAGAGTACGGTGAAAGTCTTCGCTATCGCTCATCCAACCAAATCAATGCTTACCAAGGATTTTTTAAAAGTTTTATTCAGTGAAATTGCTATTCTAAGACTGCATTTTACGAAAAATAAAAATGCATCAATCAAACTAATTATTTGGCTCAATTAGAATACAAAAATTACATTGGTCACCAAGACTAATATAGCACGTTATCACCTTATATCAAATTGAAGGAATAAAATAATTTAAATTATGACCTCACCTCCAATCTACTCACCTCCTATCAAATTTACAACGCGGCGACTCGTTTTTTTTTTATTTTGATGGGTTTAATTTTCAATGTTCCAAGGTGGTATACCTACTTGCCTGCTCACCAGTGTTGGGTAATGAACTTTCAAAATGAACGCGTTCGTATTTTCTGAAGTTTTCAATGAACGCGCTACATTTACAGTCGACGATCTTGAACTTTCTTCACGTTCGATTTTTCGTTGATCTTTAACGGAATGGAACGTTCATTTGAAAGTTCATAATTTTAGATCACTCATAATAATCCTATTCGACACGATCGCACGGATCCGTACTTCCCCGTCCAAATTCCGAATAAGATCGACTATTTTAAGGTATATCCCGAATGTATAATATTCCCTGTTCGGGATTTCATCATGAAATCACTTGTCACCAGGCGAGCCATATATTATTTTCGAACCATTTTGCCATATAATTTTCACGGTGAATTTTTGAACGAACCTATGTTTATTTTTAATTTGAACATGAACTTTTACAGCAAAGCCACGAAAACGAACTTTAAACTTTTTGAAAGATCGATTTATTTGACATGAACTGAACTTTCTAAAAGTTCCTTTTATAAGTGAACTTCTCCAACACTGCTACTCACTTGGCCATTTCATTGGATCTAAACATCTCCATTGATCAGCAATAGCTGGTTGGTGGTTGCCTGTTTCCAAAAGCTAATGAAAAGCAACCTGATAGCAAGGTTTGGAGAAGTTATAAATAAAATATCCCATGTATCTTTCCCGGTGGCCAATTAACCCAGCCTGCAACAAATAAGGGGGCTTTCTAACAGAGCCGTTATGAAGTGACAATCCGTTACAAGATACACGTAACTAGTAATAAGGTGTAAGACGAACATCAGCTTCTGTTACATCTTAAATACAGTGAGGGCAAATATAATGAACAAGCTTTTAGAGAAATGGTGTTAAAAATTGCATGATTCATAGAAGTGATAGAGAATTCCCAAACGAGCCGTTTGTTATTTGATAATATTCTCAGAAAATAATTATGTTATCCGCTTACTCTTGTATCTAAGAAGTAGGTGCTTACAGAAGCACTGGTATAGTTACGCAATTTCTCCGTGTAACGAAGAGAAGATGATAGATCGGGCCTCGGTTCTATTCCCGCCAACACACATCGTTACAAAGATTCTAGTGGTTTTCCTTTCTAGCTTTTTTTTTTTAGTTTGGGCTATTACCGTGATGGTTCCTAGAATATAGGCCACAACCGCTGTCCTTGTCACTAGCTTGGAAACCTTCATATTGTCATCCCATCATCTCATTCAGTGGCGTAACTATACCGCAGGGGCAGCCGGGGCAGTCGCCCCGGGGTCCATTGCCCCGGGGGACTCATGCTTCATCATCAGAAATACGTTTCAACAATTACCGAATAATAATGAACGTATTTATATAACTGAAAAAAAAACATTCTAAGATTATCTGAAATTACTTGAAAAATCACTGACTTTATTAAATTCATGACTCGATTCATGGGAGCAAGAGATGAATAATTTGGCCTGAGAGGTAGAGGGAGAGACCTGTCCAAAGTAGCAGCCCATAGTATACTGAAAATATAGTTCACTTCTAACCATTTTGTTTTCTAGAATGACATGAATGTGAATGTATTTTAATCATAACATTGAGTGTACTGTAATCGTCTCCAATAGTAAATTGAAAAAATAGGAAATATTATTATTATTATGTTGCATGTTGATTGATATCAAAATTTCATGATTTGAATTGATATATATTTTTTTTGAGGGGGGGGGGGGGGAGGGGCATGTGAATCCTCCGCTCCTTCGCACAAGATTCCTAGTTACACCACTGATCTCATTAATTATTCATCCGACGATAATATCGTGGATCATAATTATCGTTGCAGTGAGTCATAAACCCCAGTATGAATGAATTCAAAGAAGTTATAAATGCAGTATTCGCATAAAAATTTATTTGAAGATGACGGTGGATGGAGGATGCTGAACGGATTTTTGACCCTCATAAAACGTGTCTGCATATTTCGCACATTATACTCGCCCTTTGAACTGACAAAGTACTCACACGCTGTACCCATCGCTGTATTGAAGCAGTATCAAGACGTGATGTATATATAGTTCGAACCAAAAGTATGAAGTTCTTCATCTCCGAAGTCAACTTTGTGTTATTGCATAGGATTCAACATGTAATCGACAAACAGAAAACGGACTCTTACTTTTGTTTAATACACATTCTTTATACAATTCATTTCAGAATTAAGTTTCAATATGAAACATGTGAATATTATTCAAGTGATGGAGATAAGTGTATAAGAAGTCAATAATCTGAATTAAAATTCGTGGTAATACTCGTTATTATTATTATTATTATTATTATTATTATTATTATACTCACTACAACTGCAATTCGAATATAATTTTGTTGATTTATCCTATTTTGTTCATTCTTACACGTTCTCGTCAATGTGCTTTATTGTAGTGTTATTATATTTTATTATCAGGAAGGTACTTTATTTTTTTTCATTGCATTATATTTAAGTGAATTGTTATTATATATCTCCACAGATAAACCCCATGAGGGTTTCGTGGAACCTCACAAGAGTACCCTTTATTGTTGTAACGCTTTTATTTGGAATCAATAAAAAAAAAAAAATTATTATTATTGTTATTATTATTTTTGGAATACAACGTGTCTGAAATATCCAGAGCAATCTGAATATGTCAAGTTTTCATGATAGCAAATTGAAGCGTAAATGTTGAAAGCATGCAGGCTATACGGAGGGAGGCAGGCTGAATTTTGCTCAAGTATATATACGAATGAGCGAGTAGAAACCTCCAAAAGTAAGTTAAAGCCGGAGTGACAGTATTGAAGGAGAAGGCTAGGAATGATTAATACGTGTCAGAGTAACTTAAAACACAAGACAGAGAGAGGAAGAGGGTGGAAAGAGAAATAGAGAGAGAGAGAGACATAGAGAGAGAAAGGGGAAGGAGATTCACTTTGGTGGTACGCGCATACAACGCCGCTATATACGCTACATTGTTTTGTTTTAGGGCTGTCATTCGTTATTACGTCTTGCGAGTCAAAGATATTTGAAATTCCAAGTGACGTGAAGGAAGAGTGGAAAATAAGAAGAGTGTTTTTCTTACTGTCAATTTGAAAAACATTAAATGTGACATTGAACCGAACTTTCGTGCAATGCACGACGACTGTTGGCGGTTGCCATGCCAACTTAATAGTCTCAAATTAGTGCCAACATCACAGAGATATTGCTACAAGGAATTTTTCGAAAAAATGAAATAAAATGATACTGATAGCTCAGTGGTTACGCGTTTTTTCTATGTGACCGGAAGATAAGGCCCCCCATCTTCCGGGCCATCCCGGAATCATCATCATCATCGGGATCATTCCATCCGGGCCTCCCTTCGATTCCCACCATCGTCCATCTTTACAGAGCTGTTTCGTGGTTTTCCTCCGCAACCCATAGGTAAATGCTGGAATGGTTCCTATACAATATAGGCCACGGCCGCTTCCTTCCCATTACACAAGGAATCTTCATCTCATCATCCCATCATCTCATTAATCATTCATATGAAATCAATTTCAGTTATCATTTCAGTGCGTCTTCAAACCTAGTATACATTTATGAATAAATATAAATAAATGATGACGAATATTTCATGAATGCCTCACAAAATATTGGTGGGAATCCCTTCGCAAGTTCTACAGACTGGCATACCCCGAGTGTTGGCGGATCGAATCCTCATCCCCCACCCCTTTCCCACAGTATCCATTACTAAATATAGATTACTAAACTGAACACATCAAATAGATTTACAAGTTGTTCAGCTATATCTACAGGCTGATGAATATTGTTTGCCTAATCGACCTCACCAACAGCTAGCTTATTTTGGGGTGTAAATAAGCAGGTGATACTTGATTAATGTTCACACAAACTCATGCCTTAGATGCAGGACTAGGACCCACCCAAGACAATTGACTTGACTTTTTTAAATGCAAATCGTTTAGAGTGCATGGAAGTCAGTTTTTCGGTGATAACTTTTGAACGGTACAAGGTATCAAAATTCTGAAACAAAAAAAACAGTTATTTTCAATACCTTCAAAATGAAGGGAAACGAAATCATGGAAGAAAATCATGGAAGAAAATCATGGAAATGATGTCAAAATGATGGAGTGGAGGCCGGAGGGTGTACAATAATGCCACTACTTTCATTAAACCAACGTCATGTGGAGAGTACACCTAACTTGTCATTCATACCTCAACTACTTGATCACAGTGATGTATTCAATTCAAAAATGAAAAAAGAAATGAAAAAAATCGGCATGCAAAAAAACATGAATGTAAAAAAGTGGCATATGTGGCGGTATATTGTGTACATTGACTACAATAAAGCCTCAGTGTTATTTAAATGTGAATCTGGGAAAACTCTGATAGAAAATGAATTTCACATCACAAATGATTGTTCTGAAACTATTCCTACAATTTGTTATTCTTCCCCCCCTCCCCCTCCTCCCAACCCCTTCGGGAGAGGAGGGGGGGGGGGCATTGTCACCTGATGTACTGCGTTAGAGACTATGACGTCAGGTTGAAATATCACCCCTTCATTTGCTGCACACTCCCATATAACCTAACTGTTGGTGGGGTCATTCAGCAACATTGGAAAAAGGAATTATGAACAATTCAATATCTATACTAGCATGTCTACCTACCTACGTTGATAATGACCTAGGCCTGGGCCTACTCCAGAATAATAATTTATGGGCGTAGAGCTATTTAGGCCTAGGCCTAAGTGGGGATGTTTTTGTTACTATCCCTAGGAAGAGCTCCAAATAAATTGTGGATAGACTGAGGTCGAAGAATCTACTTCAATAATACTTTATTGAGCTTTTCGGAGATATAACCTGAAGCAATTTTCATGCCACGGCGCTATTGCATCCATTCACTTACAAAATACACATAGAATTTTCATAAATTCATAAATTTCCATAGGCCTATGGACGCTTAAGTGTGGAAACATAACCATAACGTTTCATGTTTTATTGATTGTAAAAGCCTTTCTCCTATCGTATTCGTTAAACGGTCGTTAAACAGTCGTCACTCGGCACCAGCATCTGGGCGAACAGCGAGAACGTTATACACCGACTCCTACAGGTGGCCATATAAGCCACCCGGTGTGCCGCAAGTCGCAAATCATAATAATGGTGGCGGGGATGTTGGGGGTGGTGGGGGTGGTGGGGGTGGTGGAGGTGGTGGGGGTGGGCATGCTGTACCACACCATAATAACAATAAACCACGACGGTGGAGAAGTGAATGATTTTATTACAGAGAAACACATTTAAGACGTTTATGTTTCTCAGGTGGAAATAAAAACGTGTTACATTTCTCACAAACAACATTTTAAAACAACAAGCTGTGATCTATCGTTTATTGTGTTTAAATCAGATCAAATTAAAAATACTTTCATATGGTTGGTGATTTTGAAGAAATGGCACCAATCATTTTCATCTGTAGATCTGCTTATTCATGGAAATAGTAATAGACTAGTAATTTGAGTTTTTGTTGTTGAAAGATTTAAACTTTTGAAGACCTTAATGAAACAGAAAAAAATTATCAAAAATTATCTATATATCATCTATATAGCCTACCATTTCACTCAACACGACGGCGGTGAACTAAAATTGCTCAATGTATTTCTTATCTGAGCATGATTCATCTGCCTGGACATGAAATGAATACTTGATTCTAAATTGATTTGAAACTTCTGAAGTTCTAAAAAGGTATGCAGGAAAATATGAATTGTATATACATTTTAATCTCAAGCCATGAAAGAAATAAACCTTGATATGACTGTCTGTTGAGGTAGCTTGTACCACGACTGA
>OZ023327.1:44362940-44472940 GCA_964007535.1 Brachyptera risi
ATCAGATAAGAGAATCAACTTGGCTCGCAAAGACTAGAAAATAATTCCTTCCTCTTCCGACCTCCACAGCTTCCAGCCTCTTATCCCCCTCCCCTTTCCATTTCCACCACCCACCCTCAAAATCCACCCTTCCCCTCATACCTTGTCGCCAACTACTTACACGGCGATATTTTTTTCATTTTCGAATTTGTGAATTTCGTATGTGCAAAAAGTTGCCTTTCGATTGTTGGGCTTTAATTGAAAAGCTAGAGCATTAGTTTGAGTGCAGAAAACACAGATTGATGAAATATACAACACAGCAATGCAGTAATTCATAACAACTAACAAGTGACTGTCAAGATTCCAGTCAATGATACAATATTCAACTTCAGAAATGTTGACTGCACTTTGCGTTTAAATCATATACTATATATGACTATACGAGAACGCTAAAGCGTGTTTTTAGTAAGAATTGCATTACTCTTATATAAACCCACTTTGTAAATTTTGAAACAAATCGCTTTCTTAATATTTGTTTCTTAAATCCTTGAACAATAGCTTCTCTGTTTGATATTTTCAAATCAGTTGCGCATTACTTCAAGCACCACAATTGTTTCTACAAAATTCCAGATAATAATTATAAACTTATGTGTTATAACTATTTTATTCCATCTTATTCTATATTTTATATGTTATTTTCATATGTTTATCACAATTTCGTATTTCGTATTTTTGTATTATGTTTTTCATATGTTATGTGTGAATAAGATGCATATCCAATTTAATTGAATTGAATCATCGCATAATTCTTAAACGTAGGCTATATAGCTTAATAAATATATTTTTCATTGTATAGGGCCTACCTTTGATAATAATACTGGGCGATAAAAGTCGAATAGTTTTCATTCATATACCATTTTGAAGGTATCAAAGATATTTGTGTTTTCTCCGTATCAGAACTCTGATATCTCATACCATTCGCATGTTATCACCAAAAACTGATACTTCGCTAAATCGAGTCGCGTGCTCAAATGATATCGTTGCGTGTATAGAAACCGGATCAGTCAAGCTGTCGCTCAACTATACCAGCAGGAACATTTTTTGAGGACTTTTCAAATTTTTAACGAGATCGTTGATTTCGATCGTGAAAGTCTTATAGCCTGTGATATTCCTTATATATCTCCCATTTATTGATTTCCATCAATTCTATTCATAATATAATTGATGACATATTATCAATTATTTTATTATTATTATTATTATTATTATTATTATATTGGGTTTCAACGACGCACTGTAATGATTACTAAGATCTATTGGCGTCGGATGAATGATTATTGAGATGATGGGATGGTGAGATGGAGGTTTTTTTTCTTATGGGTAGTGGGAAGGATAGTGGGAAGGAAGCGGTCGTGGCCTATATTGTGGGAACCATCCCGGCATTAGCCTAGACTACAGAGGGAAACCACGAAAAACCCCTGTGAAGATGGACGGTGGCGGGGATCGAACCGGGTCCTATATGTCCCTTCACCTCCCGGATCACACGAAGCAAGTGAGCTAACCACTCAGCTACTGTGCCGGTATATATTATCAATTTTTTAATGAACTATATAGGCTACTTTAATGTGATTTCTCTCGGTCATTTAGAGAATACCGAATTTGTTGCATTTATAAGTAGATCATGACCCTAAAAATCAAAATGATTGAATAACACTTCATCTCATCATTCTCATCACCTAACTCATCGTTCACCGACGCCGAAAGATATGAGTCGATGTTGATAAATATTGTTTGTTCAACGACTTCACCAACAGATAGGTTAACCCATGTCTTATGAGGGACTTCTGAACCCACGCCCTGAGGTGACTTCAGTTTCTAAAGCAGTGCTCTATGTGACTGAGCTATGGAGGGCGAAAATTGTTGGTCATCAACATTGTTCAACCAATATAAATAAATACAGTTATCATTTAGCTTCCGACTGACCATGGCTCATTTATCTTCAATATTATTCCACCGAGATGAATTCATTGATTACATATCTCATTAACTGAGTGTGATAGTAATATAGTTTCAAACCATCGGAACTGGTAGCTCAGTGCTAACGCGCTTGCCCCATGTGACCGGGAGATGAGGGTAGATCGGGTCTCGGTTCGATTTCCGCATCCGTCCATCTTCACAGAGGTTTTTCGTGGTTCTCCTCTGTAGCCAATATAGATGAATGCCGGAATTGTTCTCACAGTGTTACATCACTTGATTCCTTCCAACTGTTCATTCCATTACCTAGATATATTCATCTCATCATCCCATCATCTCAATAATTATTCATATGTCACCAATATATCTTGGCTATCGTTGGAGTGCGTCGTGAAACCGAATATAAATATATATATATATATATATATATATATATATATATATATATATATATATATATATATATATATATTTATATAATATATATATATAAATATATAAAAATATATATAAATATATGAATATATATATATATATATATATATATATATATATATATATATATATATATATATATTCATATGTATATATATATATATATATATATATATATATATATATATATATATATATATATATATATATATATATATAATGTATATGTATGAATAGTTTCGAATCAAAGAGTAACGGAAGTGTATGAGTCTTTATTTAATTAATTAAAATTGGGTTCAACGACGCACTTTACTGATGACTCAGATCAATTGGCTTCGGTGAATGATATATTAGATGAAGGATGTTGAGATGAGAGGTTATTTTATAATATGTTTTTTGGATAGCGGAAAGGAGTCGGTCGTGGCCTGTTGTTGAGGAATCATCCCAGAATTGACCTGAACGACAGAAACCACAGAAACTACAAAAAACCAGTCAGAAGGATGACCATGGCGGGAAACGAACCCCGATCTCCTGAATGACGGCTCAGTGTATCAACCACTCGGTCACACGTCTCAGTATCTATATATTAAGTCTATTTACCACCTTGAGTTACGGTTACGCTTTTTGTGATTTGTAAATATGCAGTTGAGGGTGAACAAACAGTTTCGAGTTACCTACGTTGACTAGCTAAAATCTTTTCTTCGTCAAATTTATCGAACTAAATAGTTTATTGTCCCAATTTCGAAACCCTTAATCATTGATATAAATTGAAGGTGTGGTTCGACAAGGTTTTCAATTTTTTACCGTATGGAAATTAATATTCATCTACTAAATATGAACTGTATAGTTCAGGACTAAGTGGAGGTGGAGGCAACGCCTCTTTCCTTTTTGTCAGCAAATCACTCACACAACAAAACAAATCAATTGTTCAAATTTCAGATTACTTACCGATTCCTATAACATATAACTGCATATACTTGACTGAGTGATTTACAACTAATAGTAGAAGATGTCTCTTGTTAGCTGCGTGGACCGATTCTGAACTTAAATATACTTACTGAACCTACTTTACTTCACGTTATACTTGATAGCTATACTTGAAGCTTTGAAAGTCAAAAGCTGAACTTAAACTAAAGTGCCTGTATTTTAATAGTAGCTAGGACACTCGTACATTCCCTTTCATGATAGTTATACCGATTGATATGAAAATTAACCAAATTGAGACAAAACTAGCAATTTGTTTGCAATTTCATCATATTTCCTTCCATCTTTACAACATTCTTTACAATTTGAAAGATTCGATATTTTTATGGATCACTCTCTTATGAAACGCCGACACTGATGAAACAGTCTGAATATGAAAGGAGAGGTAAATTAGAGCCTAAATCTAAACCACATGTGGAGTTGAATGATTAATTGAAATATTGTAATGTTCTTACTTGTAAAATATATAGCAAGAAGGCAATTGAAGACCATGCGCTGCAAATGCTCACACCCTTCTCACTAAAACGAGGTGTTGTACAAGCAGCAGATATTTTAGTTGCTACCAAATTGAATTATAAGTAGTCTATAAGTTTAATTATTTTTGCTCACAACTAAAACCTTGGTCTCGGTGATTGAAGAATTCCAATATTCCGTATAGCCATGCAGTTTTTGAATTTAATTTAGTTGTTGCAACTAAAAGATACAGTTGCTACAACACAGCCTTTTTTTCATAAGGACTAAATAATTTAGTCACACTGATTCAATTTTAATGCTCATGTACCGTATTTAACGATTTCTTCGTTGGGACCAAAATGCTTCTTTTGTTTCAACCACAGTATTTAGTCGCTATGACTGAAGATTTCACTCTCAACGACTAATTGTCTCCAGTCACACTACGACTATAAGGACTAGGCTTTTTGTGACAAGATGATCTAGTCGTTATGAATAAAATCTTCGAATCACAATGACCAAGTCTTTAGTCATTATGTAGTTCTTTTTTTTTCAAATCATCATGTGCAGTCAGGATAAGTATGGTGCATCTTTAATCATTATAGCTGACACCTTTATTCCCTTGATTTAGTCACTTCACAAGTTGCAACTAATCTGAACGTTTAGGCGCACTCGAAGAATTTGATTAGGCCTACTTATTGAGCTTTCAATGCGATCGAAAGCATGGTCTTTTAGTGAGGTGCTTTACCTTACGGCAAGAGAGAAATAAATTGAATACATCTGATATGCCTCATATTATTCAATCTATCAGTCAGAGTTGATATTCCTAAGGCACTCATTTTTTCTTCTATACAAAATCGCCCAGTGCTATATTGTAGAAGAAATGTTGTAGAAACTTTAAAGAACATCACAACCCTCAAACTAGATTTTAATGAATAATAACGATATTCATTCGCCGAATTTCAGAGAAAACTAGAAACGATCATCTCAATTACAGAAATTAAAATCAATGTTTTTGTCCTCTAGACTCTAGAGACCATGGGTCATGATGTAAGAATGACCGATTCTGTATAGAAACATAAACAAAATCGAGTAATGTCTACGTCATGACTTGTAAAAATGGCGGGTTCTGGTGGACGAATGAATCAATGAAAATTTATGATGATGATTTTCAGTTTTCTCTTAAATTATGGAAATAAATATTGAAGTTACACTTTTTTGAAAGCGAGATACAAACTGTATACGTGTTGTGACTTATGACTGGTTTTAGTATGCATCTTCACTTTTTGGAGACATAGTAAGGGAACCCTCTCAAACGCCTTGAATTTAAAATATCAAAGGGTCGAATCACCCGAACGTTATATTATATCAACATTGCGTTATATTAATATTGCATATATAGGTGGGTCGCTTGCCATTCGTAAATATCAAGACCATAAAACAGTTGACGATTGAAAGAAGGGGTAGGCGGATATGTGGTGATCGTCGAAAGAAAAAATTGATAGAAACAAAGAATTGGGAAAATGCTATAAACATTTCATCCAAGTGTGCAACAGTTAGCTTTATTCAGCTTTGAGAAATATGTGATAAATGATGGTAAACTGTTAAATTTTGGATTTTTTGAGTCATGTGATGAATATGATCGTCACCAGTACAACGCTACACTCATCATCGTATATCCCCAAAAAACGTCATTTAATTTATTCGAGTTTAATCTCACTAAAACATTGAAAAATTGCAATATGATTCAACTATATCTCAGAACTGATTCAAGTATTTTGCTACTTCATTTCAGAATGTTTTTAATATTTATTCTGACTTTATAAGGAATTCTGTGCGAATAGAAAATTTGGACCCGCTTTTTTACGCATGAAATAAATTCGATAACTATCGATAATTGATGCAAAAAAAGAGTAAACCAACATCACTATTTTTCCCAGCATAGTTTGCTCCCTGCAATTAAATGGTTCAGTTGAGTTTCAACCTGAGTAATCTTTGATCAAATATTTGGTTGCTACGACTAAATAGTTTGATCAATAGGCCCACACAATGCACACGATCGAAAAACAAGTCAATTGAGACGACTTCTTTCTCCCATATACTTTAACCCTTATACAACCAAATGGTTCGATCAAATGATCCTGAAACATTCAGTTGTGACGACTAAAACTTAAATCGTAACCACTAAATAACAACAACAAAATAAAAGTGTATCAACAACTTAATACATTCGTTTATAGCAACTAAACTTTAGTTGACGTATGTTTTCTTTGTTGTGATAATTTAATATTTTGATTAAATATGTTAGCCAAAGAGATTTAGTTGTTACAATTCAAGATCTTTCTTGTGTTAATACTAAGTGGTGCATAGAGTTGAAAAGCCTATATTTAGTCCTCTTTTTGGATTTACATATTTGTTTAATGGATAAACGTGATCAGGATCAGTATTTCAGTCAGTATACGTTGAAATGAATCATCCTTGTTTACATGATAAGTGGAATTTTTAACAATAATCCTGAATTTGTTTGGTCCAGTAAGGGCGGTGTGCATGCCTCCAGATGTGTGGCGAGTTGCCTAGCTGAGTGAGTGTTTGTGTTGGGTGGGGGTGGGGGTGGAAGTGGGGATGAGGGTGGGGGTGGGAGGCAAGAAGCATGCTTGGAGGGTGCAGACTTGCAATTGGTGAAACTGTCAATCAAGCGTGAAGAAATTGAAACTGTTAGTGGAATAATACATACAGAAGTGTGCATGGCTGAGAAGACAGGAGGCAAGAGACCTATGTGAAATTGGAACAGGCGAAGCAAAATGACCCCGAAATTGAAACCAATAAATACACGGCACGCCTACTTATATACCTTGATTTGTAGTGAACAAATAGATTGATTTGATTCTTTATTCCCTCCAATGTCAACACATTTTTAAATTCACATTTCATTTTAGATTTATTATTCAATTCTGAATATGTTTTTACAAGAAGATGAATGAGCGAAACACCCATGCGTCAGTGTTGTGGGATGGGGGGGGGGGGGGCGGTCGATCAAAAACATAATTCTTCGTGGATTGAAGTGTTCATTAATTATTCTTGAAAGTATACGTAACCTTCTGACAATATAAGTTTTTTTTTGCTCAGATAGCTCTAGTTATACAAAGGACGGACGTATTTTGGTCATCCAAGTTTAAACAAATCTTCACATCAACTTGAATGAGCCGATATCATTGTAACAAGTCCCAAAGAAATGATTCACTTTCAATTTACGGTACAGTTTTATCGTCAATGCCATCTTCTTGTCATTTCGTGCCATTTTCTTGGCATGAGATTCTACGATGTGGCAGTGATTTGTAGTGACTAGCCAACTCCCACTTTTTCTAAAATATTCATATACTGGACACTTTACCAAACACCCGAAGGTTAAAAAATTAGAAAACAGAGAAAAAATGATTCTTTCAATTTTTTCAATAATGGATGATACGTAATCTCTTGTGACCATAGTTTCTACTAAATGCTTGGAAGTTCAAAAATCGAAAATATTTTGATTTGAAGTCGTCCCTCTAAAATCTCAAGGCAGGTGAGCACGGATTCAAGTGCTTCTGCAGTCAGGACCTTTGTGCACATTTTTTCACTCATCATTACTACATCGAATCATTATGCCACGTACGTTCATTTGGACCTCCATATAACCTAGCTATTGGTGGGGTCGTTGAACAATGATCACCATTAGAAAATTATTTTCAATTTAATGAGCTACGAAAAGAGACAAAATTGAACAGAGAAGATGAACTGAAATATACAAACATTTCCTTTGCAACTAGGCCTATATGCATTTCTTGTATTGTTATAAGTGAATAATCCTGAACAACGTTCGTGATTTGTTCATGAACTGTAAGCAGCATAGAGAAGTGCATCTTTAACAATATATACAACTCATATTCACTGTAGTATAAAACCAATGTTACATCGTGAAACTGGTGTCAAGAAAATGGCACGAAAATGGCAAGAAGATGGCATTGACGAGAAAACTGTACTGTTAAAGTGAAGACGTATGTCAAGCTACCCTTTGATATCGTCGGAGAACAGGAAATACGTCATCATTCATCATGGCGGAAAAAAACACCAGCCTGTATGCCGCATTTAAATATGAAAGCGGAGATCGGAAGAGGGGAAAAGAACGATTCGGTGTAAATGACGTTATATTAAAGAAATCTGATGAGGAGGCAAGAATAATGATTGAGGATGGCGTAGAAAACAAGCTGTATCATTATTATAGATAGCCAAGAAGAAATATCCACACATATCTAATATGCAGCATATATCTTCTCGGCTATACTCGACCCACCAAAATCCCTGAAGGGTAAAAACTTGGAGCCAAGTCCTGAAATATTTTAGCAACTACAGAAACTTCCTGATATAAAAGGTGTGAAATCAAAACTGTATGCCAAGTAAAACTTTTTGTTCATCAATACGACCTAGAAAATAACAGGAAACACTTGGCTTCTTGCCCTTCACTTCTCCTCATATAACACTACCCCAAATTGAAGTGAAGTGCATGATGCTAAGAAATGGGTAACTTCACGTTCCTGAATGGTGAAATTGTGAAAGGTGAGAAAGTATTTTTTTCGAATGTAACTCCGTGATTTATGAATGGTATGCTAGTTTCGTACAGATCGCATCAGTCGTTCCGGAGAAAGCGTCACTGAATAATCGAAAATCGGTCATTTACGAGAGATTTTCTGAGATTCAAAAAAAAATCTGAAATATGGACAATTCGAATTTTTTTCATACATTCTGATGCATTTTCCAATTTCGACACAAGTTCCGTCAATTTCGTTCCTCTCAGATCAAAACTGAGGTCACACAAAATTATATTGGACATGCCATTAAAATTTGAAAAATCATGATTCCGATTTCGCTAAAACTTTGTGAGTGAGTGTGGAGACTGCTGAGGGGGTTTCATCCGGAGAATTAAATGTGAAAGAAACAAGCACACAGTAATGACGAGCAACACGAATGGTCCATATGACAAAAATAAAATGCAGCAAGATATTTTTGGCCATGAAATCTTCCAATCGGATGCAATCGCGGGACTGAAAACGGATATGAGCAGAAAATCAATTTCTCTTGATACACGTACCAACAGAACCTGGAAATTCAACAAGCTTTTTCTAGACCCCTCAAAAAGACCCACTATTTTTTCACCTTTCGCAATTTTTAGTCACGAACTGGTGTGAGATGGAATCTTCTGGTTATTTTTTTCGAGTGTAACTTCATGATCTATAAATTGTCTGATAGTGAAGTGCAGATTGCATAGGTCGTTCCCGGAGAAAAACGTTACTAAATGATCGAAAATCGGTCATTTCCGAGAGATTTCCTGAGATTTTCGAAAAAAATCTAAAATATGGACAATTCGGATTTTTTTCCAGACATTCTGATGCATTTACCAATTTTGACACAAGTTCCATCAATTTCGTTCGTCTCAGATCAAAATTGATGTCACAAAAAAATACATTTCACATTCAATCAAAATTTGAAAAATCATGATTTCGATTTCGCGAGTCTTATCCGGAGAAATATGTGTGAAAAAAAATGCTCACAGGAATGGTGAGCAATACGAATTGTCCGTATGACGAAAAAAAGGCAGCAAGATATTTTTGGCTATAGAGTCTTCCAATCGGATGCAATTTAGGAACTGAACACGGTTTCGTGCAGCAAATCAATCCCTCTATACATATTATGTACTAACAGAACCTGGAAATTCAACAACAACTCTTTGACCCCTCGAAAACAACAATATAGGACCTTCATTTTGAGTGAGGGGGGAAGGGAGTAGGTGGATAGTACAATTGTAAATTGGAAAATATTATTTATGTAGATTTATGCAGAACCCAATCGAAGGCGGAAAATTTCAAGACTTTTTTTAGGTATTCTCAAGGCCTTCTCAAGGACTTTTCAAGATCTTTCCAAAGATTTTCAAAAATAAAATTCAGTATAGTTTTTCTCTGACTTCTACAAGACTTCTTTGATGAATGAAAAGAAATAGAGATGATTCAATTCTATTCATGTAATAATTTTGATTCAAGTTTCCGAACATTTTGTCACAAAACAGTTGAAGTGAGTTGGTAGATTTCAATTAGGTATATTATATATATATTGAGTTTTAACGACGCACTATACTGATGGCTACGATATATTGGCGTTGGTGGATGATGAATGAGATGATGGGATGATGAGATCAAAGGTTATTTTATTAGGTGTTTTGGATGGTGGGAAGGAGTCGGTCGTGGCCTGTTGTCAAGGAACCATCCCAGTATTAACTTGAACGACAGAGGGAATGCCACAAAAAAACCCTGTCAGGATGGTCGACCATATCGGGAATCGAACCCCGGTCTCCCGAATGACGGTTCAGTGTGTTACCACTCGGTCACGCGTCTCGGTAGGTATATTATATATACGAATATATATATATATATATATATATATATATATATATATATATATATATATATATATATATATATATACATATTCAAAATAAAACTTGACCTTCCACAACCTCATGTTCCCCTCGTACTCCAGTTCGAATTCATATCAATCCACACGTTACCTACAAGAGTTTATGCTAACCTTCTGCAGTCTCATGTTTGCCGCTTACCTCAGCTCAGTTAGATTTGTTCTAACGATCTTTCTCCATCTATAAAAGTCGATTTTAATCAGGAAAGCAGAGAAGTTGAGGAGAATCTACAAAAATCAAGTTCACAGTAATACAACTCTTATTCGGTTCATTGTTCTGGAGGTTTAGGCAAGTGATTATTGTAGCTTTCTTCTTCTGTTCGTCTGATACAAAAGTGTCATCTAACTGCCTATTTTTCTCCTCGATTGATGCCATTGAAGTGATAAGCATATAAATTTATCATTGAGCAGGAAATATGAAAGGTGAAAGGAATGAAATTATACTAAATATAACAGATATTTATTATTCAGACAATTACATAATACCAGACAGTATTAATACAATGGCAATGCAATTAATTTTTACTTGAGTTACAGAAATGTGACACAGAAAATTTGAATTGGACCATACACACAAAAATGTATATTCATGCACATCCATATACAATAATGGATCATAAAAAACAACCTTTCATATAGTGCAAAGCCACCGATTTTTGTTTTTCAAATTGCAATGATATGTGTACAATAGAAGAAAGAGTACATATCAGAATCTAGGGATGATATACAAGTATGAGTGATAGAACACTTTTCTCTACTGATCATCAAGTTGTCGTTTACGCAGACAAAGTGAATGAATGACAACCAAAACGAATTAATAGCCATACTTGAGCTCGTTGAGTGTAAACTCAAGATACTGTCCTGCACGCGCTTACACATAACGAAGACTGCAAGTATAGAATGAATATTAGGGTTTCAAGGCGCATCAACAGTGGGGTCATTTAGTGCTGCAAGTATAGAGAAAGTGCATGGTAGTTGGCTTCCACATTTCTTCTCCATCTCACCGTCTCCACGTTGTGTAATCATCTTAGCAGCATAAAGTGTGTGCGAGTAACTAGTTATCATTAGGACAAGGAAGTTTGTTCATGACGATAATTTATAGAAAGAATGGAGCTGCAATATTAGTCGAGTTACTATATAAATTTGACATCAAATTCAAATGACTCACTTTTTATCCTCAACTTGTATGGATTCCATCCTACCGGGTATAAAGTTGTGTGCAATCACCACGTGGAAAATAATATGGTCATGATTTTAAAATGATGAAAAAAAACAAATCTAGAAGGAGAAATTCAGAAAAAATATTCTGCGGGGTGGTTGTGTATCCCGATCTCTCCAAACAATTTGGTGTGGAATGATTTTGACTTCGAACTTCTTAGCATTGTCCCGCGGATTCTCACCCAATCATATACCATAGAATGAGTATTTGAGCGCTCAACTTCCAATAAGACATGATTATTTTAAGTGAAATCTCAATTATTATTAGAAGTGATTAAAACAAAAAACGATGTCAAATAATTGAAATGAAAATAGAAACTTTTGTAACTATTTAGTCCATTTGTAATTCAACTATTGTATTTCATACTATTCCATCGAAGATAAATGTTGTCATCACCCCCGTTAAAAGGAATCAGGAGTTATTGTGCACAAAGAATGAAACCGGAACGCAATAAAAATAGTTTCAACACCTTTCCCTCCTCCCCAAGAGGAAGGGTATATTCATCTAAAACTCGTCAAGTCATCTGATTTTTTTTTCCAAGTCAGGACATCACACATTTCATGTAAAACAATATCGAACAGAAAAAGTTATTCTCATTAAAAAAAAACACGTTTTGACTGCTACATTGTGAGTCAGTATGTGAGTGTGATATGATATCACCACCCTGAAACTAAATTTTAACGAATAATAACGTTATTCAATTCCCTAATTTCAGGAAAAACTGGAAATAATTTTCTCGAATTCAGAAATTATATAGTTGATGTTATTGTCCTCCAGGACTCGGTCCAATTTTTGAGTCGAGAAGTAGACTTTAGGCCTACTCGATTCTGTGAATGTCACTACACAGAATTGATAATGCCGCATGGTCTCTAGAGGACCAAAAAAAAAAAAATCTAAAATTTAAATGATGACTTCCAGCTTTCTCTAAACTTCACGAAACGATTATCGTCATTATTAATTGAAATCTAGTTTCAGAGTTGTAGCTATTAATTTATTAATTAATTCTTAATTGTAAATTAATTAATTGTTTATCAATTGTTGCCGGAAAATCGACCCGAGCGCCATTCAGATGCGTTCCGGCACCAATTCACCTCTGAGTAGAATATCAATATCAATGATTACAATTATCAGCGTATATAAGTGCATGTGCTACGGAGCTATACGTGATGCAATGGGACTGTCACACTCACTTGGGTGGCCATCCTCGCCTTCTAAGACAGGCAGACCATTGTCTGTGGTCAAACACATTCACTGGAACACCATGCAGTACCTAAATCACCGGAAATTGTGCGCCTTTCAATTGAAAATTTAAACACGATTAGTTTGATTCGTATTCTCGTAGAATATTTGTCGGGAAGTGCATGATGCAGACCGTTGTGTTTTACACCTACGAGGAAAACGCAGTATATGCTTTGTAAGATGAGCGAGATATTTATATGAAAAGTAATAGAACTCTACACTTCTAGATTTTAAGACAGCTTACCTCATGCTCATAGAACCATAGACGGAATACATACTGGAGCGAAAGTTATTGTTTGAGTCCATGTTATTAAAGATAGTTAGTTTTGTGGTGACTCCAAAAGTGTTCATTTAAAACAATACGTTTCAGTGTAAATGAACTTGCACGTCTCCACACAAATTAATACGCTATTCGAAAAAAATATATGAGGCATATATATATATATATATATATATATATATATATATATATATATATATATATATATATATATATATATATATATATATATATTCACATATGGGTCTTAAATATATTATAAGTATTAATTTGTTCGACAAAGGTGTAAGTCCATTTACTCACTCAAACGAAGTATTTAAAGAACATTTTTGAGTATATCCACGAAAGATATAGGCCTAATTCTAAGAGTTCATTCAAATGGCTGAACAAGAATGAATTTTCTTGCACACCTCCTTCTCCACGTTGCAATTAGTACCGATGCTTGCCACTGAAGGTACTGCCCTGGTTTCGTGGTACTCGTGTAATGTATATTAAACAATCGTAGGCTATCGGAGAAGAGCGTATTTCTCAGTCTTAACTACGATTTTAAATAGTATGATCACAAATGTTTTGATTTGTAGACTTACAGATAATCCCTTTTGTGGTTAGATTTACCCCTCCCCCCCCCCTCCCCCTTTCTCCTCCATACGAAATGTCCTATTCGACCACTGATAATAAAGTAGGAACATCAATAATAGTGAAGAGCAATATTGAAAAATATGTTGATAGAGAAATAATTATCACATTTTTCATCTATTTTTTATCATTCTCGAAATCTTGAGGTATATCAATTGTTTCCTGATTAAAGCTAGGAATTATTGGTGAGACCGTTAAGAAACGGCAGCTCTTGGTTGTTTCAAGACTTCAAGACTGTCTAATCATCAAATATGAATAATAAAATATGGACGCTTTACAAAATTTGAATTATTTATAATGAACTTTCACCTCAAGACTCTGGACCATACTCCTTCCCTCGCCAAAGAAAGAAGTATTGAAATTTCAACAATTGTCCGGAGAATATTCAAAGGTATTAATTGTGCTGTGTGGAGCCCATCCGGACATTTCTGGCATTGCATTAAAAGTGAACACACAAATACTGCTATTTGAACTGTTGACTGAAAATATACAACACAAAATTGGCATGCAATGTAAACTAGTTTTTGAAAGAACTAATTTCAAAAAATCTTATTTGACATGGATCGTCTATAGGCCTATAAATGTTCAATACTCTCACTGAGGTCAATGATACTTTTAAGATATGTGTTAACAACGCGAAATGATGAGCGTGGATGGAGATGGCTCCTCCTGACACTTGCCACTGGGAATGAGTAAAAGAATTAGTTGAATCTGTATTGCTTTTTTAAACGCTTTATCGAGAAGGTGAATTGACTGATTGAGATGGTAGTAATTTCAGTACTAGAGCTGGGGTTTGAGAAACTCTGTAGGCCTATCGTGTAATGGATAATCCCAATTAATCGAAAACTGAACCCAACTATTTTGAACATTGCCGAGATAAGATCAGATATTTTTTTGTTTTAATTTCATTTTCCACAGATTAGATAAATTGAGTGATCGTGCCACTATGATTATTCTCACTCCGTTTAATTATGTGATGATTATTTCATATAATAAAAACTCATGCATTACCTCGACCATATGTCTTGATAATAATTCAAACATCCCCATCCATTTTAATAATCTACTTGTATCGACTGAGTAACTGAGCTAGTGAGGCTATCAGAGAGTTGCTGAAAGTGACGGTAGGTAGCGCACTCTACCAAGATGTTCCATATAGAGCTGGGTTCGAGGTCTGGTCAGTACCGGTATTCACTTCAATCATACCATTTTTACTTTATTAAACATTTTCTGATGTAGATTTGGTGTCATTGTTCATCAAATCCTCCTACAGGCTTAAATAAGATGTAGAGTAAGTCATTTGAGAGTGAGTGATAATTTGATAATAACTAATTGCCCACATGCATCACACACATAAAAATATATCGCAAAACAGACAAATCACAATATAATTAGGCCTACAATAAAAACAATAAAAAAATGGAAATGTCAAAAAAGTTGAAACAATAAAATGAAAATAAATTGAAAAAAGAAGAAATGATGAAAAAAAGGAGCAGCATCAAGATAAATCTAAAAAGTAAGAGAAAGTCGTAGAATCATAGAAAAATATTTGAAAAACTCGAAACAATCATGACTCGTGAGGATGTTGAACAAAGACAATTATAGAAAATTGATCGAATCGGTTAATTGAAATGTTTATTTTTCATTAAAATCTGATTGTAAATTCTTCTTTATTTGTTTCCTAATTTTTCAAAGATATCATAAATTGAAATGTTCATTTTTCATTAAAATTTGATTGTAAATTCTTCTTTATTTGTTTCCTAATTTTTCAAATGATATCATGAATTGAAATGTTTATTTTTCATTAAAATTTGATTGTAAATTCTTCTTTATTTGTTTCCTAATTTTTCAAAGATATCCAAGATATCATAAATTGAAATGTTTATTTTTCATTAAAATTTGATTGTAAATTCGTCTTTATTTGTTTACTAATTTTTCAATCAGTTGTTCGAAACACATAAAAAAAGCACAGAATATTCGAAATTCCCTGGTTCAAGATTAAAAAATAAAAAATGCTGTTGAATCAATTATACAATTTTATAACTTTTAATCATTTCCGAAGTTATGTGTCAGCTTTCAACGGGCACAGCCTGTTTGAATATCATTACCGATTAATTCCACCCACCCTCCCTCACCTCCCACAACCATTCCCATCATGAAGCAAGTTTACTGTGTCCTCAACAGATGGCGTATGTGTAAGCTTGTATATCTGCGAGCATTTGTATCTCTTCATCTAGGTTGAAGTTACTACCAACAGATGGGGATCAAGTCGCTCTTTCAACTGGCGGCCATCATAGATCATTCAAGGCGGATTTAGGGGAGGGGCAGCTGTCACTCGATGTAGTGATTCTAGTGTTGGGTGTCGACGGTGTATGGGTGGGGTGGGGAGGGGGGAGCGGTAGATAAAGGAATGTCTTTATATAAGTAGGAGGGGAGTTTGATTAAAGATGATCATAGCGGTTGCAGGCTGTTATGGTCGCTAGAACTTGGGTCATGCCGTCCTTTAGGAAATCGATATCATGGTATCTAGAACAGCATTTTCTAGTATGGGGTGTTTGACTGCTCAATCCGTTATATACTTATGAGTGAATATAATAAGTTATTACGATTCATTTCATTCAATAAAAATGCACTAAATTCTGAAAATTATTGGATAATGATTGTGATCCATGAGTGAAAATGCATGCAGAGTTATACAGAAATATAGTGTGGGTTGATTGGAATAATTGATTCAATATTTTTAAATATGTAAGTTATTAACAGCGATTGATCGCAGAATTATATGGGTGTGAATTGTTGGGGTTCTGATGAGTGATCGGGATTCAAACTCGGATCGTACTTGTATGTAAGAGGTTGTGGCATTATTGATCTGGTCATGTGACACGACATGTCCTGTTGATGCTGCCACGGTTGACTTTACGTGGAACTACGTGGAGCTGGTAACTAGATTAGTTGGCGCGAGGTGGCAGGTGATACATGTCGAGAACTCTGGCAAAACGACGAATTTATCAACTTCTCTACATAGAAGAAGTTTTTGTTTCAAACATGTCGCTCATCATCATGCTACGTTCATCGATAATTTCTGACACCCTCAAAACCAATATGGAGCCAGCAGAATGAGTTTTATTCTCCGTTTCTCGTCTGGTTGATGGTTTGGTGGCTGTTCTTCCTGAAGTTCTACCCGTTCCATAGCATATTATCAGAATAATATCAAAAGCAACTGGTGTCAACAAATTATCGATAGACATTCTGCTAGTACCATGTCTGTGTCTATGACTGATAACTGACTTGATAAATTGTTCTGTAAAATCCAACATAAATCCTACACTTTGGAAAGAAGGTCCAATTACTCTCTTACCCAAAGTAGATAGTTGAAAGATAATTGAAGTTCTCCTCCGTCCCATTATGCCTACTATGGAGGCGCTGAAGAACGTATACAGGAATAAAGTCGACTCGGTCATGTAGCATGGGCTTGGGGGAACTCACGAATGGATGGTTATAAGTTGTTAGGGTTTACGAAAGGTTGTACACCCAAGCCCATGTCACACAACCGACTCGAATTTATTCGGTATATGCTCTTCAAGTGCCTCCCTATTATGCTACCGACACTTCGAAAGTTCTTGAAAAGACTGCCTTCAAAAAGATCAGTATATTTGTAAGCGCAACCACATCCTCCCAGGCTCCTGGACACTAAGACAGGTTTGAGACTAGGTTGCAGCACCACGTCGTCTATATTCTATTGGTCATACTGAACAATGCAGTCACTGTAATTGACACCTCACAGATGACGGGCCTTGTGTTACTTGAGTTCTCAAAAGTCTGCTGCACAATCAATCACCCGGTATTGGATCTCCTCGATATTTGAACTCACACGAGAAGTACCACACAGTGGTCAGTTCATTTTAATCGGTACGCTGGACTGAATGGAAACTGTTCAAAAAACAAATATTGTGCATAATAATGTCATTACCACTCCCGACCAACATTGGTGTACCTCAAGGCTCAACTTTGAGTTCTCTCTTATACATTAGCTGACTTGTGTATAGACAAAGGTTCGGTTCTATAGAACTTATACCTACTATTGCACCTGATATTATATAGATGTCAATGCGGAAGATACATGCACTGCGAGTGAGAATCGTTGATGCAAAAACAATCGAAATATTCTACCTCTCACTTCACAGACAATTTATGGTTCATAATTACTAAAAACATTACGCCACACTGATAAGCTTGATTTTATAGCTCATAAATGATGGCCCATCCAAATAATCTTTCAACCAATTATTCTGCAGTCAACTAATTTACAAATGAAAAGGCATAGCCTACTCTGCCGACTTACAATATGGAAAGTACACGAACTAGCCACTGGACCAATGTGACATATTGATTGAAGCATAAAGTTTACCATCAAATACGATCGTTGGTACCGTGGTGTCTCAACCCTCTGGAGAAACAAATTTCGCGCCATGCGCAAGATGAAACAGATCTAGTTACCAGGATGAGCGACTGGTAGAGCCTTGATCCCCAATCCAAGCAAATCAATTCCGCTCTTGCTAGGAAACAGCACACAGCGAATCGAAGTGCAACAACACGGATTCCAGTAATCTGTTAATTAAGCATCCCTAGTCGTCATGGAGCACAAGGAATCACGCGAGAATCCTGCAGTGATGATGATGGACAGAAACCTAAAATTCATAAGACACATTCCAGAAATTCACATATGCTCCAAGTCAATCTTTTTTACTTCAGAAAAATTAATCTTTCCGATTCTTGTTAAGAAAGATTCAAATAAAATCCAGAAGGCCAGAATGATTGTACAAGCACATGTCCGATTCCGTTATAGTAGCCTAGCTCTATAGCATTGTCACCGACCCGTCATAGTAATGTATTTATTTATATTGTGTTTAACTACGCACTCTACTGATGACTACGATCTATTGGCGTCGGTGAATGATAATGATATAACATAAAAGGGTATTATTTTATTAGGTGTTTTTGGATAGTGAGGAGGAGTCGGTTGTGGCCTGTTGTTAAAGAACTATCCCAATATTGACCTGAACGACAGAGGAAAACCAAGAAAAATCTATGTCAGTATGGTCGACCATGGCGGGAATCGCACACATTTTTCTCCTGAATGACGATTCAGTGTACTAACCACTCGGCCACACGTATCAGTACGTCATAGTGCTCGACGATACAGGCACCATGACTTGGCCCGTTCGGTTATAGTAGGTACCCGTTACAGGTGTCTCTGCATGGAGAAGTGATGTTGTTCATACCCCGTGGTACGAACAATTTTTTTTTTTTAAATAACATCGAAACTTGATACAAAATCATTGTTCCCAATTGAGGCTATGGATGAAAGGTAGGATCGTTTGGACGGGACACCACAAGGGTAGTAAAGTATATATAGTATAACAAATATAGTAGGCTCGTCCCAACCCATACCCATCAAGTACATCATACAATATAAGGGGAACCCACCCACAGAAATGTATCAATTTCTTTGTTATTTTTTGCTGTATCAATGTTGAAATGGTATTTTAAAAATATGGAATGATGGAAATAAATGAAAATTCCGACAAAAAATTGGAAAAACTAGTTGAAACTTGGAAAATGCGTTAATCGTTACATACAACAAAATCAGTAGATAGTTACTGTTTTGAAACGAATAAATAGTTGCTGTCAACTTGATTCACAACCAAAAAATGTCGTAACTTACCTTGGTCTTGGATGCCAAGCGCATATGGTTAAAATGTTTATTTTTAGTTTAGTCCAGAGACAGTTGTTTTACACACACATCGATACCACACACTGTAGAATATCTTGGGGAGTAATCAAATTATATATGTGACGCGAGATGCATGTTTTGTGACTCTTTTCACTTTTCAGTGTCAGCTAAAGCATAAACAATCGTATTGGCTTTCCGGACTGACGTTTTGTCGTGAAACTGCTTCACATCGTGCGGAGAAGTACCTTCTAAAACATTCAGATCCATGATACACATTCAAAATATGTTCACAAATGGTGGGAACTTTTTGCCCTATGGAGATCAGGGACGCCTTACGTTAGGCCTATAGCATTAACCACAAATCTATTTTTTAATTTTTAGACACATTTCGTAAAAGCAATGTCAGAGAACGGTCATCTTGATTACATACAATGTGTCAATAAAATGTACTTTATAAATTCCCCAAAATTGAAAGGGTCTAGTAGGTAACGTCATAAAGTATGATTTGCACTTCGCATTTCAGAAGATTTTCTCTATATTTTTCAGGCTTTTCACTTTTTATAAATCCCTACCAGCAGCTCAGTTATATGGGGGTAAAAATGAACGAGTGATGATGATACGGTGATATTATGTGGTGATAGGTGAAGGTTCACAAAAACACATACCCACGGTGGGAATAGAACCCGCGCCCACCTGAGTTGAGAATTTTATTCCTCATCGCTTATTTGGCTTACCTCACAACCTGTAGATTTCAAGCGTCAACTTATAACAAATATCATTATGAACTTATATCCATACTTCAGTTCATGTACTTTTAGGTTAATTGAACAATTAGTTTCACTGGAACGATAGAACAATTTTCAATATAAAATTATATGAAAATTGTAATTTACGTTATTCGATACACGATACCGCGTTTTAATATTTCGTGGTATACCGTGCTAGGGCAATATGCAGGCGTGCCTTCCTCGCTCACGGCCTCTGCCCAGTTCATACAGCCCAGTCATGCAGGTAAGTGATTGATGAACATATCGCGTGTAAAGAACTTCCACTTCCGGTCTCAGAGAGTTTCCTTATCAAGCCGCTAGGTGGTGTTGTTTGTTGCGTGCTAATGAGATAACACTGCAAAGATTAAGACAAAGGCGGACAAATCGACTTCAAACGAAGTGTTTAGCTTCGCAACTTTTGAGAATCGTTCATTTACGTTCGCGATTCAAATTATAATTTATTGACGGTATTTATTACTGTGAACGAATTGCATGGAATTATGGTAGATCCATATTGTAAAAGAAGCTTATAGTTCACAATTTTTCAATTTATATTGGATTTATAGCGATACACTTTGTACTGATGACTACGATATATTGGCGTCGGTGAATGATAAATGAGATGGTGAAATGATGGGATGATGAGATGAAAGATTAGTTTATTGGGTGTTTTTTGAAAAGTGTGAAGGAGTTGAGCGTATAACCTGTGGACTGTGGTCAAGGAACAATATGTACCCCATGATAAGTAGCCACCCCTGTAGACCTATAACGAGTTGATGGGATGATGAGATGAAGGTTTCTTAGGTAATGAAAAGAAAAGTGGGAAGAAAGCGATCCTGACCCGTATTTAGGAATCATTCCAGCATCAGCCAAGACTATAGAGGAAAACCACGAAAAACCTCTGTAAAGAGCGGGGATCGAACCAGGTCTGATAACCCGATATAATTACAGAGTGTATTGACCTGAACGACAGAGGAAACCACGAAACACCTGGGCCAGGATACTCAACCATGGCGGGAATTGAGCCCCGGTATCCTGAATGACGGTTCAGTGTGCTAGTCACTCGACCACTCGTTTCAGTGAATAATTCACAATGAAGCATACTATCTCTATAAAAATAATCGAGAAATCAAAGTTCCCTCAAAAATACGAATATAATGTGAAATATATTGAGTTAAAGTTTCACAAATCAACATGAAATGGAGACATATTCTCATAGCCCCACTATGACAGCTTGTCTGTAGGGCTATTATACAACAAGTAATTACAGGGTGTGATTCAAATTTATAAATCTGAATCGATAATAATCATGAAATATTAAAAGAGAAATAAGTAATTTTCACTTGCATGCACACTGACAAAAAACAATACATACACAAATTGAATTGTGTGGGCCTGCGCCCTGTTTGAACAGAAATAACCATCACATATCCTGAAAACCAACTACCAACTCATGGTTTTAATTTCTACTTGACCCCCAATATTGATCATCCTTAAGCATATAGATCTCCGAAAAGTTCATTGAATAAATTGGTTTAATTTATTTATATTGGACTTGACGATGACTGTTATCTATAAAGTCAATGTATTAATATAAATATAATAAATATAGATTTAATATGATAAATGTCTAAATATCAATGTAACTGAGATCTATTGGCGTCGGATGGATGAATAATGAGGTTGTGGGATGATGAGATGAAGGTTTCTTAGGTAATGGGAAGGAAGCAGTCGTGGCCTAAATTGTAGGAACCATCCCAGCATTAGCCTTAGACTATACAGAGGGGAACCACGAAAAACTTATGTGAAGATGGACGGTAGCGAGGATCGAACCAGGTCCAATTCCCCTCACATACATGATCACATGAAGCGAGCGCGTTAACCACTGCACTGCATGTGCATATGATGATAAATTGGTTATTATTACTTTATGTTGTTCTCCTTAAGTATTGTGGCTGAAAGAAGGCAATCATTTTCTCTTATTTCTAGTTCGATGCTAACGTAATGCGATCTGTAATTTATATGCTGCTTTGGAAAGGCTCGTTATATATTTTGCTTGTCAATTTAACGCGCCAACTCAATGAGTGCGAATCAATGGGTTTGAAGACGATGTACGAATCCGACGCCGCCCCCAATGTGCCCCGCAGGTAATTATTAGTTTTGATAATGGCCTTTTTTATACGATTTTGTACACATTGTGAACTTCATTAAATTTCTGGAGTGTGGATTCTTAGTCTGTGTTGAAGAGGCTGATTTGGCTGAATGACTGTTGCAATTGAATAACATTTTGATTCGTTACCGTGATTTTAAATAAAAGAGTACTGATCGATTTATTATTGTTAGCTTAACGATCCCACCAACAGCTGGGTTATTTGGGAATAGGATTGAGCGGGTGATGATGAAAATATGAAGTGATGAAAAGTGAAAAGATGTTCACAAAAACTCATACCTTATGAGTTGAGCGGGACTCGAACCCAAGCCCAACAGTGACAAATGAGATTTTGTTTGAACATTGAAGAGATGAACGTGAACTACAGCAACGTCGATAAACAATAGGACTAGTGTACACATTTTTTAAATTCTGTCGTTTAATACTTGTAATCTGGGATTACTTAAAACTACTACAGAGCGCCCAGATGGTGACTCTCAACTCTACACACCTCGACTTGACAACTGTCAACATGCATTAAATTGATTTCTCCCGAACTGCTGGTCCGATTTGAATACAAATTTGTAATAATGGGTATCTCTCATGTATTATACCGTATATTATTCTATGCGTTCTTATATATGTTATATATTTTATAAATGTTGGACGTGAACATATAAAAGATGGGGCCTACACAAATTTTCTGAGAATCGAACTTTTTTTCTAGGGGGGGGGGGGGGGGGTTGTGTAGGTGGTACACAGGCCAGGCAAAGAAACCAATCAAGTTCAAACTTTTTTCCGGACATTTCTTTCATACAAGAATAGGTTAGAATTGGTTCGAGAAAAATCGGTTGGACGATTATTTCGGAAATGAATTAACAAATTTGGAAAGTCTCCATGAGAAAAGCACTGATGGGTAGAATTACCAATTTTTCAATTTCATACATTCTACATGAAATTTCCAGAGAACGTTAATTTAGTTATAATACATGTTTCTGTCAAGTTTGAAAAAAAGTCGATTAGTCGTCTATCATTATTGAAAAATGACTAATATTGAGATTTTTGTATTCAATGAGAATCTTCGGGTTGCATTGAATAACGAAGGCTATGAGTTATAAGAATGAAACTTTATGAATCAATGAAAAAAAGTTCGATAGTTTGAGAATGAATGTTTGTGAATAACTTTTGATTATACATTCCATTTAAATATGTGCTCGCTGCGTTTTCGATATAGGTCATGAAAATAATAGTATATATATTTATGAGTATGACGAATAATAGCTATTGAGAACCATATTGTCGAGACTCACAGCTTTCTAGACTTGACAGTTGCCAAGTCGAGGTGTGTAGAGTTATCGAGTATATTTTATTCGAGTCAAGGTTGTGTAGAGTTTTCGAGTAAATGGCGAATGCCTATTCTTCGTATAGATAGCTCATCTTACAACACATATAGGCCTAAGCTGCATTTGCAAAGTATTTCAACTTCAAATATATCATTTCCCCATTCTTCATCACACGAGTTATAACGAAAACTTCAATGCCACTCTCTTTGATGGAGTTGTAATTTTTCTTGTAATTTTTAAAATACCTGTGAGAATAGCATGACGGAAAAAAATGAGATTTTTCGAAATGAAATTTCATCACGATTTAATTACTCATATATATTATATAACTTATATATATATATATATATATATATATATATATATATATATATATATATATATACTCATATATATATATATATATATATATATATATATATATATATATATATATATATATATATATATATATATATATATATATATTATATATATATATATATATATATATATATATATATATATATATATATATATATATATATACATATATATATATATATATATATATATATATACTCATATATATATATATATATATATATATATATATATATATATATATATATATATATATATATATATATATATATATATATATATATATATTATATATATATATAACTTATATATATATATATATATATATATATATATATATATATATATATATATATATATATATATATATATATATATATATAAGTTTCTACTTCATTCTTGATTCATATATACATATTTGTTACTCTATTATATTTTGTTTTCCGTTCAGCTAATTGTGGATTGAGGTACTAGCACGTGAATACTAAAAATTTCTCCCAGAGCAAAAACCAAATGAAGGAAGGATGCAGGAATGCTGCATGTTTGGCTCGATCATTAATTTGTCATCTCATTTGGTGTAGCTTGTTGTCAGAGGCTATGTGATGACTGAGAGATGAGAGAGAGAGAGAGAGAGAAAGAGAGAGAAAGAGAGCGAGAAGAGTCATTTGTTACGTGTCACTGTCACTGTCACTTTGGGCTTGAACGATGTCACACACGAGAACTGTGATTGCCTATTTAAGCACTCGCAGTACTCTATATAGACCGATTTACCAGTGAAATGGGACCATGCTGCACCCAGTGGATATCTGAGGTACAGTTGCAAGCAGCTTCATAATAATTGAGAGCAGACGAGCTATGTCACTTCATCTCGTGTGGTTCGTATAAACATCGCTTCAGTCAGTACTGTCTTTCATTCATCTGTATGATCATTTATTATTGCAAATTCGTTCATCATTTCATGTTTTAAATCACCCTTACTTCAACAACTTATATAGGCCTATTCACTTGAAGATTGAATGATTTTGATTAATTTATTCATTGATTGACTCATTGATGCATTAATTAATTCATGTATTTGATGAGCGTTAGCATTCTTATGTATCTTTGTCCATCAGTTTTTGTTTCTTTGTTTGTTCGTTTGTTTTTACGCACTGCACAGGTCGCACGGTTTGACTGATCAACACCAAAACTTTTCTGGACACGCGAACTTATCCAACTTGGAATTAACTGTATAGTTTTGGGGCTCAAGTTGGTCAGACCACTCTTGAGAAAATCCATCACGAAATTTTGAAAAACCTCATATACGATTTTGAAAAACTGGAAAAAATCTCTTCAAAAATTTCAAAATTTCACTGAATGTATGAGGAATAAACACACTATGGATAGACCCTATATATACCTACATATTTGATATTTACCTATTCTCATATAGATCAAAACAGCCGTTTTGAAAAAAATGATCTATTGAATATATCATTCACATCAAATAGCTGGAAATTATAGTTTTTCAGACCCATGGAGATGTGATTCACGGATTTCTATCCACTTATTGATTTTTTGAAACTTGATACAAAATCATTACAGTGAATTCTGATTTCAATGATTTCCCCATTGCTTTCTCTACTCAAAGTCACGGTCCAAATCGAGAGAATAGAATAGAGTTCCAACAGTAATCCAATCGAGTTTTCAAGTCAAGGCTTGTAGGGTCTCGCGCGAGTATATTTCACACGAGTCAAGCAAGGTGTGTAAAATTTCCGAGTATATATCAAAGAAATATCTCGCTCATCTTACAACGCATAAACTGCGTTTGTCCCGTGTATAAGTATATTGTTCTTGAAATCTCTCATCATTTCTGATATCAATATTCCACTGTAAACGAAAACTTGTGAAAACAGGGAGCTGATCCCTTGCTATTTCAACACTTTGGCATATAAAAGTAGTGATATAAAAAGTTTTGGCCAAGTTAACTCTCTAAGAGAGAGATAATGCATATGTGTGGATCAATATTAGGCATATAACACAACAGTTCGGTAATTATAACTAGGCTCAATGGCTGTTGGCATGATGGCATAAAATTGTCATGTACATTTTATTCCACCATGTCAAAAGCTATTGAGCGTAGTTATAATTACCGGACATTTTCATTATATGCCCAATATCTATCCACACATATGCATTTTCCCTCTCTTGGAGAGTTAATTTGACCTTTACCACTTTCTATATCACAACTTTTATATGCCAAAGTGTTGAAATAGCAAGGGGTTGACTCACTGTTCGCACAAGTTTTTGTTTTTGGTAGGGATTTCAGTACAGCTTCTTGTGCTCCATATTTGCTATTAATTTACAAGTTTTCAAATATAATCCAACGAGACATTCGAATCAGATCTTGATTGTTGGATGAGCGTAGTGACTAGCGAGGACTCGATTAGGCCTGATTTTACTTCATCCAGTGATAAAGTCGCTCCCACTTTATTGTGGATTTAGAGTTCAGCTGAGAGAACTTTGACTCCGTACAAAAAAAAATGAAAAATGATGGAAAATTTCTTTGAGATCTCATTGAAATTTGTCGATGAATGGTTTAAAAAAAAAAATCTTTTTTGAAAAGTGTAAAATACAATAGGCCCACTTCCGTTTTTAAAAAGTGCTTTCCGGTTAAAACATACGGAAGGCTCATTCCTATATGAATCCACATAATTCTTGGAAAAATCAGACAAATCGGACGGTTCGTTTGACCTGTATACGACGGAAAGAGACGGAAAGAGAAGGAGAAGAAAACCTATAAGTACCCTTTTCACAGTGCTATAACTCCCAAACTTTAGATCCAGTATAGCTCAAATCTGATATATCTAGTGACGTGCAAGGTGCCTCATTATTACAGCAAAATAGAGTAATCTAAGTTCATTAGGTTCGGAGTTGGAGACACAGTATGCTCAAATAAAACCGCGTGGAAGTACTTCGTGTAAACAAACATGTAGCTGGCTTCGCGCGGGACCTTGCTCCAGTCGACTATAGATCTAGTCGAGCGATAGCTCGACGAGAGCCAAGTCCGTGCGGAGTCTCAGCTACACGCTTACACGGTTTACACGAAGTACTTCCAGGCAGTTTTGAGCATACTGTATCTCCAGAACTAACAAACCTAGATACCTCTAGTTTGTTGTAATGGAATGAGGCGCCATACACGACACGACATATCGAATCGAAGATATATCGGAAAGAACGTTTGGAAGTTATAGCACTATGAAAGCACTACTTTTTTCTTCTCCTCCTCCTCGTCCTTCCGTCGTCACCTAAGAACTCGGCTACAGGCCAAACGAATCGTCCGATTTTTTTATTTTTTCAGGGATTATGTAAACTTATATGAAATTGTGTCTTTTGAATCTTTTAACTGGAAGTTGCTTCTTGAAACCGGAAGTAAGGTCATTTTACACTTATTTTATTTTTTAAGTTTTTATTATTTTTAAAAACCATTCCACGACATATTTTAATGACTCTCGAAAATATGTTTGTATGAATATACCAGATCGATTGTGTGTGCGAGATTAGTCAATTAATCATTTTTAACCGGAAGAGATTAGATCG
Source organism: Brachyptera risi (assembly GCA_964007535.1). Taxonomy (NCBI): domain Eukaryota; kingdom Metazoa; phylum Arthropoda; class Insecta; order Plecoptera; family Taeniopterygidae; genus Brachyptera; species Brachyptera risi. The sequence continues at coordinate 44,390,573 of OZ023327.1, forward strand.
AATAATAACTTTCAGAAATGAAGAATACTGTCGTATCGACGAATCGTCTGATTTGTCTGATTTTCTCAAGGATTATGTGAACTCATATGAAATTGTGACTTTTGAATCTTTTAACCGGAAGTTGCTCTTGAAAACCCGAAGTAAGGTCATTTTACACTTATTTTTCAAGTTTTTATCTTTTTTAAAAATCATTTCACGACATATTTCAATGACATTTCAAAAATATGTTTGTATGAATATACCAGATCGATAGTGTGTGCGAGATTTTTAAATTATTCATTTTCAACCGGAAGAGATTGCAATAATAACTTTCAGAAATGAAGAATACTGTCGTTTCGACGAATCGTTCAATTTGTCCGATTTTCTCAGGGATTGTGTGAACTCATATGAAATTGTGACTTTTTAATCTTTTAACCGGAAGTTGCTTTTGAAAACCGGAAGTATGGTCTTTTTACACTCATTTTCAAAGTTTTTACTATATTTGAAAATTATTTCACGACATATTTCAATGACATTTCGAAAATATGTTTGTATGAATATCCTAGATCAATTGTGTGTGCGAGATTTGTCAATGAATCATTTTCAACCGGAAGAGATTGGAATAATAACTTTCAAAAATGAAGAATACTATCGTATCGACGATTAAATCACGGTCACCAATGAATCATCAAAAACTTTGGGTACTTTTTTCTCCGCTCTATCTATCTGAATGATTGTCACCAGACACAACAGAGAGATGATGAATGTCAAATGAAACAGCTGATATTTATGAATTATCACGTTGATACCTTTTTGCCTGATAATGCAAGTTTTAGTGATAAGTATATTCCACGTATGGTATTATATAGTAAATGGGTAACTTCACGTTCCTGACACAGGGAAACGTAATATGATTCAAGAAACTTGCCCTCCCCCGTCCATTCTCTATTCCAGAATGTAGTTTCCTATCAGCTTGATGACATTTAGTGGGTAGTGAGTGATTGAGAGAACTTAAATTGAGAGCCTATACATTTGATTAGGTAGCAGACCATCTTGAAAAAAATTAAACATTAAAAGTTCATGAGGCCTAACTTACAAATATCTTGTTAGACTTCATCATGTAGGTTTTATGAATCAAATAAAAATACTCAAATTACTTTCAAATTCAAAGTATAATTTCAAATTATTTTTATATTGTATTTTTATTCTTATTTCAAGTTTTAATTCATTCTACTCCGATGAGGAAATGTATGTCCAGGTCGAAGTCATTCTTTGCCTTCTTTTGAGCCACAAATGCAACATTTATTTCAAAAAGTGGATATTTTGATAATTTCATAACCATGCAATAACGCGACAGAGTCTCTATGAGACCATGCCTGAACTATACATTTTCTTGACTCATATTACGTTTCCCTGTGTCAGGAAAGTGAAGTTACCCATTTCTTCGCATCATGCACTTCACTTCAATTCGGGGTGGTGCTATATGAGGGGACGTGGGGGTGATGAGCCAAGTGTTTCCTGTTATTTTCCAGGCCGTATTGATGAGTAATAAGTTGCACTTGGCATACAGTTTTGATTTCACACCTTTATATTGGGAAGTTTTTATAGTTGCTAAACTATTTCAGGACTTGGCTCCAAGTTTTTACCCATCAGAGTTTTTGGTGGGATAATATAATACGTAAAAAAATTAGTCCGTTGTCCGTTCCATCGGTGAAGGTAGGGCCTATGTCTTATGTCTTTATGTTGTGTTTGCATTTTATTTCTTCCTATTGATACAATATTCAATACCAAAAGATATATGTAATAAAGTTGATATAGGTGTAGGCCTACTGTACGTAATAATCCATCAATAGGATTCATTTACGTGATATGTAGGCCTACTCTTCGAACTCGGCCAATATATCATGTTAAAAAGATGATTATGAGCATGAAAATTCTTAAAGTCTATCCATTATTGTTTATCTCATTGGAATTCAGCGTATTTGGCTCAGTTCTTAACGCTATATGACCCGGGAGATGAGGGGCATTCCGTACCTCGGTTCGATCCCCGCCACCGTCCATTTTTATGGGTCTTTTGTGGTTACCCCCTGTATATAGTTTATAGGTTTAATGCCGGAATGCTTCCGATATAATATAGGCCACGCCCGCTTCTTACTCACTATTCTTCCCATTACCCAGGAAACCTTATCTTATCATTCCATCATCTTATTAATTCTTTCTACGACGCCAATAGATCTCAGTTATCACTAGGCTACACTATACTACAAAAAATAAAAAATAGTATGAATCTTTGGTCAGTCAATTCATTTTGATGTGCTGGATAATAATAATAATATCGAAACAAATCCTGCTAGCAGGGCTAAATCTTGAGATACAAAAATTCCAATTTTAGATATTTTCGAATATTTCTCTATCATTTAGCATACGACCTTCAAATGTCATGCTTTGCATTATTCAACAAAATGAACAAATATCCTATGAGTTCAACTTACATGAAATGAAAAATCTGGTTATATTGACGATGAAAATATTATGAATAGAATTATACAAGAATATAAGTACTGGTATCTTTTTCCATTTTCAAAAAACCTACATTTTGAAAACAAAATAGTTTATTCTTCACCAAAATGAAGGTTATAACAACGCAAGCTCTATTCGATCAAATGAGACAGTTTTTCTGACGCATTTCCTATTCAAGAATATACTTGTTCGATCAATTTAACCTCGATTTAGATTTTTTTTTTGGACATTACTGTTTGACTCTACCTATACTAATCGTTAGAAATACTTCAACCCACCATAAATAATGTGCATTTATGATCAAATTCCGTGTCACCAGATGTGTTTATGGAAAGTGTAGTTCTAGTTTCTAGTTTCTTCAGGCCTATACCTTGTATCGAGAATTCGGGTATATAGGCCATGCAGAATGTATAACATTCCAACATTTTGTGATACAAAGGAATGTTTTCCTCTTTATTGGCTTAGCCAATAAATCTTCAACTATAGAAAGTGCGTACGAAACGAATACAATAAGTCTGAACTCAAAGGGATGTGCTCAGAAAAAAATAAAGAGGTTGAACACAGTTATATTACAATGTTGATTGTAAGTTTGATGTTCGGGGTTTGGTGTTTTTGACAACGTTGGACCTTAGCAGTCTTTTGTCTATATTAAATAGTATACTCAGCCCACGATGTAGTTATACCAACATACTTTATCATAATATAAAGAAGGTGTATACTGACTCGCGTCTCCAAAGTGAAATATTTCCGGGGTCAGACACTAAGTCCAGAATCCCGATTGCCTGTAGCGCAACTATCTCTTTTTATAAAGAACTATACACAATCATCCACTGCTAAATAATGCCACCGGTACCGTAGCTACTCTTATCCACATCTAGTTCACGAGGGAATACGCTAAATCGTGACAGGCAATCGAGACCTCTGGCTTTATACAGACCCCAAGAAACCACAAATACCTTCCATGTTATTAGTATATGGGAGTCGGTACTCGGTACGGTACACCTTCTTTATAATATGATGATGTATGTTGGTATCATGACATCGTGTGCTTATAGTCGGTTGACTAGTTAGTGTATGCATGCTTGGTCAGATTGGATAAAATGCTGTCAGTTATATGCTTGATCTGTTTTGAATGTATAGCTAGCTGAGTTAGTGGTTCCAAGGTAACTTTCTTCAATATTATTGATTTTTAATTCATTTTGAATATTAGATATGGAAACAGTCTTACAGCCGCGAGAAGAGATTAATTGAGAAATTATCAACTACGAAATGACAACTGAATTTCACCAAGAAGCTGAAAATAATTATGGTTAATAATTTTACAGAGCATTGTTCTATCATGATATTAAATATCAAGTTTTTTTCATCTTCAATTTGAAATTACATAATTACATAAATGCATAACTCTTGAAACTATGTTTTACGTAGATTATAGCCAACGTGTGTGATTCTAAAATTTGACTACTTCTTGTTTTGAAATAAGTTCATATTAGAAATTACAGTAAATTGTCCAAACTCCGATTTAGATTTAGTTACAAAAAATGGTCAAAGACCAATTGTTCACGAAACTTTCCGAGCTGACCATATTGAAGAGGTGTAAGTGTACGTACCAGTACATTAGTCAAAACAAATAAATATTCATTCGATTGTACTTATACAAGTAGGGATGTTCTCTTTTTCAAAGTAGTAAAATTACGAAAACTTTTCAAAGTTATATGATCAAGAATACAAAATATGTTTGACATGTTTTCCCCGTATATAGTGTATAGCCTATAGCCGTATATAGCCTATAGTGGAGCAGATAAGACGATGTTTTCTGGGGTTGGTGATGACAGCATGCAAATTTGAAGATGTATTTTCATAAAAAAATATCTGATTTTAAAAAAGGAATAAAGCCTTCAGAGTTTTCACCCAGTCACTCGTTTGAGGTGGTGGAGTGTGGGACGTTTTCGAGAGTGGAAAATTAACCATGCTAATTTGTTCCCGATTTTAAAACGGTTTTCCACTGGATATATTTTTTGTAACTCATATTTTCAATATTTCAAACAAACAAGTGATTTTGACCAATAGCGGGGTCAAAAATATTTTTTTTCTTAACTTTTTTCATCGAGTTTTTTCAAACCTAGCTTGTGCAATTCTGACGACTCTTCACATTAGAAATTTCACGTAGAATTCAGATTAGTTTTGTTACATGTTCAACCCTTTCCGATGATTCAGAACATTCTAGAGCGTGACCTCTGACCTCTGACTCTGACTCTGACCTCTGACTCTGGTGTAGAGACAGTTTTTGGACAGAAAACTGAGATAATAGTTGTATTCTGCACTCACACTGAATGATTGCTTGTTACATAAATTCTAATATTTTGAACAAAATAGTGATTTTGACCTGAAAAATATTAAATTTTGACCCAGTTTCATTGGATTTTTTAAATTCTTTTTAAGACAAAGCGTACAACGAATTTTCAAACTGGGTAAACGCAGCATATGCGTTCTATAAGATGAGCAAGATATTTGTATGGAGTCCACTCGTAAAATCTAGACACCTTGACTTGGGCTACTTAAATAAACTCGAGAACTTTACACAACTTGATTGGAAGTCTACAAAGCTTCGAATTACAGTGTTCAGAATACTGAATAAAGAATAACCACTGTTTCAAGCTATTTGATGTGAATGTAGGCCTATTAATTAAGTAATCATTTTCTTTCGAACGGCCGATCCGATCTCAGTAAAAATCCTCGATAATTTGTGTCATATTTGCATTCACGTTCAAAAGAATTTGAAGCTTTGAAGATATATATATTTTTTTTTCCGCCTGGCCTAATCTTATGGGTTTTGAAAATTTGTGATGATGTTTTTCAAAAATAGTCCAACCGATTTGACCCCAAAACTATACAGTTGGATAAGTCAGCGAATTCAAAACAATTATGAAATGTTGATCAAGCAAACCGTTCGACCTGTGCAGTGCGTTACAAACAAACGAAAAAAAGCACATACAAAGTTCCATAAGAGTAGGATGGAAGTCTTCGCTATCGCTCAATCAATTTTGGATTCCAGATCAATTCCAGATAACACATGTATAATTGTTTTCCATTGACATAAATATTCCAAATCCAAGTCTGTTGCATTCTCCGAGTGCAATGGTACTCGCTTCCATGAGTTTTGTGAGTCGTTTAAACGATTGCTAATGTTCTGGAGAAAGCTTGCCGATCACCTGTCTTATACTTTTTGCGAGAGAAAAAACTGTTTGAGGGGGAGGGGGAGTGTTGATGAGATGAATGATTAGGAAGAAATAGTTGGGGTGGGGTGTAATAGCAACACTTCCTATACAGAAGATGCATTTTTAAAGGGAGAGGTTCGATAAGGAATGGAGTACGGGATTGGAATTTCGGGATTTTAGTTGGGGTGACCCCTCTTGTATCGAAGAAAATTTCGATGTCGCCCTTCTACCAAAAACGTTTGTGTAACTTCCCAAGTTCTGTGACATTAAGTTTAATTATCTTGATTTTGTTAGTGGCTGTATCGTAACTTGAAATAAATACTTAAGAAACTGCTATGCTTGTCTCTTGCATCATTGTGGTAACAAATTAATTGTAATTATTATTCCAAGAATAACTACATCTTGTATACATACTTCCTACACTGGATCTTCCTACTGGAAAGCTTGCATGGTCTTGTATAATTCCCAATTCAGGAATAGTGGTGAATGCAGATATACTTACTGGTGTTGTACTGGTTAAACCAAAAGTGAACGAGACTTTTCTACCTGGCCAAACCTGGGTTCAACAGGTGTCAAAAAAGCAGAAACAAAATCTTCATTTGGGTTCAGACCCTACTTCATATTCATGATGCATTCGCGTCCACTCTTGCTTCAATCGCTTCGACGCTCACACCATTTTGCACGTTTCCACTGAAAAAATATATTTGATGTGAAAATACCATAGACGACCAATTGTTTTCATCGTCCATACATTTTTAGTGAAGCCTAGGCAATGACTTTATAAAACACTCGATGGCCTAGGCCACCTTGGAACTTGGTAGACTTGGATGCTTATTTCCAGTTCTAGCTTTTTCACCTATGAAATGTTCATTTCGTGCTAGGCCTAGGCCTTAAACCCGACATTTTTTCATTCTCATATCTACATGGTTGAATATTGAATTCCTTTACCAGATTGTACCATGTCATCCCCTGCAATGGCAAGCCAAGGAGGTTGACTATTTGTTGTAATTTTGCTGACATCGCTGGTGTCTTCTCAATAATAATAATAATAACTATATAAAAACAAAATCTCATAAAAGAAGTCGTATGCACGTGGGCAAATTGATCAATTATGGAATTATTTTAAAATTCATGCTAAAATCAACACAGCTGTTCTGGGGGAAGTAGTACGACGGCGACCTCAAGCGGATTTCACCTGAACCCAAGCTACATCCGGCCATTCCACATGCGATTTGCTGCGGTGCGAGCCAAATGTTGAGTAGATCTGAACTTGTGAGACAAAACCAGCACCATCAAGCAGTCTTCGCTGATTGGTCAATAATTCGAAATGACCGATATCGCTCCCGCATGCGGTTGCAATATCGCATCGAAAATGTTCATGTAAGGCCAGCTTAACTAGCGTTTCATCAGCACTGATCAGCCTTCATCACGCTCGAAATCAATTTTTCTGCGAAAATATCAATACATCAACAGTTGAATTATATGTAAAAGCTAAAGAGAGATGTAGGTTTAAGTAACATGACCCTAAAACCTTTACGTAACACGGCACATTTACCTATGAGAATATTTGTTCTAGATACGTAGGCTAATTGGTGGTACAAATTATAGCTGATGTATAAAAACTAATATATGTATGAATGTATGATGTATTTCATATACAAGGTTATTATATAGGCCTACTTTATATTTATCAAATGTGCACTATACCGACGTCAATGATGCTCGAACAATATTTTCCGACAAAACTGTTGCGGCCATATATTGTTTTATTTTACTGTCAAAAGAGAAAGTTGTCTTTCTACTGTCGTCAATTTGACTAGTGTAGTATTATTTTGACACTTCTGATTGGTTCGTCGTAGCTTAGACCTTGTTCGGTCGTAACGAAATGAAACTAAGTTAAATATTACGGCGAGATCGAGACCAAAAATAAAACTATGACAGTTGTTAGCCGTAAGGTCTATTTTCTGTAATCGATTTCGAAAATAAGACGAGGAACTCAAACTGTCGATTAAACTATAATGTGTATCAACCTTAATACCAGGATGAAAAAGCTTATGGTGAGAATCAAAAGCTTGAAATACTTGAAAATAATTATGTATCTCCTTTGGTTAATGTGACTGCCACAAATCATACTTGCATATAGTTGTGTGTTCCAACTTCTAACGGCAGGCCAGCGACAGTTTCAATTTGCAACTGTGATTATGTCTCAAATTAACCATAATCAACAATTAGTTGCACAAATTGTGAGATCTGCTCGTATCTGGCGTTGGCTCAAGTCGTATCATTCAAGTAATTCAATTGTATCAAACAATTATTCTACTGTTGATATAATTATTACTCCATCTTCCATTGTAATTGTAATTAATGAAACAGTGGAATAAAAATGTGCAATACTATTTTGGTCAACTTTTATACATTTTCATTATTATTTTCAGAAATTATGAGCAGAATATGAGGATATGAGTATATATATATATATATATATATATATATATATATATATATATATATATATATATATATATATATATATATGTATATATATATATATATATATATATATATATATATATATATATATACATATATATATATATATATATATATATATATATATACATATATATATATATATATATATATATATATATATATATATATATATATATATATATATATATATATATATATATATATGTATAATCAAAATGAAAGAAAAAGCACACAGTGAGACAGCTGGAATTGTATGTCTGTTTAGTTTATTCCTTATATGCTCAGACCTCTAGTCTAGGAATAGTCCAAGTCCGAACATGTATCAATTTAAATGTGGTACTCTTTATATATGTGGAATTTTTCTCAGGGTTCCTAAAAAATGCAGTATACAGTGACGTCGAAACGTCCTTCGACCGACTCTTTCCGTGCCGCAAATAAAACTCGACCGACCAACATTTAGCCATTTCTTGTGACTAATTATCATCAAACACTCAGCAATGGTGTAAATGACCCCTTGCATTAAACCAACCCTAGCCTTCGTTTCAACAGTTTAACTTCTTGACCCCTGGGTCAATAGAGCAGCCTGTCGTTGTGTAGAAGGGGGAAAGGGAGGGGGAGGGTTATTTGTTGACGGACGTGTTCACTCACTCGGATCAACTGAATGCACTTACAATTACTTCAAACGTTTCCATTTCCACCCACAGAACGCATCAAACATAAACATCAGCCATTGCAAATGAAAATGTTCATGTATAACCTGATTACCATTCATCCAATCATTCACTATTATTCGGCAGGTTACTTTATAATGCCTCACATTATTTTGTGTTTTGCGTTGTATATTGAAATTGAAAGGTATGAATAAGAATAAAAACGATTTTGAAATTGAATTTGTACCACCTGTACATAAGGGTCTCGGTCATCAATCTATTGACTTTATTTATTTTCAACGACGCACTCATAATGATAACTGAGATATCTAGTGGCATCGGACGAATGTTGAAGTGATAATTTTTTCAGAAATTATATTGGGTTCAGCAACGCACTGTACTGATGACTACGATCTATTGGCGTCGGTGAATGATATATGAGATGGTGGGATGATGAGATGAAAGGTTATTTTATTAAGTGTTTTTGGATGGGGAGGAGTCGGTCGTTAGCCTGGTTGTTAAGGAATTATCTCAGTATTGACCTGAACGACAGAGGAAAACAACAACAACAAAAATGTCAGGATGATCGGCCATAGCGTGAATCGAACTTCGGTCTCCTGAATAACGGTTCAGTGTATTCACAACTGGACCACTCGTCTCAGTAATTGTGATGATGGGAAGATATCTTCAGTAATGGAGAGGATAATAATAAGAAATCGTTCGTGGCCCATACTGCAGGAACCATTCCGGCTTATACCTAGGCTACGGAGGAAAACCACGAAAAACTTCTCTAAAGATGGACGGTGGCGAGCAACGAACCAATGTATCCTCTACCCATATCTCACCGATCCCATCTAGATCATATTGAGCAAGCTCGTTATACCACTGAGCTACCAGTGCCGATGCGTGGTTCGTATTGAAATAATAATCATAATAGGAAAAGTAAATTGAATTTTATATACATAGGCCTATACATAGGCGTCTTGGTCATCCATTCATTAAAAAATACCTAGCATTTTCCGCTAGGCGGAAAATATGTGCCATGAGAACTCGAACAAAGATGTTATGTTCGAATTTGACTCAATAGATAGAATGGCATCTGCAATCAATGATGAAGACAGGTTTCAAGTATGAAAATATACGTTATTTGTTACATGACCGAATAAGAGAATACACTTGCTGGATGGCATTTATGATTACATCTATGGACCCAAGTTGAATACTGTTTCCATGTTTTGTTATGTTATGTTAGGCTTGGGTTAGGTCTTCTCGGGTTCTTTTGAGTTTGCCTGTAGATCTCTCACATCATTCGTCCACACATTGTTCACAGGGAATATTGTCCCGGGGAAATTTTTTTCCAACAAAAAAGGGGGATTATTTCTGGCGACATCTTTTTCGGGATATTTCTCGTCTGGATAATTTTTCCGAGGATTTGTTCCATTGATTTCAATTATCTTACGAAAGACCGAATTACAATAATTACTCCACCGGAACTTTGTAACCGGCATTAATCTCATATCACTCAATGATTGATCATATTATAAGTGGATCGGCACTCAAAACGTGAAGTAGAAAAGTACATCGTTCTTGACTCGGCATTCGTAGAGATATAACTTCCGAGTATCTCGAGTGCTCCCGCGTATTTCTCTGGCTTTGGTAGGATGTAGAGGCTCGCTCTCTTGCTCCTCTTCGTCTAACCACCTCCCCTTTCATGCAAGTTTATGACCCAATACTAACTGTCAAGACGATAAGTTATGTTAATGTCCCCTGTTGCTATCTCTCTCGAACTCTCTTTCAACCCAACAGCTTTGTCTCTCTTGGATAGCTCTTGCTCTATATCGCGCTCTCGCTTTCACTCGTAGTTTCAGCAAGCATGACATCTCTTTTTAGTTTCGTTTCAAGTCTCCAGCCATTTTCTCACTTCCAGTTCTGTTCAGTTTGTGCTTGAACTCAGTTTGAGATTGCAGCTGATTTAGGCTTGCCCTAGGTTGCAAGTTACAGTGCCCATACACATGTAAGTGCATTAAATACATAACTATAGTCACTAGTACACATAAACTAATATAGAGCATTTTAAACGTCTAATTAGATTTACAAAGGACTAACAGCACAGAATGTATATACCACTCAATATAATAAGTGGATGCTAAGTCTTTCTTCGATGTCTTTCTCTTTTTTGACTTCTTACAAGGTTTGTTTAGTTAGATCTATACACTCTACTGTAATAGCCATTTAGTCACTTTTATGCTTACTAACCTTATAAAATATGGTATAAGAAAGACGTGAACGCAATAGAACTAAAAGTTCGGTTGAAAGAAGGAAGGATCATCGGTATTAGGTTATAAACGATCTATAAACTGACTCAGCATAGCATAATATCGCTTCAATGACTTAATAATTAGTATCACTCCTAATGATTGTTGTTTGCTTAACGAGCCCACCAACAGCTAGGTTATACGGGGGTACGAATGAGCAGGTGATTAACTGAATATGAAACTATGAATTTAGTGATGATTAAAGAGAGGACGTTTGCAAATACCCATGTCTTATGCGGGACTCAAACCCACGCCCAACGGTGACTTCGGTTTCTGAAGCGGTGCCTCAGCTGACCAAGCTGCCGATGGTGGTTAGTATCACTTCTATGAGGCATACAGACAGTGCGTAAAGCATTTAGCTGACATGTAGGCCCTAGTTGATTGTTCACACAATAATGTCACTACTTAGACTGACAATTACAATTCTGTAATCTTGCAGGTGGCTTATCTCTGCTACTGTCCAACTGAAAGTTTCAAATGTATATTGCTGATTATTGATCTAATATAAATGGCAGACACATTATTCAACTTGTAATACCGAAACTACATGAGACCAATAGGCAACGTAATATTTTAGTAGCTTTGCCTGTTTTATTAGCAGTTGATATAGAAGCAACCTTGAGTAGGCTTTAATTAATGTGTTATGTACAGACTCACTGGTTTGCCTTTGATGGTGAGAGAGCTGTGAGAGAAAGAAGGTGTGTATGTTTGTCTGTGACTGTGTGTGTGTGTTTGTTTGTGTGTGTGTGTGTGAGGGAGAGAGAATGGCAAATCGATAGGCTCGTTTGGTTATTTTTGTTAATTCTCAAATGAAGAAACATTTGGGATGAAATAAATCATCAAGAACTACCATACTTTTATTCTCAAAATAAGAAGGTATCGATCGACCGTCTCCTGCATCCGACACTAGATATCACACGACGAACGTATGGATGGTTCGCTCCTTCATCTTTCGCGGCTACATGTATAGTACGTCATAAAATGATAGAGACGTGGCCTATAGTCGGAAATGAAACGTTAAACGAGCCTGCCTTTTTGATATGGACTATTTGACGTAAATAAATGTAAATTACAGCTAATGGCGCTCAGCATATGAACTTATTCTTCCACAGCTATTCAAAAATAACATACCATATAGATGTAAGAATGATGTCTGAATATAGTAATGACCAACTTTGGTGATCAGCTAGCTATCTCGTACCATTTTGACTGCAAGATGTATTTTTTTTAGCAGTATGTTATGAACGCTTATACGTGCTTCTACCTAAGAGATTCTAAAAGAAGCATTTATTTTGTTGTCTGTATAAGAGAATCTTTTCTCTATTCGAAATATGAGGCTGCTGGCTGGTGCCTGTTATACCTTTAGCATGAAAATGAACCGCTATAAACTCGACCATTGATGCCAAGGTCATTAACAATAAAGAAAAAGACGACGACGAATCTTGAATTCCTTAATCCTGAATGAACAATGACTTTGTGTTTCACTGTAAAGTGTATCTTTGGTCTCAGGAATCAATCATTCAATTCAATGATGTAATGTTTAATTGATTCAAATGAAGGTGAATACTTGGCATGGGCAGTCAACGACACGAGACATTGTAGCATTGCATTTACATAATCGAAACCAGTATACTCGGTATAACATGGATAAGCTATGGTAAAATACAGCACTGTACACCCAGTGCTTCGAAAAGATAAATTGTCGCTTCTACTATCCCCCCAAAATAACATTTTACTTGACCATCCCCTCATACGAAATGTACTATTTTCCAAATTTAATTGAAATACTATACCACTAATAAGTTTATCCTCTCATATATCTGAAGCTTGCAAGTATTGGGGTTTAAATAAACAAAACCATTCTTCAAATCCCGTCTTGTTACGATTGTAATGTGTATTACACACAAACATAGTCCAGATCGGCAAATGAACTGAATGACTACAGATTCCCAAAACTCGAAAATACGATTGAAAAAGCATGATTCCAAATTTCTCCTCCGGGGTTATGTACGCGCCCCCCCTCCCCCCCCCCCCCCGAGAGCACGCTAGTTGTACATGTAATCTCTTTTGTGACACCAGTTTCCATCCCATCATAATAAAGTTTCCGAATCGAATATTGTATACACCTATAGGCCTACCTACTATTTCATATTTTTCTATCAACTTTAATAATGCATATTGATTAACTCCATTGTTACTTTGATGTGACTGACTATAGACCTACATCTTCATCGCTAATAACCGGTACCGGTACCTTTTTCAAAATTATTTATCACATTGTTCAAAATTTTGAAAAACTGAAGAAATAAGTACAGCTTTAGAAAATTAAGTCTTGTCGGGTATGGGTTCAAATCCTACATTGGATTTTTGAAAACTTCCCTCTACCTCTCATCACTAGTTTCATTATTACCCACTCATTCGTACCCCTATATAACCTAGCTGTTGAATGAGTCGCTAAGCTCCGTTAAAAATGATTAAAAATTGTAACCACGAGTGATAATAATATATGGTTCTATATAATGACTAACATCTTTGAATTCTAATGGCACATTGCAATATCGGAATTATTACTCCATAATTGAAATTTTCATCTTGGAAGGCAGAAATGAATGATGCATTAGTTAGAATAATACATGTTCTTGATTTCCTAATAGTTAATGCATATGTACATACCATTTTAGATACGATAATTGTTAATTAAATCAATAGAGACTTGATTCTCATCGATGTGAATTCAAATTATCTTTCAACGAAAGATAATAGGTGCTGATATTAGTCTAAATCGACCGGTAATTGTACGCAAGCTCGAAGTTGCGTATGGAGGACGGGTCGACTGGAGCATTGGGCGCCCGCTACAGAACCAAGAGCCCGGGTAAGCGATGGAAGCTCGCCCGGCGATCGTAGCCTCGAATACCGGGCTCATGGCTGCTCACTACTACGAACAGAGATTACTCTCGTCTACAGGTACTACGCTACAATCAGTGTGAGAGGCAGATTAGGAGACAGATTAATGAGACGAACACAATCATATTCATTGCCATTCATTCGGAAGGCGAGTTTTCCAACGAAATTCCACAAGATACTTCTACGAAATTTTGCAATTGATATAATATATATATATATATATATATATATATATATATATATATATATATATATATATATATATATATATATACATATATATATATATATATTCATATATATATATATATATATATATATATATATATATATATATATAGGTATATATATATATATATATATATATATATATATATATATATATATATATATATATACTTATATACTTATATATATATATATATATATATATATATATATATATATATATTTATATATATTTATTTATATTCATTTAATATATATATATATATATATATATATATATATATAAATATATATATATATTCATATATATATATATATATATATATATATATATATATATATATATATATATATATAGGTATATATATATATAAATATATATATATATATATATATATACATATATATATATATATATATATATATATATATATATATATATATATATTTATATATATTTATTTAATATATATATATATATATATATATATATATATAAATATATATATATAAATATATATATATATATATATATATATATATATATATATATATATATATATATATATATATATATATATATACCAACTGGTAAATTTAGTGTACACTGATTTCGGATTTCAAGGGATTTCAGGGAGATTTCACTGGATCTCAAGAAGATTTGAAAGGAGTTCAAAACGATTTCAATGGATTTCAGGAAGATTTCATGACGAGTGTACACCAGATTGTTGACCCCTCGGTATGAGTTTGTGAAGATAATTACTTATTCCACATGTAAACAGAACATCCACCAGTAATATAGGCTCATATACATATATATTCATTCATCACCATCGAAACTAGATATAAATCAATGATCTCCAATTAGGGCCAAGAATGATAGGTAGGATCGTTTGGACGGGGCAACACAAGAGCGATCTTACTGAAAAGAAAATCATTACGGGCAGGACATATCTGATACAACAAATGATCTAAGTCTGCTATGACTGTTCTTTGCAAAACCGTGAAGTGCAGAAGTAAACGAGCCCTGGGTGTAGTCAATATGTTCAAACGGTGGATCTTTTGGAAACACATAATTGAATCTGAATACTATAGTTGCCATTTAACCATTGCTTTTAGTATCGTGGACACTAATAGCATAACAAATTAACAAAATAGCATGACAAATCAACAATATAGCATAAAAAGTGTGATAAAAGTAACTACGTCCTTCTCCATCGGAGCCCTCCAACTATACCAAAATGTGTTTACGTTTACCTTTATTTCTTGTACGGGACTTGAACTCGCGTGAGCTCGACTCGTACCATGAGAACATTAAGACGTCTGTAAGTTGCATGTTCTGTTCGAATTCCGAAAAAGAGAATTATATTAATGTATATGGGAATTATATTGTAAATAATGAAGTTTCATCTCTCTTTTCCAAGTTGGTATGTCTCCTGATTCAGGAGAGGAACACTGTACGGTCCATGCATGTATAATCAGTTTGATTTAGGACACGTCAAGTAAATGGAAGAAATATACCTGGGTAAAATATCTCTTGAAAAAATATCCCAGAATATATTTCCAGATAAAGTATCATGGTTGAAATATTCCCGAAAAAAAATGTATTTCCTGTAAAATAATACCCCCTGATGAGAATTCGAGGAAAGAAGGATAGGTTAAGTTCGGTTAGACTGGGTTATGTTGAGCTGCAAGGTGTTGCATAGGGTCCTCATCATTTCTCCGAAAATTATTCACAGGGCACATATTTCCATTGAGATTTTTTCCACCAAAATGTTGGGGATATTTTTCCTGGGTACATTCTATGGTGATTCGCCACGTTGCCAACATCCATGCACAGGTTGAATCAAAAGTAAAAGTCCTTACTTAGACAAGCCGATCAGCCTTGTGATGTTGCATAGATTATAACGGGTATCAGACAAACAGAAAACGATCTTCACCTTTGGCTCAAGCTTTACAATTCAATGCTGACTCAGGTCCCCAAGCACTCCTCGATTACAATTCAATCAATTCAGTCAATTACATTTTTACTAAAGCTAATATTTGCTAATATAATACACGTTTTACCCACAATTAATACATCTTTCTTAGCTCATCATAAAACCCAAATGAAGATTATTGACAACGTCTACCACAGATGACACTGATAGGGATAGCTGCACAGACTGACTGATGCACCGGCCCGTTCACATGGAACCAGAAAACAGCTGGATATAATGTATTCACTTGGAATATCCTGTTTCACAATTAAACATATTATGGTATGCTGGCATGGGACGCTTTCAGTCTTCACAATCAACTATAGAAACACTCGAGATGGGCTTTCAAATGACGTTAAAAAGTCATTTTTTAATAAGGTTATTTGATAGCGTCAGCTGCGTGGAATCAAGGTATGTCATAGTATAGAACGAAGTTGACATTTACTGTACAATTTTTGGAATAATAAGAATATATTATTAATTTATGTGCAAATTATCATTGACAAATTATTATTATTGAAATTATTGTTATTCATCAGGGTGATTTTTATCGAATGATGAATCTCTAAACTCTAAAGGCATGAATTCTCTCTCTTTTGTGAGTGGGTATGTTCCTTAATTCGGATAACACTGTATATTGTCACTGAAATTAGTATAATTTAGAACACTTGACTCAGCAAACATGTACTGTTGCCATCATCAATAAAGTGGTCGAACAACCTACATAAGAATGCATCCTTGAAAAAATTTAATAATAATATCATATGGACTAAAACTAGAAAATGATGTGCATATGCACTCCACGCATAGTCTATGAAAATATTAGAGGTTACATGTGTGTAGATTTTATTTAAATTGAAATGCTAATTTAGAAGATAACAGTCTTAGAAGCCGTGTTTTGCACATCATATGAAAAAACGATCAATATGACGGTCATGAACAAGCTTTTTACTTGTATTCACAGTGTATGTATGTCTCTGTAATATAAGATTATATTATAAAATGATCTAAATATGATGAAGTAATTTTGATATAAGAAAATAATACCAATATAATAATAATATACAATTAATTGTATCTCACACGCTAGGAAAACTTTTCTACTCGGAGTATGCGATATTTAAGTATATAAATCGAAAGTATAGCAATCGAATTTTCTGTCGTCTGCCATATAATGAGAAACGGCTCGACTACATCGTCTCTATTGAGTGAACATACAACGAATAAAAGTTTTAAAAAAATTGAAAAGCTAATAAACTCAATATTAAAGAATTATGAACAACTGCAGATATGCGTCATTTATAACTTTTTCTTATCAAACATATTTCTGTCATGCATCCGTGTTGTATGAATGATGTGAAAATTTGACGATTATTGAATATAGAATGAATAATTAGTTAGTATAATATGTGTCATCAAGTTAGTCATTTTTCCTATTGACGTAGTCGCGCATTCAGCCGCCATTTGAACAACAAAGTGTTCACTACAGCGTTTTCGTATCAAAATGTATATCATTTTGATGTTTAAATTGAACAATAACTTTCTTTAGGTTTTTAATCTTACAATACCATTAAAGTTGCGAGTATTTTGACGAATATGGCGGCATGTTTGCGGTACTGAGTATAGCCGAGGTTGTGTGCAGAGATGTGGAATGATTCGGGGCGGTGTTGGTACCAAGAGATGAGAGAGAGAGAGAGAGAGAGAGTGTGTGGACCGCCTAGATGTCTGAACCAGCTGCGAGGTTCACAGCCTGTAACTATGGCAACAACATCCCGGTCCTGATCCCCTCCCCTCCCCAACACTACCCAAGATCAAGCAGACGGCAACCAAACATCATAACCCATGGCGGGCAGGCTAGTAACAATACCACTAAGCCCATCTCTAAAGAGGGCCGAACATAACATAATATCCGGTTACAGCTTATACAGGGGATATTAGAAGTCTTCGATTGAAACAGATTCAGAAATGTATTTTACGACCATGAAAGAACGGGCGTATGAAGAATGAAATGATAATGGGATGAATTTCAAATATATTATATTATATATATATATATATATATATATATATATATATATATATATATATATATATATATATATATCTATATATATACATATATATATATATATATATATATATATATATATATATATATATATATAATTATATATATATATATATATATATATATATATATATATATATATATATATATATATATATATATATATATTGATATATATATATAAAATTATATATATATATATATATATATATATATATATATATATATATATATATATAAATATATATCTCAACAAAGGGCCACGACCGCTCCTTCCCACTATCCAATAACACCTGATGAAATAACCTTTCATCTCATCATCCCACTATCTCATATATCATTAACCGACGCCAATAGATCGTGGTCATCAGTACAGTGCGTCGTTAAACCTAATATAAATCAAATGAAAATATATGCGTTCATGCATATATATATTTATACATATATATATATATATATATATATATATATATATATATATATATATATATATATATATATATATATATATATATATATATATATATATATTGCAGGATGGAAAAAGGGAAAGTTTTAGAAGTGAACTTATTTTTTCGATATAGACGTCAGGTTGGGGGAAATGATATTTTCATATCCAATATGGACGGCGAAATAATCCTTAGTTTGTCGAGCGAGAGGAGGGTGAACTTGTCCTATTGAAATGCCATCTTTTCATACCTCGACCCTTGCGCCACCTACCCCCTCTTGCCACGTCTTCCACCTCTCCTACCAGCACCCCATTTGATCTTTAGTTCCTTGCTTCGGCCCCCTGCAGCGCTAGTCGCGTACTGCACTGGACAACAAAAATGCAGACAAATAAAAAAAAAAACGCTACATATCACCAAGTTTGTGAAATCTTCTATCACTCAATTACTTTCTTTCACTGAATAATATGCAAGGAAACTTCACAATTTGGCATCGTTCAATTTTTGTCTAGGCCTATTTATTTCCCATTCAAATGTGTGAGGAGGTGAGATTTTATTATTGCCATTATTATTCACTAGTCAAACGCGAAATATGCGTTGTAAGATGAGCGAGATATCTGAATAAGGTATAAAAGTCCTTGAAGTAGTTCTACCCTTGCTACTTTATCGACTCTGGTATTCTACACACCTTGATATCTGAATAAGCTATAAAAGTCGTTTAAGTAGTTCTAGTCTTGCCACTTCATTGACTCTGGTATTCTACACACCTTGACAGATATAAAAAATACTTCATTGTTGGTCAACTCTTGAATCTAGAAAGCAGTGAATCTCGACAACTTAATTCTGTCACAATTTTTATGATGTATTCTATGAATATTATCAGTCATTTTATTTTTTTTCTTCACAACGACTGATCAGAATTGCTTAAAAAATCGTAATAATGTGTAAAATCCATGTATACACAATTAGAGAGAATTTCATTCCATTTGGAGAGATTTTATTTTTCAACATTTTCCGCCCAGCCAAATCTTATGAGGTTTTTAGAAACTTTGAGATGATGATTCTCAAAATCGGTCCGACCGATTCATCCCAAAAACTATACAGTTCTAATTTGGATGAGTTTGGGTGTACAAAAAAAGTTTCATGTTGATCAGTCAACCCCTGCGACCTGTGGAGTGCTTACAAACAAACAAAAAAAAAACACAGACAAAGCCCTATAAGAGTGGGATGGAGACTTCGCTACGCTCATCAATTATTGCTCTATTGGCAGTAATATCTTTGTCATATATGTTACCAAAGTATTACTGCCCTTTAATGTTTGTGTTAATATGTTATTCTGACAAATGTTACAACATAAAAAAACGAAAAGTAATAATTAATAATCGCTGTCAAAGAGATTCTTCTGAACAATAATATATAATGTAAATAATGAAGTAATAGCAACAACAATACAGTGTATTGTAATTTTTTGTATTGTATATGTATTTTACATTGCATTATACATTGTAATTTTATTGTATAGTGATTAGAAGTGTACTTGTATCCATGAAAGAAAAAGCTTATTTACCTACAAAATGAACACAAATATCACGTTTATTAGATGAGCGTAGCGAAGACCCCATTCCACTCTTATAGAGCTTTGTCTGTGTTATTTTTTTCGTTTGTAAGCACTCCACAGGTCGCAGGGTTTGACAAATCGACATAAAACTTTTTTATACTCTCAAACTTAGCCAACTGTATAGATTTTGGAATGAGTCGGTAGAACTTATTTTGAGAAATATCATGTCAAAGTTTCTAAAAACCCCATAAGATTAGGCTGGGCAAGAAAATTTGTTAATGAAATCGCTCCGAAATTTTTTTCTCTCTGAATGTGTGCACATGAATGATACACACTATCACCATTTTGTAAGCAATTCGAACCAGCCGTTTTGGAGGACAAAATTCAAATAACTGTTTTTATTCATCAAATATATGGAAATGATAGCAGAATTAGGTTGCCAAGATTCAATGCTTTTCAGATTCGATATTTGCCCAACAATGAACTATTCTCCATATTCGCCAAGGTGTTTAGAATACCAGAGTCGATAAAGTAGCAAATGTAGGACAAAGTGTATATAATGCCAGAGTCGATAAAGTAGCAAATGTAGGACAAAGTGTGTAGAATACCAGAGTCGATAAAGTAGCAAATGTAGGACTACTTTTTATATTGGGTTTTAACGACGCACTGTAATGATTACTAAGATCTATTGGCATCGGATGAGTGATTAATGAGATGATGAATGGGATGGTGAGATGAAGGTTTTATGGGTAATGGGAAGGATAGTGGGAAGGAAGCGGTCGTGGCCTATATTCTGGGAACCATCCCGGCTTTAGCCTAGACTACAGAGGGAAACCACGAAAAAACCCTGTAAAGATGGACGGTGACAGGGATCGAACCGGATCCAATATGCCCACTGCCTCCCCGGTCACATGAAGCAAGTGCGGTAACCACTACGCTGCATATGCTGGTGTGTAGGACTACTAATGACTCTTATTATACTATATTCAGATATCTCGCTCATCTTACAACGCATATATTGCCTTTGCCTAGTATATTCAGTATAACCGTGATATTTTCAGGGTATCATGATTTTTCAAGAAGAGGTTTGCGATTAGAAACGAAACGAAACCTTTCCAATTCTTCCAAGTTGCAGTGATATCATAGCACTAAGCGCACGCAGCATATGCTTTGTAAGATGAGCGATACATTTATATGAATTATAATCGAAAACTTTACACACCTTGACTCTTGAAAAATATAGGCCTACTCCATTCGGTTAACATCGAAACCAGAAAGCCTCGAATCTCATCAGCGATGATGAGATTCTTATTCCTATCTATTTGTTGAATACAAAATGTCATTGAATTATTTTCTTCAAAAATTATTTTTATTTCATTTATTTATTTTCTGAATTATTTTCTGTGTATTGCTGGTTGTTGTATCATTCTTGTGTTCACATTCAGTGAGAATTTGAATGTTTTTGGAGATATTTTTTTTCCGTTCAGTCTAATCTTATGGGTTGTTAGAAACTTTGAGATTTTATTTCTCAAAAATGGTTCAACAGACTTGACCCCAAAACTACACAGTTTTAAGTTGAATAAGTCTGCGTGTGAAGAGAAAGTTTTCATGTCGATCGGTCAAACCGTGCGACCTGTGCAGAGCAAAAAAAACACAAATTCAAAGCTCCATTGGAGTGAGGTGGAAGTCTTCGCTAACGCTCATCTAATAACCAAGATTCTCACCTTTTTTTATTGGGAGCCAACGTTCATCTTCCGATGATATAAGTATACCAATCTGTTTGGTTTGTGTAGCTTATGACGTAGTTGGCTTAAAGTGGCTGGAGGTGAAGCTATTATTCGAGGCAAGCTATAGAGCAATATTCTCTCGCTAATAAATAATACCACGCAATCTAGCTCGACATTATTTTACTTTTGTGACTCAACATTCCAAAACAGGTCAGCTCACTTCTACAAGATAATTTTAGTTTTTGATTGAATCTGTTTCTGAGCTTGCAAAATTTTATTCACCGACTTATAAATAGTTGATTGGTTATCAAAATTGAATCATCAATACAATAATAATATATGCGATTTCAGAGCACAGATCAATCGAATTGGTTGTCAATATGTTGATTTGAAATTAGTAATCAAGTACGGTTAAATATTATTCAGAAGAACTAAATATTTACTTGGTAGTTTTCTATAAAATATCAAGGTAGTGGAATTATTATTATTGATTGGATTTTCTTCTTTCTTAATAATTATTTATCAACATTATTGAATTATTAGTCTTGGAAGATGAGTTCTTTGAAGAGAGTATTATTACTCTATTCCACAGGCTAACCCTCAATGGGTTTTGTGGACATTCAAGAGTGAAAAATGTCGTAATAATGTACAGTCATTGGATGAAAAAAAAAATTAATAATGTAATGAATATATTATGAATATAATTATAAATTATCATCATCCGCCGATTTATTAGTGAAATATAATAATTATTTCAAGAATGAAATTATCGTACGTACAATCGAAACTGAATACACTTGCTTCGTGATCCGGGAGGTGAAGGGACATATCGGACCCGGTTCGATCCCCGCCACCGTCCATCTTTACAGGGGTTTTTCGTGGTTTCCCTCTGTAGTCTAGGCTAATGCCGGGATGGTTCCCACAATATAGGCCACGACCGCTTCCTTCCCACTATCCTTCCCACTACCTATAAAAACCATCATCTCACCATCCCATCATCTCATTAATCATTCATCCGACGCCAATAGATCTTAGTAATCATTACAGTGCGTCGTTAAAACCCAATATAAAAAAAAAGAAACTAAATAGGTCAATATTATTTATCATGAGTTTTCAACTTTTGTTGCATTCAACGGTTCATTGTATGAAGTCAAATTTGCCACTTACAAACACGAGTTCGAGGGTTAGATCTGCCCGCCCACCTTGAAAGGCTAACTGCCGAAAATAAATACAATTAGGTCTTCTTATTGAAATACTATAAGATGGAATATTTCGAGAGGAAAATAAGTAACAGGCTAAGAGGCTTTTCTGATTGGAAACCCATCGTCCAGTTTCAATTGTTATCCACACACATACGTACTGTTCTCTCTGTAGGCTATATTCAAGGGGCGGAGTTAGGGGAGAGCACTGGCTGACATGTGTCCGTCTGATTCATAAAGAAGGGTAGATTAGTTGTAGATTATTGGATAGATGCCATTGTTAATAGTCTTTTGGTGGGGAGGGGGGAGGAGTGGGGGGGGGGCGGTAAACAGAAAGTAGTTCAGCTAACCGTAATCAAGATCGTATGCAAAGCAGAATGTGAGCGTTCATATTATCATTATTTTTTGAAAAGGAAGATACTGTCAACCAGTAATACTTCAGGATATCTTGGCAAAGCTTCGTACATTTTTCGTTGGACTTAGCAGCCCATAAGCTTTTTCTTCGAATATTCCGACTTTATGTATCATCCGACTTGCCCGAGAACTTGCCATATATCCAAGAATCCATCAGGAACCTATGGAGTAGTGGTGGAGTTTCCCCATCACTTCTCCCAATCACTCGCTTCTTTCCCTTTTCTTGCTTTTTCCTTTTGCCAGCATCACCTTGTGACGGCATAGAGAGTATGAGACGGTATGAGAGTATAATCATAGTCTATCAATGGTATAATATTCCTTCACTGTCATGCAATGTTGTCTTATTGTCAACTTCTAAATCCGACACTTTATATTGTTCTTTAATCATGCAATAGCAATTCAGTAGATAATATGTAATCGAATACTATTGTCTACCAACTCTTAAATATACACCATTACAAATCTGGGACCTCTTTCAGTCTTTCCTGTATGTTGTCAGTGTCGTTTCTAGACTCACTTCGATCATCTATTTATGAATATATGGGAGAGTAAAATGTACGTAAGAATACAATTATTGTATTCTAAATTACTCTGCTGAATATAGACCTACTACAACATAGGACTACATTTTATTTTCATGTTTATTCTTAAAAAGTAAACTTAAGATACAGCAGGTAGGTAATCACTTTTCGTCAAGTCATAACGTACAAGAATGAGGCCCCTGTACGATTATAGCAGGCAGCAATAATTGCACTCTTGTTCGCTCAGGTGTTAATTGACCGAGTGTCTCTCAGGTGTTCTGTCGAAGCATGATGTAGCACTCTGTCGCACAGTTCGTTTGTCAGTGAGAGTCTAGCCATACCGCATGCTAGTGTCACTAACCTAGGCCAACAGCACATGAATTGTAGACTATATGGCTATGGTTGCAGTAAGATTAATGATTGGTCTGCCTGTTCCATTCCCTGCATGCTTCGAGACTGTTACTCTTCACCGTGGAGTAATGGTGTTTTAGATACGTCATTGTGTCGAGAGAACGAAGCCAGCAAATATGCACGAAATGAATGAATGGAAGAGAAGAATTGTTTAGTTTTCTATGAATGCTGGTTGAAGAATGAAATGGTTTCTTTTCGCTTCTGTGTACCTGCAAATCGATATACTGTTAACCTACCTGACGCCAATTACATTATACTTATATATTTATTAGCGGGAAGATTTGAATCAAATTGAAAATAGTGATGATGGGATATTCAGGGTTATGGCTGCTGGTGAATTGAAAATTATTCACGTCGTATAAAGTATATACCATTATCTTATATGGCCCATATATTCTATAATTCTAGTTTCACTAATGGACTGGGTTTTCAACACAGGTTGTTCACTTACTTCTGTTACTTACTATAGAGATCTTTTTATTATCATTTATCTATCATGTGACAGTCGGTTTGAATGCAGTTAGACTCAGGTTCAAGTAGAATCAAATGGAAGATCTTCGCCCACATGCGCTTTAATTAACAACCCAAAGTTCAGCTGAAAGCATTTCACTGAGCAGTTGTACATGCATATAGACCTACTTAGTTGTAAATACATTTTTTATGTTGCATCTATGAATATGTTTCTCCATTCAGAGCGGAATTTTGGAATACATTACTTTGTTTTCCTCTTATGTACGCATACATACACTTGCGGTCATATAAAGTGATCGTTAGAGCCACATTGAAATGAAATTCCCTAAGAAAATGTATTGACATTGTACGAACTAAAACTAGCGAACCATCTACGTACGTATGGACTCCACATGGTCCATGAAATAAATGAATGGAAAAAGTGAATTATGCGAAATGGAAATTTCGGAAAAACGTATAGGCCCTAATGATTTCGGAAAGAAACATCATGTGATCGCGAGTGTACTTACACGAAATTTCATTGTAGAACAATTCATTTCTCCATTCATTGGGCTATACCTACCTACGAGTATTTTGTAAAACTATTCTCAAACAAAAAGTCGGACCAATCGTGCTCGAAAATCGTTCAAAACTATAGAGTATAGATGTACATTACTGGAAAAAAGTTTCATATGCCAACTATATAAAATAGTTCGTTCGAGTCGAAGAATATCTCTCCATTCATCTAAGAACCAATGTTAGGAGAGACTAGAAGTTTGGAAACGAGCTGCAAAAAATGATAAGGAGTTGAAATTGCTAGTAACATTGCGTACATACAAAATGTATATGAACCGTTTTCTATAAGTTTCATGAGATTAGGGTAAACCCAAGTGTTGGGACCTTCAAAACAGAATTATTTAGTCCAAATTTAAAAGTAGCTCAGTTTAAAACACTTTTGGTTTCCTCACAAAATTTTCAGCCAACATAGAGCAATGGGAATTGATATTTCATGTTTCTTAGTTACAATGAAGCATTTTCTTTCTTTACAAAAATGTTGCACTTTTTTTTTGACATGTAGTTATTCTCAAATGTACAATGATCCCACCCAACTACAGGTGTGTTTCTTCCACCTCCGAGTTGGCTGTATGTGTTGGGGTCAAGCTAGCGTTCAGGTTGCTCTCAAGGTCTCTCGTTTGGGGTCGAGGTTCTCCTCCCCCCCCCACCCGTCCTGCGCGATCAACCGGGCTCTAGCGGGGACGGTCGCTTTCTACCCGTTACGTCAGCAGACGAGCCGCTTCCAACAGTCATCCCGAGCTCGCTCGCTTCTGCCTGGCGCGCTCAATGGCTGGCGTCCCACTTGCCACTACCAGTGACACATCAACCGATTACTTCATTCACTAATTACTATGTCAAACTGTACACTCGAGTGGTGGTTACTATCTAGGGTTAATAAACGAACTACAGACTTGCGTGCCATTGTTATACAACTGATGACGTTTTCAAATCGAGTGAATCGGGTTAGTTTGCTTGTGAAGTTTGCAACTTTCCCGTTATATTAAGACAATTCGAATTCTGGCGACCGTCTTGTGCATTGTAGAGTAAGTACTTCAATTTTTTGGCCTGTCATTTGCATCTCAAATTCAGACGCTGTTTACAGTGTTTACATGTCAATGTAGTCTGCCTTGACGCATGTAAGCTTAAGCGCTCCAATTCGTGTTATTATTTAAACGGACGACCGCTTGTTCATGTGGGATGCAAATTATTGAACCACACTGATGGAAGAGGAAACCGGTTAAATTAATAGGTCTACCTCATGATCGACACATGCAAAATGAAGGTGTATTCTCGAATAAAATAAATAGGGATGAATCAAGTAACTACATTGATATGCCAGTACCATACTGTACTTACAGATATAAATGCTGAATGTATATCTGGGCCTTATAAAACATATGAACATGACATTTGGTATGCTTGTATAGGCCTAAATATACTCCGATTGACATTGTATCTTTTTCGACAAGAAAACTGGAGCCGTCCATGGTAGGCCTACCTTCTGGCAGACGTACAGCACTGGACAACATTATCGCAGCAGATATTTGGAGTACGCATTTCTTGCACGAGTTTCATTACAATAATTGAAGTGTCAAGTTGAACCATTCTGATGGTCGCGATCGCAACAATATCAACAAATATGGCGTCGATTAATTGTGTACCATTGGGACACTAGGTGGCTCACGTTGAAACATGTGAGCAGCCATGATGGTTTCAACAGTCCATAGCGCCATATTTGAATATGTTGAAATTCAAACAGTTATGAGGTTATGAAACTAATCGCAATACAAACAAAAATTGAAATTGGAAAAAGTTGCAGAATAAACTGTTCAGAGCAAATTTAATGTATATTATAAAATATTCATTTGATTAAATAATGTTCCAACATGGGCTATTTTATATATGTTCACATATGTTCACATATATACACACAGACACACACACACACACACACACACATGTATATATATATATATATATATATATATATATATATATATATATATATATATATATATATATATATATATATATATACATATATTCATGTATCAATTTTGTAACTAAATTCAATTTCAAAATACTTTGTAAGTAGGTACCAAGCGAATCCTAATGAATTCGGAGTCTCCTCTTCTTATTTTCATATCAAATTATAAACGTTGATTATTGAGATCTGTAATGAGAATTCGATAATGAGCATTTGAAGTATCGTAGGCCCATACTTCAATTACCGCAACAAAATATAGATCTTGCTCCCTGATGAAAAAATTGACAAAAATGCATTAATATTGGTGGTTACGTTATGAAATTGTACGAGTTCGGTATTATTCGCAAAACTCAATCACTCAAACTTTACAACGTCAACGTGTAGTATTGAGATAAAATATTGGTCATCCATACAAGAATTGAGTCAAGAATTACGCTGAGTTTGAAATGACATTTCTATCTTTATTCTCGAGTGAATATACTGTCAATCAATGAGCTCTTCTCTAACCGTAGCAAATAGGCTGGTTTCATACACAATAAACGACTGATTAGTCTAGCGATCCGACAATCATTAATCAAACAAAATGATCAAGTACGAGTTCAAATGAAAGCAAACATAATATTTCCGCGGATTTTCAAGCATAAAACATAATATTTGTTAACGTTAAACGGGTTGTTAATGATCCCAGATTAGCAGTAAATGAAATAAGGTGTAAATCTGTTGCCTCGGTTTCTGCATATCACTGTTGAGGGCAAGATGGCGGGATGGTGTGTTGTAGGGTGGGTGGAGGAGGGGGGGGGGGGGAGTTGGCGGCGCAAGGGATGGTGGATCGATTGAGCGAGATTCAGTTCCCTGTCAAGGGTAGGGGGAAGGATTGTGCATCCCTCCCCGATCTCAACATGTCAGTCAGCGACTCGAACTATCAACAATGTCAGCTTAGATACAACAACCCTCACGGCCCACATTGAAACGACAACAGATCAAGTCGGTATACAAGAAACATGGGACCCAGAAATGCATGTACGATGATTCTATACTAATTTAATCATAAAGGAGTGTGCGTACAGGCATATTCACAACAGGTTCAATTCGTTTACAAACGGCGCAGTTCATTGATAATGCCAACTTGGGCGGGAAACTTACGACCACAAAAATGTATATATTTTAGGCTCGGTATTGGCTTGCACTCTAAATGGGTCTACCTGGCAAATTGAATTGCTGTCGGTACACGTGAAAGAAGAGGACCCATCAACCAATTAATTATTGAAAATACTAATTTAGTTACGTAATCTCGCTGCAGTTTCAAGGATTGAACTATTTTTGAAAATGCAGTTGCATTTCTTATCGTAAATCTCTTCATGAAATATCGTGATATTCTAAAATTAACGCGGTTACAGGCCCCACAGAATAACTGCGTTATTTGTATTTGTTGGGTTCGTATACACGAGTGAAATAGAGAAAGTTGCCATCTTGGACTATTGCGTCTAGAAGCCATGAAACCTGTCAGCTGTTTTGGACGACCCGGAACGTATGGTTGGTAATTCTTATGCACTCGACCAACTGACCTTCTGTTATGACAAAATAACCGTCACCAATAATATATTAACATGCTTGGTTCAATCACAAATATAAATATTGCGAACATTTCAATGATCAACTGTGTACATAGGCCTATATATTATATAATTTCTGAAATTTTCAAAGGCATGTCTATTTGTGTCGGATAATAACAAAATTATGTGCCAGATTAATTGATTATATCATTTTTATGACCTCATTTCATCAGACAAAATACCTGCAAGCAATTTAGTATGGATGATTGATAATGCAACCTGCGTTTTCACAGTAATTATGCTGTATTATGTAGAATAACTCCGGGTGTACGTGCATGTTAGGCCTTCTCTTATTGCCATATTAGTTCAAGCAATGATGATGGACGAGAAATTATGAAAAGTCAATGATAAACACAGTGATGATCCCACTAATTGTGATACCCACAGATGCACTGATGTGTGTACACTAACACTAATGCGATGATCCCACTAACTACGAGACTATATGGGGGGAGCATCTTTACCCTGGGGGCTATAATAAACTATTAGGATGGGCAACTCTCGAGCTATCGCGTGTATACCAGTTACTATAGCGCGCAGGTGTCAGTCGATTTAGTGGATTAGCAGTTACAAAGAACAAATATCTCTACATATGAAATATTTATATAGGCCCATATATATATATATATATATATATATATATATATATATATATATATATATATATATATATATATATATATATATATGTATATATATATATATATATAAATATATATATATATTTATGTATATATATATATATATATATATATATATATATATATATATATATATAAATATAAATATATAGAATTTATATATATATATATATTCATATATATATATATATATATATATATATATATATATATATATATATATATATACCGGTATATATATATTTATATATATATATAAATATATATATATATATACATATATTTAATATATATATATATACATATATATAATACATATTTATATAGGCCGACCCTATTCCCATGGACGTTCGTGCGGCTCGTGCCTATACAACAACCCGAAACTACTATTCCCACGAACCGTTCGTGTCAGCAAGACTAATAAATAATATTCCCCAAAACCGGTCGTTCTTCACGAACCCGTAAACGCGAACCCACGAATATTCACAAATCTCTTTCTCTGCATGTGTGTTTGTGACCAACAATAACCCCGAAAATGATTTTCCCTACAACTGATCTGAATAATAAGTTAACTGAGACGAGTGGTCGAGTGGTTAATACACTGAACCGTCATTCAGGAGACCGAGATCACATACCTGTTGCAAATTTTCCGTTATTTATTGATGTATCAATGTTGTAATAGTATATTGAAAATTCATAATGGGATACAAAATTGAAAATTCGGAGAACATTTTGGAAAAACTAGATGGCTGAAAAACCGTTTCGATACAAATACATAGTTTCTGAACCACCTTGATTTACAACAAAAAATGGTGTGACTTTGTTCTGTCTTGTATACCAAGCGCATATGGTAACTGTCTATTTTTAGTTCAATGAAACTTTTTACCTTATGGAGACGGGGAATGCCTGATCATGAGATGTAATTTGGCCGCACACGTACAAGTAGTCGAGTATATAATATAATGTATGTTTTCGGTGCTTTCATTTCATTTCCGCCCTGTACTTGTTGAGAGACACTGAATTGCAGTTGTGGTCTTCTTCCAATTTTCTCAAAACTAATCAATTCAGTTACTTTTCAATTTCATCTCTATTTTCGTTCTTATTTTGCGCCCTATACACTTGTTGAGAGGCAATGAATTGCAGTTGTGGTCTCGTTTCAAATGTCTGCAGCTTGTAAGGGCGTGAAGGGGAATTCTTCTAATCCTCCTCCATTAAAATTCACCACATTTGTGAACATTTATAATATGTATTTATTTAACCCAGCGGTTGAATTTGTGAGATGAGTGACCGAGTGGTTAATACACTGAACCGTCACTCAGGAGACCGGGGTTCGATTCCCTCCATCGTCGACCATCCTGAAAGGGGTTTTTCGTGGTTCCCTTTGTCGTTCAGGTCAATACTGGGATGATTCCTCAACAATGGGTCACGACCGACTCCTTACCACTATCCAAGAACACACAATAAAATAACCTTTCATATCATCATCCCACCATCTCATATATCATTCACCGACGCCAATAGATCGTTGTCATCAGTATAGTGCGTCGTTGAACTTAATATGAATAAAATAAATGAACTGAATCTGTGAATCGAATATTCCATCCTAACCTAACCCCCCAAGAAGTGTATCAACATTGGGCTCACCGAAATATCAAAATACAACATTATTATTCGAGAAAACTTTTTTCGAACAACCCCTCCCCCCCCCCTTTTCCCCCTCTTCCTCTCCTGCTACTGTACGAAGTAGACTCTCATGCTCACTCAATATAGCAATGGTGATAGAAGACAGACAGTATAGTTGGGTAATAACACACATCATTACTCATACCTAATCAATCGTCATCAACTCATCGATCATCATCATTTATTCATCACCGTACCAGAATGTCTGATCACTCATCCGAACAACGAAGGAAAATGATGACTTACTATCGCTTTCTTTCAGTTTGTTTCTCGCGGTTTTGTTAGTTTTCGATGGGTCATACCGTTTGACTGTTTCAAGTTCATTATATGAAAATATGATACTATCACGATGACGTTCTATATTGCTAAGAACGAAGAACGAATTGATGAGTAGAATTATGGCATGATTCATGAATGTGTGTATATTATCCCGCCTGAGACGAAGCTTCAATGATTTGATAATTCTATCCTAAATATCTCGCTATTGGGTCGTATTCGAAATGTTCAATTCATCATACGGTCATTCCTTATGCCAAGATCAAGGTGAACAAAGAGTAGGGCCTACGACACAACGGTCAGTAGTATTTTACAACCGTTACACCTTGTTTTCAATTTATATATGTATTGCAAGTTTGATATATCTCATTATTCAATTCAATTTAATTTTCTTTATTTTGTAAAATACATATACTCAGGAAGTGAAATAATATAGTATAAGTTAAAAAAAAGCGATATTCAATATTTTTATGGCAGGACTGGGTCACTGCCCTATTGATCTTCCATATAACCAGAAAAAAAAGTTGTACAAGTATTAATAATAATATAGTGATACATATTACTGTAATAAGTATAAAGAGGAATATTAATAATTATTATTATAGGATCTTTATTGCTGATGAAATTCGGTATTGCCGTTCTAACATTCAACCAGTTTGAAACGTATCACATAAATTTCAGAAACAAAATTAAATACACGGAAAATACAACAAAATACAGAAGGATACATAAATACATACAGTTGTCGTACACATAGATATTTTTTTCATTTATTTTTATATTGGGTTTTAACGACGCATTATACTGATGGCTACGATCTATTGGCGTCGGTGGATGATGAATGAGATGATAGGATGATGAGATGAAAGATTATTTTATGAGGTGTTTTGGATTGTGGGAAGGAGTCGGTCGTGGCCTGTTGTTCAGGAACCATCCCAGTACCAAGCTGAACGACAGAAGGAAACCACGAAAAACCCCTGTCAGGATGGTCGACCATGGCGGGAATCGAACCCCGCTCTCCCGAATGACGGTTCAGTGTGTTACCACTCGGCCACGCGTCTAGGTCACAGAGATGTATAAACATTATGTGAACATACAACAAATTCACTGTGACAATATAATTATAAGTATAAAAAAATATTAACAGTAAATTTACCACCAATTTTTTAGTACTCAACATTCATAGAAAAAAGAAAGATACCGTTATACCGTTCGAAAGTTATCAAAACCGCTAAACTTCTCTAAATTGACTCCTAAGCGCTCTTTTGAGTAATCGCCTTCTTTTTTAACTTACATTGGGTTTTTGACGACGCACTATAATGATAAATAAGATCTATTGGCGTCGAATGAATGATTGATGAGATGTTGGGATGATAAGATGAAGGTTTCTTAGGTATTGAGAAGGATAGTGGGAAGGAAGCGGTCGTGGCCTATATTGTAGGAACCATCCCAGCATTAGCCTAGACTATAGATGGAAACCACGAAAAACCCCTGTAAAGATGGACGGTGGCGGGGATCGAACCGGGTCCGATATGCCCCTTCACCTCCCGGATCATATGAAGTGAGTGCGTTAACCACTCAGCTACGTGTGCCGGTCATCGCCTTCCTGTTCTGTCTGCTGCGTATTTGAATCGTTTTACAATTCAATTGGTCTCATTCTTATCTATTGCTCTCAGGCCTATTACTTTTGAAAGCCTATAATTGATCTTAAAATACTCTTCTGAACCTCATATCTGATTTACATCTGAAACTATAGAATTATGTTTTTAATTCTTGCGTTTAAATTCCGTAAAAAGTTGAATAGGCCTATATCCGACGAAAATATTTCTTCCAAATTTTCTCCTCTGGGCTATTTTTGTGAGGGGTTTCAAAATGTCAAGATAGTGTTTCTGAAAAGTGGTTCATGATGACATATTTGCCCGCCAAGTTTCATCAAGATTTGTGCTTTCGTTCGAACTGTGAAGCGCGGACAGAAGAACAAATACAAAATAAAAACTTCCGTTCTTTCAAGTATGATTGAATTGAGTCTTTGCGTATACGCTTATCCAATAAAGGTACTGAGTAAGTTCTTTCGTAATTCGTTTTATTCATTCAGCCACCCTCCGTAGCTCAGCTAGTTCACAATTAAGGCACCTTCTCAGAAACTAACGTCACTGCGAGCGTGGGTTCGATTTCCGCCCAAGTTATTAGTTTTTGTAAAAGTCCTTTCATTTTTCATCACTTCATCGTTACATTACTATCTGCTCATTCGTACCCCCACATAATCTAGCTGTTAGTGGGGGCCTGGAACTGAAAATAAATGGATCCATCTCTTCTTTGATTTTTCATGATAACTAATTGCTCAAGCAAGTATTGAAGACCGACGCCAATAGATCTTAGTCATCATTACAGTGCGTCATTAAGAGCCCGCATCTTGGACAGATTTACAGGGTGCACTTCCACCACAAATATCTCAAGAACCACAAACATTACGGACTTGCAGTATCATGCAATGAATAAACAATACCCTCACAATTAGATATGCCTAATCGAAAATTGAAGAATAATTTTATTATGGAGCAATAATTGAATCAAAATGTGCCTAATTTGATGTTTTTCATTGCTTAATTCCCGGTTACCGAATAAAAGTAGACATAAATTACAAACCCACATCCTCAAGTTCAACTTTGCTTATCAATATTAGAAATTCTGATTTGCTTTTCAGTCTACAGTTTTCTCAATTTCCTTGGCCAAAATGTGTAATGTAACTAGATTTTGTCCAAATTATGAAATGAAAAACTCCCACATCTAGCGGTAGTTACTGGAACTCTTCCAATATTGTCCTTTTTTCACCTTTTAACCCACAATCAAACTTTTAAACGCACACCGAACTTGGGTAGAGCATTTCGAAGAGAAACATGCTCAGCTAAGATGCGGGCTCTTAAAGCCCAATATAATAATACAGAAAAAGGATTGAAGAAATACCCGATTTCAACATGGACATGGCTCGGTTTTGCATAAAATAGATGTCATTATGCAGGAGTGTTTGCCTGCCTAATCTAATAGGCGTAGTTGTAGTTATCAATGAAGTGGGATTATATCAAAAGCAGGTGTTTTAATATAATCAACAGGTTTTGAATGATTTACGTACCTTTAATGCCATTTTAAGCCCATTGTTGAATTTTCACACCTCTCTTGGATGCTATATTTTCGAATGTGTTGAAAATATTATTCGTTTTGAATAGATGACGACTTATTCGAAAAATCACGCATGTTGCCCGTTACCTGTATTTTCAGAGATGAACCAATCAAGTATTTTCTGAAAATTCCCTCCATCCACCCTCAATTGCGTGAATTTACCAAATTGTTTTTGTTCGTACAGTCTCCCGTTATAGTTCACGTTGTTGTGAGGTATAATCTATTGGATGTCGACCGTGCGTATATACTATTGTGCGTAGACCAGTTTACGTAATACGGTCAGTGTTGAATAGGCCCACGGTATGGACTCCATTTGGTTCGTCTTCCCACCGTGTAACTGTTGCACCTATACAATGTAGCTACATGCTCGAAAACATTGACTTATACGTGTTCAATAACGCTGTTGAGATCTCTGGTATATATACGCATACACTGTAACGTATATACGTATATACGTATACGTATTTGTGTATATTCGTATAGGAGGGTTTCTAAGGTTATGGATCACCTCTTATTGCTATTATTTAATTATTCATCATCACTTTCGGCAATTATACCAAAATTGTAGTGAGCCGGATCAGTTATCTGTATTATCTACAGTCAATCGATGAGTTATTTGGTCTCTTACATTAGGTTAGGTTAGGACCTAGGCTAGGGCCAGTTTACTCCCAGAACTCAAAACCTAACCGAGAAAAATCGTTTTTTTTCCCCGTACCGAAATCGGAATCGGAACTGGAACATGTATTTGTATTTTTTAAGAACCGAAATCGATATTTGTTCGGGTCTTTAACGGTTCCTTGAGGTTCTTACGTTCTCAAATTCATTTTCCTATATCTCGAACATTTTAATTAATAGGCTTCATGCATCAGCAATAATCAAAAATAATTATCACAACAAAACGAATCCATAAAATTAAGAACTGCTTATTGAATACAAATAGAAAAAAATGTCATGCATCCTTCAGGCCTATCCTTCCATTCCAATATTCTGAACCCATTTCAGTGACCATAATACAAGAATTAGAAAACATGTCACCTGTTTTTTTGAATTTGAATTGGGTTTAACGACGCACTATAATGATAACTAAGATCTATTAGCGTCGGATGAATGACTAATGAGATGGTGGGATGATGAAATGAAGGTTTCTTAGGTATTGGGAAGGATAGTGGGAAGGAAGCGGTCGTGGTCTATAATGTAGAAACCATCCCAGCATTAGCCTAGACTACAGAGGGAAACCACGAAAAACCCCTGTAAAGATAGACGGTGGCGGGGATCGAACCAGGTCCGATATACCCCTTCACCTCCTGGATCAAATGAAGCGAGTGCGCTAAGCACTGCGCTGCATGTGCCGGTATGACACTTGTTACTTAAACTGGAACCTTTTGGAACCTCTACAGACCGGAACCTATTACTATCGATTTGAATTGATATTGGAACCAAAACCAGAACCAGAACCCCTTTCTTCTTGTATAGGTGGAACCAGAACGGGAACAGGAAGCGAGATCACATAAGTGTCGGGTTCCCGTTATTTTTCCTCCAGTTCGATTAATCATGGGCTACAACATATCCAGGTCTGCGTGCAATAGCCCTTGCTCATTCGTTGCATATATACGCCTTCGATTGACTGATAATTGGTAGCTTAACGAGAAAGTACCAACTGTTCTGAAAAAAACTGCCCTTAAATTCGACTGTCCTAAAACTGACTGTCCTAAAATCAACTGTAGGCCTACTAAACACCAAAGACCTAAACTTTCACTCTTTGAGCAATCTGTACAGATGTTGAAATGGGGTTTTGACTTCTCCTCACCACAAATTTCATTTGACACACACCTTACCCACCTAACCTCAACCATCACTGAAATTCTATCTAACATTCAATGGGTAGTAACAATTTGTGAAGGGAGGAGCCAAACCCCCCACTTTCATTCCTGTGCAAGTTGATCAAGAACTATAGACGTTCACATCAGTTGTTTTTTTAAGACAGTTGTCTCTTATGACAGTTGGGTTTTAGTACAGTCGGTCGATTTTTATGATGGTTGATTTCTATTACAGTTGACCAATCCTCTTGCTTAACGACTTACCAGGAGATAAGTTCATTTGACGTTACGAATTTATTTGAGACTTCAACCCACGTCCGACTTGACTACAGTTTCTAAAGCAGCCTCAGACGAGTGAGCCAAAAAAATTGGGATGAGTGGGGGATCGAGCGACTACTCCTAGAACTCTTAGAACTCATCGAAATAATGGGTTAATTTGCAATCACTTTCGAATGTGTAATGTATCTAGTGATAACTGTTCTTGGATATGGGCCTATATTCTCGAAATTATCATTCACAAAATTTAATTTTTTTTTCAAAATTTAGTTCTGATGTGCAGGAACCAAAAGTTCATAACATTTTGGTAGAAAGAGGTAAAATCTAGATCTACTCATTTTGTAATCAATATTATATTGAAGAAATTAGAATGCAATACCATGGGAGAAATTATAATGCAATGGCTCATTGCTCGAAAGCATTGATTCGTGTATTCATTTTTTATTTATACATTTATTTATTAATCCATGTCTTTTTTCAAATATCTGGTTTATCAATACATTTTACTAACGACTGAGACCTATTGACCTCGGTGAATGATGCACGAGTTGATGGAAAGGTGAGGTGAAAGTTTTTACAGTTGGGTGTTTTCAATAGTGGGAAAGAAATTCAAGAGAACGGACAGAGAAAACCCACAGATAACCTCAGTCAGGATGGTCGACCACAGCGGGAATCGAACCCCGGTCTCCTGAATGACGGTTCAGCGTGCTAGTTACTGGTCCGCCCGGTGCATGCTTCTACAAGAGCATTTAAATAATATAATTGTTCGCGATCACCTTTGGACAGTGAGCCGAACTTTGATATTTTTGCGGTTTCGGTTCTGGTTCCACATACAAGAAAATAGGCCTATGGGGATTTAATTCCGGTTTCAATTTGAATCAGTATCAGGGTCAAGGTAACAATTCTTGACGATTTCAGATAGTGTCAGTATCAGTTACAATGATCTATTTTGTATTTCATCATTTAATAACTGAAATAATGTGTAGCTCGAAGTAGAAATATTCGAAATTGGAAATGATATGAAAAAAATTAGAAGCAGTTTGTTAATTAAATGGCTCCATCATTATTGTTATTCATTATTCTTACTTGTTGGTGCACGTAAAACCTTCATGTGGAACCATCGGCACTTTTATCTCGGACGCTAACGCGCTCCGGGAGGTGAGGGGTATATCGGGCCTTGGTTCAATCCTCACCACCGTCCATACTTACATTTTTTTTCGTGGTTTCCTTCTGTAGTCTTGGGTAATGCCAAGATGGTTCCTACAATATGGGCCACGACTGCTTCCTTACTTCCTTCCCATCAACTACGACACCTTCATCTCATCATCTCATCAATCATTCATCCGAGGCTAACAAATCTTGGTTATCATTACAGAGCGTCATTAAACTAATGAGTATGAATTCATGTGAAGCCTTTTGGAACTTTATCGAACCGGGAAAAATTCACAGTTTCTATACAAAAAATAGTTACTCGTGTTGGGAAAAATAAGGGTTCTTTTCGGTTCCGGTTCGAGTTCTTGCTTTTTAATGTGATTGAACAACTGAACCATTTTTTCAACATAGATCTTTTGTTCATACATCTTCGAATGTTAATAAGAATAAGCGACAAGACTATTTGGGTCGAGTTATACGAAATATCTAGGAATGTTTTTCAATTTTCGCCATGGTGCATCAGATTTCACTTCACATCTGATTTCATTTCACACAGATTTCACTTCACATCTGCACTTTCGTATTCCCCTTGTTAACTTCACTGGTTGAACGTTGTTGAAAGGGGTGAACCAATGACTAGCCCCTGAACCGTTATTCAGGAGACTGATGGTGTGTGGTTCGATTTCCACCATGGTCGATTATCTTGACCTGAGTGCATCGTGGTTTTTCTCCGTCGTTCAGACTGAGACGATTGGTCGAGTGGCATCACACTGAACCGTCATTCAGGAGACCGAGGTTCAATTCCCGCATTGGTTGACCATCCTAACAGGGGTTTCTCGTGGTCTCCCTTTGTCGTTTAGTTCAAAACTGGGATTGTACATTAACAGCAGGCCACGACCGACTCATCCCCACTATCCAAAAACACTGAATAAAATAACCTCTCACCTCATTATCCCATCGTCTCATATTGCATTCACCGACGCCAATAGATCTCAGTAGCCACTCTCGTTGGCTCGGTCAGCTGAGGCACCGCTTCAAAAACTGGAATCACCGTTGGGCGTGGATTCGAGTCGCGCATAAGGCATGTTTTTTTTAAACGTCCTCTCACTCACACACGTCATCACTTCATAGATTAATAATCACCCCTTCATTCGTACCTCCGTATAACCTAACTGTTGGTGGGGTCGTCTAGCAAACAATAATAATCAACATATCTCAGTCATTAGTACAGTGCGTCGTTAAACCCAATATAAATAAATGAAAAATCTTTTGTTCAGGTTATTACTGGGATGAAAGACCATGTCCGTTTCCGTGTCACTATATCAAAACACGAAAGATCCAATGTCCAATGAAATAACCTTTCAGTTTCATCTCATTCATAATTCATCGATGCCAATAGATCTGGGTCATTATTACAGTGTCTTGTTGGACCCACTCTAATTGAAAACGAATTGCATGAATCATTCTTCTTTAGCTCGTCCCGTGAACAAGAAGTAGTGGCAGTGATTGTACCCGAGGTTGATTGTAATAAGACAGGCTGTAACCAGGCCGTGACAGTGCGTTTCTGTGAAGCTACAAATGTGGTCTAAGCCACGCAGCCATCACATAACCTACCACAATGTCAAGTACACTCAGGCAGAGGTGGGTTGAATGTCTGAGGGCTGTGTCACATCGCCTCAGGGGATCTTCACCGATTAGCAATACCGACTGTGTACTAGATGGCAATACCGTTCTGTAAGTTTATACCGATGACAATACCGTACAGGTATTTACTTTCATATTGTATGCCAATACGGTATGTATACCACATGGCAATACTGTGTATGTATATATATATATATATATATATATATATATATATATATATATATATATATATATATATATATATATATATATATATATATATATATATATATATATATATATATATATATGTATATTCATATATATATATATATATATATATATATATATATATATATATATATATATATATATATATGTATATATATATATATACACACACACACACCGAATGGTATGTGTAGGCCTATGAGTATCGATTAGCAATATGAGCTGTATTTCGAATGACAGTGCCGTTTATAAATACCGATTGATAATGACGTCTATAATACCAGTTGATAATCTCGTATTTATCGTATGACAATACCGACTGTATACCATTTTTATATAAATAAAATGACAGCACCGTATTGCTTGGTGACAGCATCCCTGTGCAAGCAGAAATCAGTACTGTTGAATATTTGCTCATTCGTTCTCGTCACTCTTTGTTCTAGTTGGTGGAGGCGCCGGATTCAGGAGACTTCGAACCTGTACAAATGTATCTGAGCACTTCCAAACACATTCGAGCACTTCCGAGTACATCCGAACACGTCCGAGCAATCTCGAGTACTTTCCAGCAGTTCAAATCGCTTCCGCAGGGTCCAGATTAATTGTAATGCTCTACATCTACCCTGTAGATCCGAATTTGTTTGACACTTGGCGACAAATTCGGTTCTAGAGAGGTTTGTGTGGGGCATACAAGGCTACTTGGGAGAATGGGTAACGACGACGGCGACGACGACGACGACAACAACAACAACAACAACAACATCATCATATTCAAGCATCATTATATCTCACCGATTGGTGTCTTTATATGAAACTAAGATGTTCGATCCAATCATGAGAAAACTAGTTATATATTTGATTCACAAACCAATTTTCAGGATGAATAGAAGAGTAAAATTTGAAGCAATGCAAAATTGATTACTGGTACTTAAAAGAATTGAAATTAATTTTGTCTCACTGTTTCAATATCGAATGGTTGACCAGGGACATTCTGGATATATCCGATTTGCTGAGTATTCAAGAAACTTGTTTCATTTCAAACATTTTTTTTTTTTATTATTGGAAAAACATAAGTTAGAAACATTACAATTGAAAAAATTCACATCGCTTATCCACAAAGCCTTATAAGGGCTTAACTGTGGCGATAACATAAATAAAATAACTCTATAAAACACACAAAAAATGAGTTGAAAAGCAGGGGAAAAAAGTGCAACCTGAAATTACTAGAGAAAACGAGACATGTGCAAAGTAATTCAATTGAAGAAAGAAATGAGCACACAATGAATTACTGTGAAAAAATGCTAAACCAAAAATTCACACTTGCGCATTTAAGATGCGATAACATAGAAAGAAAAAACAGTTACTAGAAAAAGCATACAACGAAAAGATTCAACCTTGTTGTCTTCAAGAGTCAGATGGAGTCTCCTCGTAATGAGCTCAGTCATTTATTACTTGTTCAGGTGTAACTCAGTGTATGATCATTATCGGAATAAGAAGTTATCTTGTTATTAATGGTTTGATCAGTGTTTCTAAATGAAATGAAAACAATAGGCCTACCTCATTCGACCCTCTTATTGCATTTCACAACTCAACTAATTGTTGAATAGGCCTAATTATTCGTATGATTCTACAATTTTCATACAATGTGACGAAACTCTCGTATAAATTTCCACTATGGAGAGTGAGTTATATATTCCTCGCTTTAATTTATTATTGATTCAATGAACTCCCGTATTCTGTAGATCTAACTGCGCTTCAATCATGTACATTTTCCTGATGGTCAATGATTTTTTTCCTTTCATCAATTGAAGTTGAAAATATCTACACAAGTAATTATTAGATTTATTGTTCCAAATTACAGGTCTTTTATTAACAATTTCACTAGTCATATGATTGATTAATAATATATGATTATGTGAACGATGTGAATGTTTTTAGGACTTGATAGAGATCAGCTTAGATGAAACGAAAACTGTCTATTTAAAATAAATGTGATCATTCAACAAACAGTTGAAATATATAAGAATAAATCGAGTGTCTCTTCCATTATTGGTAATTTATAATTAGAGTGTGCATTTTTTCCATCCCACAATAATGTCAGAATGGTGGACTGGTCCTATTGGTCTTAAACGATTGTTTTGAGACACCATATTGACATATCAGGCTCAAAGTTTGGGTGATTGTTGCGACTCCATTTTCTTTCATTTTCTTTTCCATTAATGTCTGAAGGACGCTGTACAATGAAATGTTGAAATATACTCAATTTCAAATGAAAGTATATGGATATCTAATGGATAATGAAAATAACTATTTGTTGAAATATATGCCCTACCTATATAAGTTATTAGTACCGTATTGAAATGTAATGAGATGGAAGTCATCAATCATGAACAAATGTGTTTACGTGCTTTTGAATATTCTGTATTGTTATGAGTACACATATTTATTATTTGAATCCCGGTGCAATATAACCACGTCGTTGACGCACCGTTGAACCCCAATATTCAACTATTGAAATGAAATTTCAACATGAGGACACTTGAAAAACAACATGCCTTGGTGAATTTCTCATCTTTCTGATCCATTCATAGAACTAGTTGATAATCTGGTACGAGTAATATTAATAACTGTGACCAAAAACCTTTTTGGTATCAATTATCATCGATACGTCATGTCAATATTCGAATCATATATTTATTCTATCCTTCAACATAGTTTGTCTGTTCGCCTTCCAGGTCGATTTTTCATAATAATCAATGTTTCCCTTGTAACTGTCGGAGGGATTTTTTTTAATCTGTCGACTTTCTTATTGATAAGATGGACTGTACCCTCTGCTACCAACTATTGAATATATAGTATATGTTCATAGAAGGTCTATTATTCTGATCCCAAATTGCTTTGAGACGGTTCTAACTGCACTAAAACT
The DNA here is from genome assembly GCA_964007535.1 of Brachyptera risi. NCBI lineage: Eukaryota > Metazoa > Arthropoda > Insecta > Plecoptera > Taeniopterygidae > Brachyptera > Brachyptera risi. The sequence goes on from OZ023327.1 coordinate 44,433,610, forward strand.
CGACTTTCCTAAAATCCAACTGTGTTAAAAATCAATTACAAGAAGTCAACGGTCCTAAACTTCTCCTTGAACAATCTGTACAGAAGTAACTTGGTTGAAGTTGAGGCCCATTCCTCCCCTTCGAAAATTTCATTTGACAAAAACTACCCACCTAACCCTAACCACTGAGAAAACTAAAATACCATGAAATACTATGACGAGTGGTTGAGTGCCTAGCACACTAAACCGTCATTCAGGAGACCGGGGTTCGATTTCCGCAAAGGTCGATCATCCTGACTGGTGTTTTTGTTGTTTCCCTCCGTCGTTCAGGTCAACACTGGGATAGTTCCTCAACAACATGTCACGATCGACTCCTTCTCACTATCCAAGAACACCTCATACAATAACCTTTCATATCGTCATCCCATCATTTCATACATCATTCACCGACGCCAATAGATCTTAATTATCAGTACAGTGTGTCGTTGAACCCAATATGAATAAAATAAACAAATATACTGACTTATAAAACATTTGATGGAAGGAAACAACTTGTGAATGGAAAGAGCTGAACCATCTAGTCCAACTTCTCAAGCCGCCCTTGATGGCTCAGTCAGTTGAGGCACCACTTTAGAAACTGAAGTCACAGTCGGGTTTGGGCTCAAATCTCGCATAAGGCATGGGTTTTTGTAAACACCCTTTTACTCATCATCACTTCATGGTTTCATAATCACCTCTTTATTCGTACCGCCGTATAACCTAGCTGTTGGTGGGGTCGTTAAACAAACAATAATCACCATCGGTTGCTCAATAAGTACAGTTGGTTTGGAATCGAGTTGTTTTTCAGTACAGTCTTTTTCTACTACAGCCGTCCGGTATTTAGGGCAGCTGAGTTTCAGCATAGTTAATTTTTAGTCTAGCGTTTGCCCATCTCCAATCTGTCTGTATACAAATTATGAATAACTGTGCTCCTAGAATCCACTTTTATCACAATATTAGTTATTGATTAGTTCTTAGATTTGATTAAGTTGATAGTGTGATATAGCTGTGCTAGTAAGTACTAACCAGTGCTTCATCTTGGGTTAATCACCAGTCTTGGTTAGGCCTTTTTGAGTTCTGCTGATTATGAAGGCTGCCCAGTCACCTCACATTGATAGAAATACAAATGATGATGTGTCTTAATCAATTGAATGAAATTAATTGTGATTGAAGAAATGTTCTATACATGTTGAACTGAATTATGTCCACACTTTTGAAATTCTGTGGAGGATACTCAAAAATTCCATTGAACGATGAAAAAGTATCAATCCATTGGGGTACTCTGCGGTACAATTTACAGTGCTTAGTTGTAGTGCTTACAACTGACACAACTGAATGTAAGTTAGTCTACCCTGTATCTTCAAGCATACAATAAAGCACTAGAAAACTAAAAGGTTCAAATATGCACTGAATATATAAGCAAAGACCCGAATATATATTATAACTTCCATTCATATAGATACTTGGTATGTTGAAAAAAATGAAAAATATTTCTGTGTCGTCATGAATATATTCATTTATGGACATGCAGTAAGCCCGCTTAGTTGCCATAAAATATTGGACTTTTACAATAAATAAATCATCGAAATATTCACAAAAAATGACAGTATGCACTGAAACATCAAGATATCTGCACTAATTTTCAAAAAAAGAAATCATACAAATATGCATAACGCATGTATTTTGAGAAAAACAGGTCAAAATATGCGAAATTAAGTTGATATTTTTAGAACCCTGAAGTCATAAGCAGTAGGCCTATAGATATTCAACTTTGGTTGTTCCATCGGCCATAATGAGACACACGCATTTGCATAACTATCGTATCCTTATTCATTCGACCTTAACATCAAGTGTCGGCTATATTCCTCAAACCCGGCACCTCCACTCATGCTGTGACAGCATAGACTCATCAAAGAGCAGTTCTTATCTGTATCTCAAATGGCTACTCAGATATCGTCTTTGCATCTCTATAATACAGAAATGAATGGATAATTTGATGATTTGTTCTGTACTCAATCAATGCATTTTTATTCCCCACACTTATTTAACGGCAGCCATTGAAGTGAAAATGTTTTTTTCACTGTCTCACTAGTCCATGTCTATTTCTTTCTCGGGTAGAATTGTTTCTGGTCGTTGATGAGAAATGATCAAATATTACGGTGGCAGAATCAGGAAACAGACCTATTCAATGAACAAAATAGGACATCATTCAAGTACGTTGAATTGTAGCGAAAGGTATTTTAGATCTCTCATTATTTGATGTTTACCTCACGTGTCCCTTCCCGACCTTAAATATGATTGCGAACATGAATAGAATGCAATGTATCAAGTATTTTTACCTCATATATGTCAACAATGACAAACATGGACTGAGTTCGGTTTCAGACGTATTCGATCACATTGATGTTTCCTTGGTATGTTAATGTTGGGATAATCACTTGATATACTTCCTTCAATGAAATGCAGATTCAACTAATCACCTCAATGATATGATTCTTCAGTAAGCGCAAAGATGGTTAAATATTATTGCAATTGAGAATCTCGCACAAGAAGTACTTTTGCGTTTCACATATTTTATAGATCGTTGGTTCTGACAATTGTTAGTGAGAGCAATAGTGATTTCACTTGGAATTTTATAATATAACTGATGAGCTTTCTTTTTGATGATACAAGAATTAATAAAAAAATATTAATAACCTGAAGAAGTGATTCCCCAATTTGATCCTAATTATTGAATATTTTCATTTTTTCATTAAATTTTATCACCTTCATGATGTGTGTGAGATTATTAATTTTAATTACTTCTACTGATATTGATACTGAAACTGATATTGTTTCCTCTATTGATGTATCTCAAAATTTAGACGGAGAGTTTTTTTAAATATAATATACCGTAGTTAATAGACCAGTGCAGAGCTGTTGGAATAGTGGGGAAATAATATTCGTAGCCCAAAATGAAGGTACCACAATAGCATCCCTTCTTCAATATTCACCTGAATGGCAGAGAAAAACCACGAAAATGGCGGGACTCGAACCCCGATCTCCTTATTGACGGTTTAGCGCGGTGGGACACTTGCCATCAACCCACCATGCTTGTGTGTCAAACAAGTTGCATAACTTGTATTGTTCCAGGTAAGTTCGCTCGGTTGCATGTTATTACATGTTGCAAACAGTGTTTGTCGATGAATGGTTATTATTAGGTATCAAATGTTGACAGTATCTTGTACCACGACAAAGTTAGGCATTGTTTAATGAATCATGGACTAGAATTTTCTTTTATATTTATTATATTTACATTGATTCAGTATGTCTGCTTACTCTTGGGCTCTTGTTATTTCTGATATTGAGTTGTCGACAGATGAGATTGTCACTCCCCCTCTTGGCAACCCTCTCATCAACCCCCATGGGCGAGGGGCTTGCATGGTTCTTCGTTTTACCGCTAGATGTCACCAAGTGCGGTGATCGTGCAACGTCGAACATTTTCACCACACAGCAGCAACAGCTGAAAATGGAACACTGATAAAAATGTTTGCGACTATGATGTATAAAATTCAAATCATTTGACATTTCGTGCTGGAGACTGAATTAATTAGACCTACATATTGGAATATTGTCATGCAAATTAATCGAAACAGGTGAAGGCCTATAATACATACAGTACTAAATTATCAATCAATGTAGTGCAGCTTGCTATCGTTAACTTATATTAAGTTGGATGAAACTTGCAGATTAGAAGAAAGAACTCTCCCCCATATAATTAGTTATTGATTGAAACGGTATTATTAATTATTGATATTTCAACAATTTGAGAAATCAATGTTATTTATTTTTTGACTTTTTTAGTTTTTTTTTCTTTTATATAGGTACATTGGACGCATGAACCAAACATGTCATAATTCTTTCTGGCCAATGGATATTCCAGTCAACTTTGTCACATTGCCACATGATGATTGTCACAAACAGAATCAGACGAACAGAAAACAGATTTTTACTTATTGTTACAACTCCATAACATGCAACATAGGCCCTATAGACCAGTGGCTAGTACGCTGAACAGTCATCCAGGAGACCGGGGTTCAATTTTAGCCATGGTCAACCATCCTGGCAGAGGTATTTCATGGTTTCTCTTTTTCATCAAGGTGAATACTGATGATGGTTCCTTGACCACAGACCACGACCGTACCTTCCCATTATCCAAAAGACCTAATTATGAAAACTTTCATCCTACCTTTTCGTTACTCCTTTCGTCATTTACCGACGCCAATAGGTCTAAATCATCAGCATCTTTAGACTAAACATGAATAACTAAAAACAAAAGATGTAATAGAGTGGCCAGATATTGTGATGGCCTTAAGTATTACTATTCGATAAGTAGAAAACCATTTGCTCTCTGTTTGGGTAAAATACCGACGTTGATAATTATTATCCTTATTTTGAGAGAAAAAATTTCATAGTTCTGTGCCGCATGAAACAATATTACGAAACTGTGTACGATATCTTCACACATGAGAATAAACCAGGCCAACACATATTAAACATTTAACATTAAGTTAAAAATAATTTCTCCAATTATCAATGAATCTTTGATTGGAGATGAAACCAATCTCATGCTCATTTCTATTTCTTTTCATGGAATCAGGTATTGAATATATATATATATATATATATATATATATATATATATATATATATATATATATATATATATATATATATATATATGAATATATATATATATATATATATATATATATATATATATATATATATATATATATATATGCATATATATATATATATATTCATATATATATATATATATATATATATATATATATATATATATATATTTGAATATACATATATATATATATATATATATATATATATATATATATATATATATATTTATATATATATATATATATATATATATATATATATTTATATATATATATATATATATATATATATATATATATATATATATATATCTATATATATATATATATATATATATATATATATATATATATATATATATATATATATATATATATATATATATGTATATTCAAATATATATATATATATATATATATATATATATATATATATATATATATATATATATATATATATATATATATATATATATATATATATATATATATATATATATATATATGAATAGGGGAGTTGATGTAAGAATTATTGTTCTCACAATTGTTCATATACATTTGTTCTTTGTGAATTAATCGCATCGTTTAAATTGTTTTCACAACTACTAGTATACCAACAAATGTTACAAAAGTGTTCAATTATAGTAGAACAATGTGAATTGTGACTGTGATTTTTCATTATTGTAGAAGAGTATATTGTATTTCCATAACATCCACGGATAAGCTCAGAAGAGATTAGCTTAATAAATGAAACTATAACTATGCATAGGGTTTTTATATCACACTAGAATTGAATGAATATCACTATGATAGCAAATTGTTCATATTTACTCCAGTATACATATACATATATATATATATATATATATATATATATATATATATATATATATATATATATATATATATATATATATATATATATATATATATATATTCTCATATATATATATATATATATATATATATATATATATATATATATATATATATATATATATATATATATATATATATAATTTACTGCCATAATATTCAATTAAAACATTATAATGTGTACATACAAATGCTTTCATGGGTTGCACATTCGACATTATTGATACATTCAATTTATTAAGTGCTTGGTCATACAGTTTTCATGTTGAAAATTATTTTTCTATTAAATTTCCTCTTCTCGTCTCTATTACATATAAAATGTCATCCATCCAGTAATTGTTATTGATGATCGGCCTATAGCGCTTAATAGCTGAGTCACAGGGGCACAGAAGTTGATTCATAACCAGGAAAATGTTATATATATTGTTTGCTTTGCTTGATGCGTACCCGTTAAAATGAATTTGGTATGGATATGTAATCTTGAAATTGAGATGAATCTCCAAGGGAAAGCCAATGAAAATCGGTATTTCACTTCCAATTTTTGGAAGAAAACGAATGTTGAGTATAATTTCACTGGAGCTATGATAAACAATCTGATATTTTGAAATTTTCATGTTCAATTTTTTGTTACATGTTTTTGCAACTCTGTGATATGTATCAAATGCGAATTCAAGACCTAAATATTCCATTTGATATATATATATATATATATATTTGATTCCCCACTTCCTTTTTCATTATGATATAATTGAAATATTTAATGAGGAATGTGTGACTTCGTAACATGTATTACATTCGAATTTGTGTTCTCAAATATCCCATTTGAACCTTATGAAATCGAATGAATGAACTACTAAGTTTGAGTCGCCAACCTTTTATTTCTATATATTGTGCTTACATATATTATATAAAACGCAATTAGCCACCATACTTATGCTACTTATTATTGACATTGTTCACCGAATAATTCGTATGATATTTCAAGCAAATTATTATTTATTTGGCGCCCAATTCAGTTCTGAAAGTTTATCAATACAAATTAAGAATCACAATCTTTAAAGTTATTAATAAAATCAATATAGGCCTACACTAACACAAGATATGTGACGGGGTTCTTTCCTGAAAACGTTCACAAGTAGAGCCTTGAAAATTCAAAACTGATTCGATAATTGAATGCAATTTGAAAGAACTCCAGTTTTATATAAAAATTAGCATCCATTCTATAAAGACTGTAGGCCTACTTGTATCATTAGAGTTAATAATTTGAGTAGCCATTTGAAAAAAAGCAAGATTTTTCACTATTCAAGATATGAAAATAAATCGATACAGACGTGTCTACGTATATTTATCAAGCATCACTGTCTACTCTCAGATGACGATGGATCTACTGTGATTACTGCCCTACTGCTACGGTATGCTGCGACAAGGTTATTGAGGTAATGTCGAAATTGTTAAATTGAATGTTGACTTGCAGTAATCTCCAGTATAGTTCTTTCTACGCTCACAATGACTGATCTACTGTATTCCAAGCTATAGGATAATGTCCTTACTGCCCTACTGCTATAGGCCTACGGTGTGCGATGCGACAAGGTTGCGTGTTTGACTGGAGGATGAGTTGCAGTAATCTCCAGTATAGTTCTTTCTACGCTCACAATGACTGATCTACTGTATTCCAAGCTATAGGATAATGTCCTTACTGCCCTACTGCTATAGGCCTACGGTGTGCGATGCGACAAGGTTGCGTGTTTGACTGGAGGATGAGTTGCAGTAATCTCCAGTATAGTTCTGTCTACGCTCACAATGACTGATCTACTGTATTCCAAGCTATAGGATAATGTCCTTACTGCCCTACTGCTATAGGCCTACGGTGTGCGATGCGACAAGGTTGCGTGTTTGACTGGAGGATGAGTTGCAGTAACAAGAAATGTGCTGTCATCCATAACCTTCATGGTAATAATAGTAAGGCGGATTGCACAAAACAGCTAACTGTTAATGAATATACATGCATGCTATATTTGAAAGTGCGGTTGGACATTCTCTCGTCACTACACAGGCGCTTAGGATAGAGAGGGAGGAGGAAATAGGGGGAAAATGACCCCCCATTAATGTTTCTGACCTTCCCCCCCCCCACTCTATATGCATTAACACCCTCACAATCACGTATACTGTCGTCAGAATACATAATGCTAACTTGAGTTAAACATCCTACTAAGATACTCAAAGAAAAGAAAAATAGCTCAAAATCTGTTTCCTATAATTAAAATTCATTATTTTTACCTTGAATCGAGACCAAAATGATCACTCTGATATTATTCGCTGATTTTTCTGAAAATTGATTTATAGGCCTACACTAATTTTGATCATGAGTAAGTTTATATTTTAACGTAGTTATTGTGATGGTTAGCGCTCTGAACAGTCGTTAATAGGTCGGATTTCGATTCAAATGTCAAAGTGAAGTGGAATGTTTCAGAAAATCTGACATATCAGTTTTTGGTTTCACAATTGTTGGTAGTTTTGTTTCATTGTTCCAATTTGAAATAGTATATAGATAATATTCTTACACATATGTTATTTATATTATACCTATATTATAACATTGTATTGCATATATATATATATATATATATATATATATATATATATATATATGATTATTCATTCAACCATTCGTCACAATCCGCCTCGAAGTCCAATTTGAATTTGATGAATATATGGAATTTTAACCATACCAATTTGCACCAATTCATACCAATTTGAATGAATGTATAATAGAGCAGAAAAATCGTCCTGATGAATTGAAAAAGATGATCCATGAGACATTCTTCCAAACAGCAATCTAAAACATATTACGAGTTTATTGAGAGATACCATGTGAACACGCCAATCTTTATCACATTTCAATCAAAAGCCTTATCCATGCAGCTGTTATTGAACATTTTCAATCTTAGTTCTCTTTCTCTACAACCAACCTAATGAGCCAATATATTAACATATGAAATCGCCTCGATAAAAATACGTTCATAACATTTACGTTATTCCTCACTGAACGGTTGTTATATTGCTTTCGCAGAAGCTTTAGTCTTTATTTGCTTGTAACTTGTAAAGTTTAACTTGTTTTTCATCAATCTTGCCATCAATTTCTTGTTGCCCAGCGATGACTTGCTAGTTTCATATTATATCTAGCAGCTGTTTCCTGGCATGATATTGTTTTCAGCTTCGCGTAGAACTGTTGCTCAACACTTATTGCTTATGCACACCGTATTCTCCAACAGCCTTCGTTGTTGTTGTCGTTATTGTTGTTGTTATTGTTTCATATGCACAATATGACGAGCGATCAGTATGCCGACCACCACGACTTGCTCGCCTTTAGATAGATGATTAGTAGATGTTAGCAAAAAACAGCAATTATACGCTTTGAATAGATGGGATCAGGTGTATATGGCTTCTCATTTCGTGTCAATAGAAATCACCCAATGATTATATTATCTTGTCTATATAGAATGTCCACTGACTGTGGTGCTGTCGCATTTGAATGTAACACACGACTGTCTTTGAGACATCTATCATGTAGGCACACTCGGTGATGTATTCACACTTCAGAAAATGGTAGGTTTAGAAAATAGCCGATGCAATTCATGTTGTTCAATATGCTATACATGAAGCATAGACGTCTGCAGTCTCCAGTGAATCAGCTAGGCCTATAAGATGTGTAGGAAGTATACAGTGTATGTACGTATAAATATATATATATATATATATATATATATATATATATATATATATATATATATATATATATACATATGTATATATATATATATATATATATATATATATATATATATATACATATATTTATATATATATATATATATATATATATGTATATATATATATATATATATATATATATATATATATATATATATATATATATATATATATATATATGAAAATAATTATTATTTCAGGGTGAAACCGTATATATTATAAATGAATGTATCCATTTATAGAAACCTGACATTTCAACTGGACATGCAGACAAAGACTCCATAAATAAATAAATTTATTTTTAATATATACGGCTTGACCCTGAATCAATAATTATTTTCATATATATATATATATATATATATATATATATATATATATATATATATATATATATCTCCACGTGAACTCTCACAATTCATGTTTGAATAAAATGAGTGAAATAATATTTATTCATAATATAATTATTAATTCATAAATAAATATTATCACGATTCAAAACAGCCCAAGTCTGCTCATTTTATTCCTATAGGCCTATATACATATATATATATATATATATATATATATATATATATATATATATATATATATATATAAATATATCTATATGTATATATAGAAATATATATATATATATATATATATATATATATATATATATATATATATAAATATATATATATATAATATATATAATATATATATATATATATATATAAATATATATATATATATATATATATATATATATATATATATATATATATATATATATATATATATATATATACATATATATGAGTTATATCAATTTAGTAGTATTCGAGCAGGAAGTAACAAATAATTGGGGAAGTTATTTAGTACAGTTTGAACTAAAGCAAAAGTCGGAATAGTCTCTTCGTCTGATAAATGTTGAATCCTATGTAATATCATACGGTTGATATGTTTGGGCCGTTTGTCCTGGTATGAAAAAGACTTTTAGTTTTGATTCAAGATGTACATGCAGTTGAGTCAGTACAGCGAGTGGTTTGACAGGAAGTAACACGGAGTAAGTAGACAGTTCATGGAGTAAGCAGTACAGGCTGTATATACAGAATACAGGCAGTTCTTATGGGCAGTACAGGTATTCACGTAGTTCATGAGGCAATGGAAGTAATTCACCATGAAATAAAAAATTGAGATAAATCTTCAAAAATACATCAAGCACAAGCTGTGTAAATAGGAAGTAACATATTTGAAGCACACTGATGGTGTATGACGTCTTCTTTGATTTTTACCTATATATAGTAAAACATCCTTTGAAACTTGGCCTAACTTGTAACTTCTATTTTGCCAATAACGCTGTGAACTGAAATGTGTATTGCCATTTTCCCTCAACGTATATCTAAAAATATCTCCCCGTCGTTTCTCTCTTCTCCAATCTCTTGAGGGCTTTTTCCAAAAGACGTCGCCCCCCCCTCCTTTCACCCCCTTTCCCTCCCCCTGACATCACTCGAGGAGGTGATTAATGATACGCCGTGCTGAAGCAACCCCAGCTATAGCAAGCATTTCGCGCCAGAATTTCACTGTCGTCTTTCGTTCTTATTTCAAAGTTGAGAAGCTTTCAAACCCACGGCACAAGCTCCCAGCTAGATGTTGATGAAAAAACTACCCAAGACAACTTACTTGGCAAGTAACAAGTACACTTGTGGCATTGCAGCACATAGACCTCAGCATCTCACCATGTCATCGAAATGCCACTTTGCATACCTATACGTGTTGGCCGATATGATTACTTGAACATGGCAATACTGGAAACTCAGTGCTGGCAACATATTATAAAATCAACTTATATGTTCTTGATATTACCAGTACAAGCACGTGATAAACAAGCCCAGCTGTTCGTTGGACGCCATATTGGACTCAAAAAGTCAGCACACAACAACGTCGAGTTGTTAGATCTTGCTTCGTCTCTGCTGACAAACACAAAATGAGAATAGTTGGAGATATAAATGTTTGCATTAATGGAGTTGCCGTCGATTTCGATATTTTCAATCTACTCGATATTTTATGACCGATTCGATACCGAACTGGAATATTCTATGCTCTACAAATTCGATATCGAAACTTTGATCGATATCGATTTTGAAAATGGGAATAAATGGAATAATATATACGTATACCCTGCTGCCGGTATACTTGGTATTGCATGCGAGTAGCTTGAGAATTATAGTCACTCAGTTAGACGAAAGATTCACAGCACTGATTCACTGCATTTTCCCGTTTAATTGCCTGTATATTTGCCTGACACCATTCTGATGTCAATAATTGTATTCGTTCATTTGAATTAGAAAATTTCGAACATTGTTTGAACATTTAAGATTCCGATATATTTCGATCAATTTGTGATTTCAAAAGTTCGCTATCTTTCTTAATTTTTTATATCGAACGGCGTTCTCAGTTGATGATGATTTTGTAAGCTATATTTTTTTGAAATATATCATGAGTAATATTGTCCTGGTTTTTTATCTGAAAAATAATGGAAACCGAGCTAAGGGAACTATATATGCTATTTCCTGCAGTATTACTGCCGTAACGCATCGTTCAAAAGAGATCTTATCATACAGCCCTGTTCTTGTTAAAGACATGCCCTTGTCAAACACCTGCCTTGAAAGAGTATATTATACATTTACCGAAGATTATCGTTTATGGAATTTTTGTAATACTCGCCGAAAATGGAATAAACCATGAAGGATCATGGATTGAAAGACCGATTAGGGTATATATAATTATATTTTAAATATACCCAATTTTGTTCCAAGTGGGCCTGTATTACATCCCATTATGTAATTCAATAACTTATCCTTCTTCGGAAATTAAAATATGATTGCATTGCTACTGCCCTATACCTTGACCAAAAATAGAGTCGTGTATTGACCTGGACACGTTTTATTGTCTTTATATAATATAAATATGTCGTAATTGTTGACCCAATTATTCTCTCATATAGCTACATTGAAAAAGATGAACTAGGTGATCCAGGAGACAGAGAAAAAGAGAGAAAGAAAGAGAGAGAGAGGGAGAGAGAGAGAGAGAGAGAGAGAGAGAGAGAGCACTTTACTTATCTGTCGTCTGTGGCTCGAATGTCGACATCATTCAATAGCAACACATCTGAATCCGGCCTATTAGCTCAACGTAACCAAACACAGTCACCAGAGGCCTATTCACTTCTAGATTTAAACACCGAAGTTGAAGCCTTACAGATAATACCATTTTGAAAGAATGGGGTCTCTTGATCTTTAAACATTCAAGTCCACGCAACAGGGCATAAAAAGGAAACGAAACGATACAAAAAACATCACCTTATGAAAGGCAAGACTAAAATAGCTATATTCTTTATACACATAGTTCTTTTTCATACACAGATATGATATCATTAATATATGCCAAATTCTTGTATAGAATATATTCGGAACAAGGTCGGACGTATATATATATATATATATATATATATATACATATATATATATATATATATATATATATATATATATATAAATATATATATATATTCATGTTATAATGTTATAGAAATTGTTTGATAGCTGTCAGGAATGTCAGTGTATATACTGTATATAGTAGCTCTAGTAGCTCGAACATAGTATGGTTTCTGATCGTTGCATATATTTCAACTAGCTGGCTGTCAGACCATCATCGTGTACTGTGGGCTGCACGTTCTATACCCATGTTCGACTTGAATCGCTGGAAAACCATCGGTGTAATCAACAGAGAGGCACAACTCAAACGAGGCTTCAGATCCGTCTTTTATTGTACAGATACAATCATTGACAAAACTAGTACTCGTTTGTTATCTTCAGTGCGTACGCCTGACTGAATGTACAGTGCATCGTTTATATGTTGGTGAACTATTGAAAAACGATTGTATCATTCTTAGCTATAACCGCTGTGATAGGTACATATAGGTAGATAATGTGTTCATCGATTTTTTAAACTGGGATACAATTTTTTCAGAATGTTCATTCATTGTATATTTTTATATTCAATTTGAGAATATACAACATCTGTCCAAGTTGTATTCTTTCTCTTCATTTCATGTCACCTTCATCATTCGAAAAGAAGAAAAAATATTATTTTGAATCGATCATATTATTGGCTGAACGAAATAAAATCTTTATCGGAAGAAATTTCATCTCACGATTTGTATTCTCATGAAGTATTAGATTTTTCGGGTAACTGGTCTAGTATAGTAGAGTCTACAGTTGTATTCCTCATCGATGTTGACATAATTCAGCTTAGATCTGTATCAGTTATTGGGCACAATCACTTGAACAACTGTTGAGAAAATCGATGCGATCCTCGAAGATCACAAACTATATTCAGGAGAGAGTAGTTTAAGGTTTGTATTTTACAGAAATGTTCAATTCTGAGGAAATATCAGAAAAAATTATTCACACTCATCTGCAGGACCACAAAATTTGAAAGATATATATATATATATATATATATATATATATATATATATATATATATATATTATATATATATATATATATGTATGTATATAGGCCTATATATATATATATATATATATATATATATATATATATATATATATATATATATACAAATACCTTCGACTTGAAAAAAATATTCAATAAAAATACAATCTAGGCCTATACGTCATTTTCGAAGTTATCCGTCGATTATAGTCGTTCATCCGTCAACACAACAAGTATAGCGTTTACTTAGTAGATGCCATTTCTGAACCATTTGTCGGCGAAATATTAGTTTGCCATATGCATACAGTATTCCTGACATATCCCCAATGTCTATTTAGTTCTCACCCTTTCTTACTTTTTGTACCGGCATATCTTTCAAGTTTTATCTCCCAAGAGAAGGTAGATCTATCACGTCGGCTAGCATCACGAATACGTGCAATACGTGTACATCTCTTCTGCGAATAATACATATCTTGAAAGCATCTTTCAATGAGCTCCTTGGGGATGTTGAGTTGATTTAAAATGTGTCAAATCGCCGTGGCGTGCCCAAAGCGTTACAAAATATGAACCCCGTTGAAAACAGATTTTGCAAAAAGCCATCTGAAATCTTGTTGTGATTTGCAATTGGTAATGATTGTTGTTATGATAGCAATAAATCATCGTTGTTGGCGTTACTATTAGGCACGCATAGTCTGTCCACGTTTTGGACATTATTATAGAATCGAGATCAGAATTGTGCGATGAGTGATCGAAGTCATAATGTTTACATAATAAAGAATAAAAGCTCGATTATCAAAAAAAGGAGACTATAAGCTTCACAAACTTGGACATGGCGTTGTGTATATATCTATATCTATCCATCCATATATAAATATATATATATATATATATATATATATATATATATATATATATATATATGTATATATATATATATATATATATATATATATATATATATATATATATATATATATATATATATATATACAAATATATATATATATATATAAATATATATATATATATATATATATATATATATATATATATATATACATATATATATATATATCTATATATTTATATATATATTCATGTATATATATATATATATATATATATATATATATATATATATATTTATATGAATATATATACACATATATATATATATATATATATATATATATATATATATATATATATATATGTGTATATATATATTCATATATATATATATATATATATATATATATATATATATATATATATATTCAAATATATATATATATATATACATGAATATATATATATATATATATATATATATATATATATATATATATATATATATATATATGTATATATATATATATATATATATATATAAATATATATATATATATATATATATATATATATATATATATATATATATATATATATATATATATATATATGATATGTTTGTGTGTGTGTGTGTGTGTGTATAAATTAATCAGAATCATTGAATGGATGAAATGGGTAAATTCAATCTCAAACGCTTAAATTGAAATTACTTCATTTAAAGGAATGTATTGGAAGTTTTTGAAACCACACCACCAGTTTTGCAAATTCCGTACAAGTCAAGTTGACCGTTTCCAAGAATCATTAAAGAATTATAAATAAATCTCAAAACAAATTTTAAAATGTATAATTTCACTTTGCTCATTCGCCAACACTTTGAATATAGTGCGTTTTCCGATCATAATCTGAATATTATTCAGAATCAATTAAATGTTCCGATGTTTTGATATATATATATATATATATATATATATATATATATATATATATATATATATATATATATATATATATATATGTATATATATATCTTGAACTCACCCTTAAGATGAGAAACAGTGAAGTACTACTTTCAAGCTATGCTAAGTTATATTTTTGTGTATTCATCAATTTTTGATTCCAATACCAGTATAGGAGTGAGACACGATATGTCCAAACTTATTATGTTATCTTACCCCTAGTCAAGCCAGCATTTTTGGCGTTGTAGGATTTCAAGATGAGTGTTTCTGTAATAATGTATTTAATGTGTGACCAATAATAATAAGAAAAAAAAAATATATATATATATATATATATATATATATATATATATATATATATATATATATATATATATATATATATATATGTACAATGTATATATGTCACACAATTTTCAACGACTATTTCTATATGAATGTTTACTCATTATTTCCTATTTGTGTATATACACATTAATTATATTATTTGCTAAACAAATTATTCAATCACTCTGCATTCACCAAGGCTGCAAATTATGCTACTCCAACATAAATGATAATAATGGTAATAATAATAATCATAAAAATAATAAAAATAATGACTGAGTTTGGGTCAGTAGGTTAGACTGAGCCACTTACAATTAACTCTGCTAATGGTTGAAGATTGACTGACTGGCTGACTGCCTTACTGACTATACTTACTTGCATTGCAAAACCTAATGAGTCTGAGCGAGGTGCCGATGGCCATTTAAATACCGATTTACCAGCAATTTGTACTCCCCGGGTTTTAATGAGTCAGTACTTTCTGGCGTGTAATGAAATGACGGGTGGAACGAAGAGATAAATGTTTGTGAGTGCTAGAGAGAGACGAAGGTAGGTAGAAGAAGGGTTAAAATAGAATGAAAGATAGAGATGTGAGTGTTAGAGAGAGAGAGAAAGAGGGAGAGAGAGAGAGAGAGAGAGAGAGAGAGAGATGTGATGAGTGTGAAGGAAATAAAGGAAGATAGATAACAAGGAGCAGGAACGATGCTAAATACGTACAAGTGAAAAGAAAAGAATGAGAGATATGGGAATGAGATTCAATACTGAGAGATTATTCGGTTTTAATAAATAATTCCGACAATTGATAGATATCTCATCAGTTTGTTGAGAAAAAAAGCAACACCTCAGCACTTTGGAATATTGACCTACTTCTGGAGGAGTTTATAGAGTTTGTTATAGAGTAGTGATGAGGGATTTATTTTCTGTACCAACATCAGAACTTGATACAAAACCATTGTTCCCCAATTAGGGCCATGGGTGAAAGGTAGGATCGTTCCAACGGGGCACCACGAGGGTGATACCTACCACGTGAATCTACCACGTAAATACACATCTCCCATTTTTTTTCAAAATATGTTATTTGTTTTTAGAAGTTTATCATCCTCCTTTCAACTCATATATATATATATATATATATATATATATATATATATATATATATATATATATATATATATATATATATATATATGTATATATATGTATATATATATATAAATATATATTTATATATATATATATATATATATATATATATATATATTTATATATATATATATATATATATATATATATATATATATATATATATATATATACATATATATATATATATATTATATATATATATATATATATATATATATATATATTTATAGATAGACTACATACTACAATGGAAAGAACATGTAAATAAGCTCAGTAAAAAACTAAGCTCGTCTTGCTATGCGCTAATTACCATATCTTATCAAGTTACTAGTTAGTAACTATATTTCACGTGCAACGTTTTTTGTAACTATTCAATCACAACTACAGTATGGTACTTTACTGTGGGGCGCATCATCTTATACTCCTGTTATTTTCAAATATCAAAAGAGAGCTGTGAGAATAATAGCAGAAGTAAATCAAAGAGCTTCATGCAGAAAACTTTCTATAGACTTACACATTTTAACTTTACCTTGCATGTACATTTTAGAAATTATTATGTTTGTGAAATATAATCCACATCTTTAAAAAAAAAACAGTGACTTCCAACAATTTTATACCAGACATGGCTCGCCTCTTTATCAATCTAAAAGACGATTAATAATTTCAGATCATGTTCCAGTGAATGCAGGCATAATTATACATAATAATATACCCCAACATCTTAAAGATGAAGGTAATAATAGAAGCGTTTATAAAAGGAATGGTAAAGAGTATCTTCTCAATCATGGCTTCTACAGTCTGGAGGAGTTCAAAAATGGTGAAAATTGCACATGTAACTTCTGTGTCACTTAATTTCTTTGCTTGACTATGTGAAGCTTTATTTCAAGAATTAATGTATTTATTCTTTTACCTTTGTTATCACGTCTTGACATGTTCCAAAACATGTATGATCTTTCGATCACGCACATGAGTGTAGTTACATCATTTATATATTATTATGTAATATTATATGTGTGATAATTAATGGAATTAAATATATTATATATATATATATATATATATATATATATATATATATATATATATATATATACATATATATATATATATATACATATACATATATATATATATATATATATATATATAATATTTATATTTATATATATATATATATATATATATATATATATATATATATATATATATATATATATATATATATACATATATATATATATATATATATATATACATATACATATATATATATATATAATATTTATATTTATATATATATATATATATATATATATATATATATATATATATATATATATATATTCATGAGTAACTCTACATTTTCCGTTGACTTTGTCTCTTTTTATCTCGAAACCATTTTCCTACGTTTTCAAATTTCCAAATGTGATTGTGTTTGTTCTGGAAGAGCCTATTCTCTACGAATGTTCGAAAATGAATTGTGTTGTCTGCAGTTAGAAAAAACTCACATAGATACGTGTAATTAAAGTAATTACTCATTTCAGGACATTGTTCATAGTCTAAACTCTAAACCATGAACTACATCCGTATAGCCCTAGAAAAAAAATATATGTACAGTACATCGGACTGAACAGAATTTCTGAACTGTGTGAGCAAAATTGCTTGCGTCGACAGAAATTCTCAACAATGGATTTAATTTTTCAATTTAATTTGGTCAGTCATTTCATATCTCAAAATGGGAAGCACACGGGAAAAATATCAGAATTTGGGTGAAAATGGGAAATCAAATTGCCAAAATGTTGATTGTGTACCTTATTCCATATAGGCCCTATATGGTAATTAATTTCTTCTCATCCATGTACCTCTTCAATCATATGTATTCATTCATATTTCTATATATCCATCCACGTATGTATCCATTCGTTCAATAATTTTTCTGAAACCAATCAATTATTCAATTATTTAGTTGAATAGTCAATTGAATTATTCTTTCATTGAATTATGTATATTCAAACTACATTTCACATAAATCGGCCCATATGGTTCATCGTACAACGCATTCCTGTATTTTATTATAGTATCATTCTAATGGAATTTCACCTTCTTTTATTATTACGAGTGGGCTTATATGCTTCTAATTGGCGAGCCGAAAGCTCTCAAAATATGAATTTGCGCTTTTCTATAGGATGGTCTGAGTGTTTCCACATGATGCTCATGATTATTGTTTGCTTAACGACCCCACCAACAGCTAGATTATTTGGGGGTACGAATTAACAGTTGATAATGGAACCATGGAGTGATAACGAGAGATAGGGCGTTTACAAAAACACATGCCTTATGTGGGACTCGAATCCAATCCCGACGGTATATCTGGGATGTTTTAAGCTGTGCCTTAGCTTTCTGAGCTTCGGGGGGGCGAGTATTGATACAGACTTCACTCTTAACCCCTCAGTTGGTGTGACTTGTCAAATATACTGAAACACATGAGCCTACATGCAGCTAAGAGTCAGGAGGAGTCTTTGCAAGTGCTCATAAAAAATCGGTCTGCCAATTTTCCTTAAACTCCAATTATTTCAATATTTCAACATTTCCCCAACCCTATGCTTAGTTCAAGTCTACTTGTCAGTTTGAAACCATGTATGATTTTTTCATACCTACATGCACTTATCGCTCAAGGACCTTCATACAATTTACTCCGTATAATTATTAGAATTAAAGCTAATTACAATAATTTCATATACAAAAAAAACGGAGAAAAGAGAGTTATTAATGTTTCATCTTGTTTTATGTTTATTTTTCGAACCATTCCACATCTGGTTTAATTCTTTGACTTCTCTTTAACGATTCGTCGTGTTGTAGAATAAATTCTGAATCGAATTTCGAACAGGTTACGTTCATTCGTAGAATATTACGGATTATGGAATGAGAAAAAACGGCACATGCGTATTTATCTTGAGAATGATACTACAAACAATTCATCAGATACGCTGTATCATGAATTATAGCTTTGTCGATATTTCGAAATCTGGCCTTACAATTTTCATTATATAATTGAATATACGAATTGGGTAATTAGATGAATATATATATATATATATATATATATATATATATATATATATATATATGTTTATATATATATATATATATATATATATATATATATATATATATATATATATATATATATATATGTACATTCATATATATATATATATATATATATATATATATATATATATATATATATATATATATATATATATATATATATATATATATATATATATATATATATAGGCCTACATATAATTATTATGAAAATAATAAATGTATATCATTAGGATTGCGATGTGAAAAAAAGTATTATGTCTGAAAATATTTTGTATAAGAGTGTTCAGATTTATTGTTTTATTCAGATTCAGTGCAGTTTGAATGAGGAATTATAAAATGTACAAACCAACCATTAAGAATCAAAATTATAAATTGTAGCTTGAAGTTCGCATTGATCGAATGTCAACACTTTCCAGTTGATAATTTCACACATTGCATTTATATGTGCATGGAGAGCGTTCAAGGCCATCTTCAAAGACAATTAAGGGTGAAATATCAATTCATTTCTAAATTTTAATTCAAGAATAGTTATGGACATTAATGACATTAGTCATAAGAAAATGAATTGAATATTGGTATTCATTTCTCAATTGAAACACCATGTTATTTATCTATATTGGGTTCAACGACGCACTATAAGTATAACCAAGATCTATTGGCGTCGGATGAATGATAAATGAGATGATGGGATGATGATATAAAGTTTTTTTTCAGATGGTGGGAAGGATAGTGGAAAAGAAGCGGCCGTGGTCTATATTGTAGGAACCATACTCGCATTAGCCTAGACTACAGAAGGAAACCACGAAAAACCCCTGTAAAGATGGACGGTGGAGGGGATCGAACCAGTTCGGATATGCCCCTTCACCTCCCGGATCGAATGAACACCTTGTTATTCCAATGAAATACGTGTACCCAGTCAGGCTCAGTCAGCTAAGTCAGTGCTTTAGAAGCTGAAGTCGAGTCGAATTTGAGTTCGAGTCCCACATACGGCATGGATTTCTATAAACATCATTCTTATATCACCACCTAGATCAGTTATTTCTGAATATGACCTTGTCTATGATGAGGTCGATTTCAAGACAATGAAGAATAAAATTCGTTCGAATTGAAAATTATTTTAATTGTAGAATAAAATATTTCTTGGCGAACGTAAAAAATACATGAGAAAATGTGTGGGTTTTATTATACAAATGATCTCTTCTTATTTTCTATAATAATCCTCTTACACCTAGTCCGTCCTTCAATCTCGAAATAACAGTTTTCAGAAATCATACGGTCTGATTTGTGTGAACGATCTGTGCGAATACTGTCCATAAATCATTGGTAGATCGTACTGTGTACAATGTCTACTAACTACGTGGCTTGAAAGTTGAACCAAGTGTTCACGAGAACCCTTTATTCCCTTTACTCCCTTATAGTCACTGCTTGATCCACTGCGATTGTCTGAACCCCTCCCCCCTCCCCCCTCCCCCCTCCCACCCATACGAGACGAACACACTTTTATGGACAGTCACAAATTATCTCTGCCCTAGTTTCGCATTCACGCCTGATTCTTTTCTATATATATACGGATTTACCTAAAACTTGAAACTCGAAAGAGTGATATTTATGTCTTATGTCAACTCCAGTCTTGATACATGTTTCGTGTTTAATGAAATCTGCTCATGGTAAAAATTATTATTGATATTTTGAAAGTGAATTTCAACTATGAAATGAAATGTGGTTCAATACATGGAACAAGTTTTTATTAAATATATGGAAATTATCATTCTGTGTTAATGCTAATGGTGAACTGTCAAGGATCTTATTCCATTGACCAAGAATACTATACTCATGGTTATATATGCATGGTATATACTCATACATACGAGATAGTGACGACGAAATCATTTTCCATATCTGGTTTCATCTATAATCAACTTACGCTACATGTGATATGAGAGGGTTGAATAAAAATCTTATAATTGGAGCATACTTTTCTTGGTGGTTCTTTTTGGTACAAATGATATTATTGCCAGTTGATTTGTTTCATGAAAAAATATAAATGAGCATCATAATCGTTGAAAATCAAATGTGATGTGTTGAACTTCACCTTAGGTTGAAACAGTTACCATACTCTGGAGCTGCCATCCATAGTTCGGTCAACAAAGGCACTGCTTTGAAAACTAAAGTCAATTGAGCGTCGGGTCGAGTCCCACATAATAAACGGGGTTTTGTAAACGTCCTCTCACTAATCATCACTTCATAATATCATCACCACCTGCTCATTCGTACCCCCAAATAACATATCTGTAGGTGAGGTCGCTAACCAAACATTGATAATCATCATCACATTATGCCGCCCCCGTGGCTCAGTCGACTATCACTTACTGCGGTAGAAACTGAAGTCAAGTCGGGCGCGGGATCGAGTCCCGCATTAAGCATGAGTAGTTGTAATCGGCTGTCACCTATCATCACTTCATCATTTCACTATCACCCGATTATTCGCACCCCCGTATGACTTGGTTGTTGACAGGGTCGTTAAGCAGCGTACACAAATATCACCATTCAATCTGAATATATATTCTTGTGAAATAATTGCTTCTTTATCATTAATATTTTTTGTGATTTTCATATCCAGCACTCATCAATAGCAATTATTATCGTAGCATAAGTTATTAAACATTCTATAGGCATACGGATATGTTGTTTTAAGAAATTGAACATGAAAGGTATTTTTTTGTCAAAAATGAAAAATAATTACGGTGGAGAAACATCAAATTAGACTTTTTAAATTAAGTGATAATGTTCTAAAATATTCAAAAGAGAGACGCGCCAAAGTTAAAGTTAGTTGAACTCAACCAGATGGTTCTGACGGCAATGAAATCGGATAAAATTGTCACGTTCTGTCATTTTATAAATATTAATTGCTTAAGTTGCTCAACTTTCTCAAGATGTTCCGTTGATTGTTGTTTTGGCTCTCTGTTGACGTCCGCGTCGAGCGGTGAGGAGCTATAGGTTAGAGAACATCAAGGTTTTATCAGAAGTGCTTGACAATTAGGCGTACAAGAAACATTTACTTCCACCTAATAACCTACAATTTGTGAGAGAGTGAGTTGAAAGAAGAGAGAGAGAGAGAGAGAGAGAGAGAGAGAGAGAGAGAGAGAGAGAGAGAGAGAGAGAGAGATGAGGATAAGAATCAATATTGATTTATCGAATATCGGATAAATTAGTAACCCATCATAATAGAATACGAGTATTCCACTTTTTATTACTTTTGGAGATTCATTAAATTGAAAAAGGAACCCTATCTATATAAATAAGAATTGAATGCAGTATTGCTGCTCTATAATATTGAAAAATTCACAGTCATTTATGATCTTCGGACGAGATTCAGATTTACATTTTTTATTGTTCCATCTTGAAGAGTGAATTAAATAATTTGTTTACTTCCTACATGTAGGCCTATAAGTGCATGAGAATGTTGGAAAATGATGTTTCTTCGTGGTGTTCCATTTTATGTGAATTTGATTGTACCTCATTAAAAGTTGAAATTTCACTCTGGGAAAAATGGATTTTTTATTTGCGTTAAACTTTATAGACTGTTTTAATCGTGTTTTTAGTCAATCAATCACCCTTCTTCGAGGAAACTCACTGGAAACTTCGCAAGCTGCTAAATGAGATGTTTTCCTCAAACTTCCAGAAACTTTCAAGAGAAAATCTATAAGCCACGTATAAAAAAACCTATTATCTCGAAAATTGTTTTGCAATTGAGTTTTTTGTGATAGATAAATGTTCAATTAAGGCCAATTCTTTCAAAATAAAAGCCAACCTGTCTGAAATATCATAATAAGAAAAACTCCATAAAATTGAATATTCAAATTTATCTTCAATATTACCAGGGTGGTTGAAAACATTCAAGTTGTGAGGGAGCTGTTCAGTTGTGAATGACGACAGGGCATTTATTCAACTGTGATGTACGGAAAGATCAAGTGAGGACCGCGTAATATGAGAACTAATTCAGAACACAATCTAGCTATGCAAGAATTGATATCGAGTGAAACGAAAATGATTTCATTCATGACTGTATGTATTTCAGTTCATAATTGTTCATATATATATATATATATATATATATATATATATATATATATATATATATATATATATATATACATATACACATATATTCTCATGTGTATATTTATATTTGTGAATATGATCATATATATATATATAAATCTATATATATATATATATATATATATATATATATATATATATATATATATATATATATATATATATATATTAAATACACACACATTTATATATATATATATATATATATATATATATATATATATATATATATATATATATATATATATATATATATATATATATATATATATATATATATGACGCGATATGGGAGAAATTAATGAACATGTCACTATCAGAATCATATCAATTATTCCCGAAGTAAATGATCCCATAAAGTTATACTTTCAATCATTATTGATAACAAAAAAATGTATATCCAAAATTATTTCATCTGATTACGGCAGAAACGTAGGATTGGGTAATACTCACCAATTGAATATCGCTCAGTACATTTTTTTATGATTCATAACTATATCAACACAAATTATTTTATCCGTTAGAATTTGAATTTTGAAGCTGCGAACAATTTATTTGACGGAGAGCCACCGCACATCGAGAAAATATGAAGGACATGCGATGGGGGGGGGGGGGCGAAAATGTGCACACTGTTGAGTCGTTGAAATATTGTATTGGTAGGAATCTTTCCTTACACATACAGTTGAAATACTGAGAGAATAGGATTCGTGCAGCCACCACAAGAAAACTGCATCGATATAGAAAAATGAGATATTTCACAAATTCACTCGTTAATGGTTGTTTTAATAATCATAATGAATGAAAATGAATATATTTGCAATATCAAAATGTATCCTGTGCACTTGAGCGAAAGGAACTTCGAAAATACGGGTATGTTTTATTTGTGTTTCATCGTTTTTCTGTAAGATGGTTGGTGGTTCTGTTAACCATACAGGTTCGGGAACAAGCAATGTGTCTATGTGAATCCGCTAAAAACAATGTTAATTGTGTATTAACATATCTGGGCCTATATATTATCTATATACGGCTATATCTATATATTATCATATATTAACGGCTATATCTATATATAGCCATGTATATTAGATTCAAAAAATCAGAAGAGCCGCTATTGGTGTGTAGCATGCTCAGCTGATTTTAGTGTCGTCATGTTGAAAATTATTCAGTGCACCAAAGTGATACCAGGATGCGCCACGGTAGGAATCCTATTCTCTCAGTATTTCAACTGTAGTAGTAGTGGAAGCTATCAAGCCGTCCCCTTGGCACAGTACGCGTTAGCTTACACAGTCACGTTGGGCGTGGGTTCGAGTCCCACACAACTGCATAAGGCATGGATTTTTGTAAACGTCCCTTCAACCATTATCACTCCATCGTTTCATCATCAACAGTTCATTTGTATTCTCGTATAACCTAGCTGTTGGTGGGGTCGTTAAGCAACGTCAAAAAAAAGCTATCGAAGATCTCACCGCACTTGAAATCTTGCTCATCTCTAATCACTTATCGATACAATTAGCAAGAAAATGCATGTGACTGCGATATTGTTGATGTTATCATGGCCTTGGGTCCTTCAACACTCGCTACACCCATTTACCCAGCTAGCTCCATATAACTAGGACTTGTATTGGTAGTTATCACACGACAGTAGCGAAGACTTGAATTTCACATACCGAAGAATCAGGCTTCGTTCTCATCTTTTTTTTATTATTGATTATTAATGTTTGCTCAAGACCCCACCAACAGCTAGGTTATACGGGGGTGATTTAAAAAAAAATTGTTTCTTTGTACGCGGCATACAAGTCAAGCAAAGCAGCCAATCGAATTGAAACTTTCTCAGAACATTGGTGTCATACCAGAATAGGTTGTAATTGTTTTTAAACGAAAGTGGTTCGACGGGCTTTTTCGGAAAAAATCGGGAAATTCGGTAAATTCCCATAAGACAGTATACCATCGAGAAGAATTTCATTTCAACAATTTCATCCGATTGAAATGAAACTGGTTTTAAATATATATAACTAATAACTGATAATTAATGAATATCATTTATTCAACTCATGTTTCTATCAAGTCTCACAAATTTTGAACTCGTCGTTTGCAAGAAATTAATTACCATATTGGGAAAATGTCCAAGATTGATATTTCTGAAGTTTGTCAATAAATATCTATACATGTTTCAAGGCTTCTAGTTATGGGAATAAAATTATATGAAAGATTGGATGAAATTATGTGAATTAATGAATTAATGAAATAACATAAATGAATGCATGTAGGCCTATATGAATCTCAATTTTCAGTGTAAAAAGTAGTTCAGTTAATTTGCAGTTCAGTCAATTACGTGCTGATCGGACTATTTTCAGATTGTGTATAAAACCCACAATATACGTAAGCAACAGCATGTGCAGAATGGTTTCAGGCCTATTACAGTACACTTTTATTAGCTCGAACCGGCACTGGTATCTCAGTTGTGACACGCTTGCTCCGTGTGACCGGGAGGTGAGGGTTGATCGGGCCACGGTTAAAGGCATACAATAAAGGTCACTACCCCTTCCTACCGTCCCAGGAAAACCTAAGAGAACCTTCACTTTTCTTGTCATCTTTTCAGTTTATATTCGTTCGACGCCAATAGATCGAAGTTATCATTAGAGTGACCCATAAATAAATGAACACAAAATTCATAATTCCAAAAATAGAAGTGGTTAACGCACTCGCTTCATGTAACCCGGGAGGTGAGAGGGCATATCGAACCTGGTTTGAATCCCCGCCACCGTCCATCTTTACAGGGTTTTTTCGTGGTTTCCCTCTGCGTAGTCTGGGCTAATGCTGGGATGGTTCCTACAATATAGGCCACGACTGCTTCCTTCCCACTATCCTTCCCATACCTAAGAAACCTTCATCTCATCATCCCATCATCTCATTATATCATTCATCCGACGCCAATAGATCCTAGTTATCATTATGGTGCGTCGTTGAAACCAATATATATATATATATATATATATATATATATATATATATATATATATATATATATATATATATATATATATATATATATATATATATATATATATAGAGAGAGAGAGAGAGAGAGAGAGAGAGAGAGAGAGAGATAGAGAGAGAGAGAGAGAGAAAGAGAGAGAGAGAAGTTTCATCAATTGTTCAACAGAAATCAACAAGGTTTTGATATAAAAATGAAATTGTGATATTGATGGATTCAGCCAAACGTGAGCTAATTTTAACTGAACTGTAACCCGTAACAACTTTATAGAAAATGGCAATAGATAATTATATTTCATCCTGCTCCATTTTCACTGGCAAGGTGCTCCGCTTTCACTCCGTCTGTTTGTCTGTCTGTCTGTCTGTCTGTCTGTCTTTCAGTTGGTCCGTCTGTCGATCAGCTGACAACGCTAGCTGATTGCTCCACTCAATAATAGAACTAGAGGCGATACAAGAAGAAGTGATAACTGAGGTGTATGCGAGGGTAGTTTGGTTTTCAATACTGTCTGTATTAGTTTGTTCATTCCAGTTTCACTTATAAACATTACATTCTGCTGATGTTGAGTACAAAATTATAGCTATAGGCCTAAACATTCAATATTTAATATTTAATAACGTCACGTGATCTTATCTTATATATTATACGATTTGCATAATGAGACAACTCAGAATGACAAATTGAAATGAAACAAAATATTCATTTTAAAAAATGACTATAAAAATGGGTTTGCCATTAAGTGTTCAATAAGAAATGCTATATGAATTCATGAGAAGAGAAAATATGATATGTTGTTTAATAGAAAGAATCCAGATGTACACAAATTATTTGATTTTATTCCATTCATATTTTCAATTGCAATAGAGGTAACTTGCACAGAAATTGGAGAATTATATTTTGATGTTCTCAAAATGTCAAAAATCTTTCAATTTCAAACATAATGC
The DNA here is from genome assembly GCA_964007535.1 of Brachyptera risi. Taxonomy (NCBI): domain Eukaryota; kingdom Metazoa; phylum Arthropoda; class Insecta; order Plecoptera; family Taeniopterygidae; genus Brachyptera; species Brachyptera risi. The sequence goes on from OZ023327.1 coordinate 44,461,909, forward strand.
TTATTTGTAGGCCTATTCAGAACATGTACACACAATTTTCAATTTTCAAAGTTCACTTGAAGTTTCTTTTTTTCGCCTCATTTTTTTGGTCAAATATTGATGATTTAGGTTCAAATCGTTTGACAACCAAAAATGTATTCTTAAAAGTCAAACTTTTCTGAGTCACAGAAGTGTGTGAAAAGAAATGACTCTCAATAATCGTCATAATTCATTAGAGACAAGCGATTTTGCTCAGAGAAACACGATATAGGCCTATTCAATTCATATTGAAGTGCACACTTTACTTACCATCTATATAGCATTGATCCCAAAAATATTCATTTTACCATTGTTATGAGACTTGAAGAAGCTAGACTCTATTAAAATTGTCATCATTATATTCGATTGCAAATGAGTGAGATAAGTCAGATGATATATTTTCTGCATCAGCTCATAACCAAAGCACAGTAGATAACTCAATTGATGCATGCTTATTTCAATATTAAAACAATCGGACTAACAAAGTTTACCATGTAGGCTAATTCATCATTTCATGAGAAGTGCGAAAGCATACTCAGTTCTTATTACATTTTTTTTTTTAATTTCTAGAAACAAATCAAAGATATATGGCCTATTCGTGTAGGTCATATGATTCCAATTACTTCCGTGTGCTTCTATAGACACTATACAGGCAAACGCATCATATGCGTTGTAAGATGAGCGATAGATATTTGGAATTATAATCAAAAACTCTACAAACCTTGACTCCCATGAGAAAAATACATTGATTGAATTATTTTCTTCAAAACGGCTGGTTCGAATTGCATACAGAATTGTAATAATGTGTAGGCCTATCGTTATATTGTGTTCACATTCGAAGCTTTTTTTTCAGAGAGATTTCCTTTTTCAAGTTTTCCCGCCCAGCCAAATCTCATGGATTTTTTAGAAACTTTGAGATGATATTCCTCAGAAATGGTCCAACCGATATGACCCTGAAACTATATTCAGTTCCAAGTTGGATAAGTCCACGTGTACAGATTACACAAAAAGTTTCATGTCGATCAGTCAAACAGTTCGACCTGTGCAGTGCTTACAAGAAAAAAAAAACTACATAAGAGAAGGATGGAGGTTTTTGCATTCTCTCATCTAACTAGGCAAACGCAGTATATGCGTTGTAAGATGAGTGAAATATCTGAATAAGGTATAATCAGAGTCGTTAAAGTAGTTCAACCTTTGCTACTTTATCAACTCTGATTTAATTGAAAACTCTACACACTTTGACACATATAAAATATACTTCATTGTTGGGCAAATATCAAATCTAGAAAGCAGTGAATCTTGGCAACCTAATTCTGCTATTATTTCTATCTATTTGATGAATAAAAACCGTTTGTAAATAATTTAATCCAGAAGGGCTGATCCGATTTGCATACAAATTGTAGTAATGTGTATCATTCATGGGTATATATTCTGAGATTATTTTTGGAGAGATTTCATTTTTCAAATTTTCTTGCTCAGCCTAATCTCATGGGGTTTTTAGAAACTTTGAGATGGTATTTCTCAGAACTGGTCCCACCGATTCAACCCAAAAACTATACAGTTCTAAGTTGAATAAGTTTGCGTATACAGAAAACGTTCCGTACGACCTGTGCATTGCTTACAAACAAACAGAAAAAACACACACACGCACACACACACACACACACACACACACACATACACACAGAGCTTCATAAGCGAAAGATGGAAGTCTTCGCATTCGCTCATCTAATAACTTTTTTCCAAATGTGCATACGAATGAATCGAAAGAAGAATTTGAAGAACCCAATTTGAATAAGCTCAAAATAATGTAGTAGGGGCCATACTCGGAATCTTTTATTCAAAATGAAATATGTAAATATATAGGAAACCATTGCTAATGAAGATATTATCAATACCATAAACGCAGGAAACGAGTATATAGAATATTCATACCACAGCCTTCTCTATTCATTCTTTTCTTATACTGCCCTTTCACTCGGGCTATTTTGACGGGTTCGTGCATATTTGCTCGCGCAGGGAAAAATGACGTCATGGTCCGGTATGTACTGCACTCTGGTATCTAAAATTTCAACTTTGAACAAATGTCATTCTATCATAATCTTTCAATTTCCTGCTACGTTATTGAGGTTATGTCATATTTACATTTCGACTAGGGGTTTCAGGCTTACCGAGGTTAAAACTTGAACGATATATATGTTATCCCAAGCAATAAGCATCATCCAAGAACTTGTCCCGATGATATTGCCGCAATATAATTGAATAAAATCCTTCATATTATTGTCATAACAAAGTTAGTAAACTCACAGTCACGGTCCAATTGAATGCGCGCGTAATTTAAATTCTCGTAAGGAATTCCCAAAGTTGTTCGTATTTTCGCAGATATGACATGTCAAACAGAGTGATAGGCCTATGCTTGGACGTCTTTGGAAAGTGACGTCATGGTCTGGAAACAACGGCACCATCGGCGATTTTGAGAACTAGAATAATTGGACATCGTTTAACACGGGAAGCATACCTCGAGTGAAAGGGCAGTATCAGAGAAGAATGATCTGATTAAAGAAGGCTGTGGTTCATACACAATTAAAAGTCTCGCAATGTACCAATTGCCATGCGTGCATTACAGTTCAAACCTTCAATCTGGTGGTCATTTTTATTTTTTTCTCTTTATATTGGGTTTTAACGACGCATTAAGCTGATGGCTACGATATATTGGCGTCGGTGGATGATGAATGAGATGATGAGATGATGAGATAAAAGGTTATTCTATTAGGTGTTTTGGATGGTGAGAAGGAGTCGGTCGTGGCCTGTTGTTAAGGAACCTGTTGTATCAACCTGAACGATAGAGGGAAATCACGAAAAACCCCTGTCAGGATGGTCGACCATGGTGGAAATCGCACCCCGGTCTCCCGAATGACGGTTCAGTGTGTTACCACTCGGCCACGCGTCTCGGTGGTAGTAATTCCATTATTGAAATGATAACATTATCTTTACCTCTCAAAGCGTAGAAACCTGAAAACTGGGACCAATGTTTCAGTATATAGTATTCAGCCTGTAGACCACCAATATCCGAATCACGATATCCGAAATAACGAATAACGACCACCCATTTCATACTAGACTCAGACTAGATAATGATTATAAATTACCACTATTTAATAACAAGTACGGAAAAAGAAGTCTGTGTTATGCTGTTCCTTTCAATTTCAATAAAATACCCCAAAACTTACGAGATCTGCAACAATATTCTACTCTTAAAAATGGCATTGAAAAATGGTTACTTGAACGTAGTCTACTCACATGATTGTAAAATTAATAAAAAATGTTATTATTATTATTCTTATTATTTCTAGATTACTTCTAATCACGTATTCATTATAGGCCTACATTCACAGCATTATCGCCATCTATTATTTTCCCTTTATTATATTTATCTTAATTCATCACTGTTACACTGTGTTCATATAATTATTATTCACATGTATATTGTTTTGTATCACGTCTGTTCAAAATTCGCTGATTATACCACAGACAAGCCCAATCCGGCTTTGTGGGCCATAGTGTGGAATTGTGTATGTTTAATTAATAATAATAAATAATCTTTCAAAAAAAAAAAAAAACGTATGGTTATAATATGTTCTGTATTTCAATATACATGGGCATTTTTTTTATTATTGGTCACACAATAAATAGATTATAGATGAATAGAAGCATTAATCATAAAATCCTACAAATTGCCAAAAATGGTGGCTTGACCGTAGAGGTAAGATAACATATGTTTGAACGTATCATTTTTCACTCCTACTGCTTGTAATCAAAATCAAAAATCAATAAATACATACAAAAATATAACTTGGCTCAACTTGAAAGTAGTACTTCACTGTTTCTCATTTTAAGGTTATAAGTTCAAGATAAAAAAGGAAAGAAAACAAAGATTTTACATGAACAAAAATTGTAATACAAAAAAAAATATTTGGTATAACAATTATTCCTTGTTATAATACATTGATGTAAACAAGAAAATTGGGAATTAAGTAACAAATTTTTCAACAAGGGTTTCATAACAGAGTATTTGCCAAGGGTTTTTATACGTGGAGGAATAGAATTAAATATAGTGGGAACTGCGACACTTAACTGCCTACTGCCATATTCATTGATGAATTGGGGAACTATTATACATACATCAAGGAGCTTAAGGCAAGTGTTCATATTGTGTAGTGGTAATATTTCAAAATTTTGATTGAAAAAGTATTTTAAAATAAATCTATAATTGAATAACTTGACTAATGGCAGAAGGACACAGAAACGGTTTATAAGCAATCCACAGAATCAGCATTATATTGTTAACAATCCAAGGAGTTATAATCTTAATCATGCGATCCTGAATAGTAATCAATTTTGTTAAATGCCATAAAGATGCATTGCCCCATGAAAGTAATGCCCATTGCCCCATTGCCCATGATGTATTGCCCATGCCCCGTGCATTGTCCATGTAAATTACATGCATGGATTTACACATGCATTCACAACATTTGCAACATTTAAAACATACTCGATCATAAGGAACACTATATACACGTTACTTCTTTAAAGCAAATGATTCTTCGATTGTATATTCATGGTCGAAGAAAACAGAGGAAGTTATGAAGGCATAAACTTCATGTCATATCAAAGACTAGCCTAATTGAAGAGGAATAACCTAATACTTTGTGAAAACTTGAAGGAATGAGTAAGCTGATAATAAAAAGCTTAATTATATCGTGTATATGAAGATTTTCTTCACGTGTATAAGAATTAGGTCTATAGGAAGTAGGCCTATAAGCTATTTGAGTGTTATTCAGGATTCATATGTAACAATTTATTCTGTTCGTATATTAAAGCCTTTATCAGATTCAATCATCAATAATTATCATCACATGTTTTTGATATCTCGAAGGTTCGAATACGCGACCTCATTCATCTAACTGAAGCGTGATTGTGATTGCGTATTTAATACACATTAAACACGAGTGATTCGACAGCATTTTAAGAATGATTTTCTTGATACATACTAGTGAATGATAATCAGATAAATGTACAAGAAAAAGATGATCATGGCCGGTGTATAATTGTCTGAAAACTTAATTTTACGAAAAATGAAACATTTCATATTTCTCATTTTTGTATTCTTACATAGTTGTATTTTTTGGGGCATCATGTAAGTGACAATTTCTCCCCATCCCCCCACAAAATTCGAATGTTGAAACTGGCCAAATATATCGAGAGAAAAGGATGATTCAAGAAATACTGAAGACTCAAATAGAGTGAGAAAGGGGGGAGGGAGGAAGAGAGAGAGAGAGAGAGAACTGCAGGGGGGAGGTAGGAAGATTGCTCAAAGAGGTTCATGTGATTGATTGTGTGAACCATCGTCTGGATGCATGAGAGGAAGTCTTCGTCGTCGGCGAAGAAAGAAAAGTCGCGGAACATTGGAAGAGAATTTTCTTATTTGAAAAAAAAATGACATGAGAAATATGCTCAAAAATAACGAATAAAATAATCATTCCATGTCCGAGGTTTAAATGTTTTGAAATGAATGGATAACGATATCTTCCAGTAAATATTCTCACCGTTTGTTTCAATCTGAAAATATTGGTTGGAAGCCTTTTGAACGCCAATTAAAATCTTCTGTGAGGTAGGTCCACTTTATTAAAAGGGTGGCCATAGCATGTCATTTATTTTTGGCTTTCAATTTTCATTTTTTGTTTTCATTTTGAAGTATTGTTAACGATTATTTAAAGAGTTTGTGACCGTAGCTCATGTAGCTTTTTCTTTGGACTTCCAATTTTCCAATCAATTTGTGATTTGGAAGGTTTCGTGCAATTTTATGTCAATTAATTATAACGAATGTATATTATTTTGTGTGTATAATAGGCCTATAATGTTCAAAACTTTCTGATCATGATCATTATTATTCTCTTAATGAACTCATCCACCTACCATACCAGTTAGGTTATTCTGGGGGCCTACGAATGAGCGGATGAATGACGTTTATAAAAACTCGTGCCGAATGCGGGACCCGAACCCACATCCGACTAGACTCGGCTTGCAGTGAGTGCCTTGGTTAACTGAGCCCGAGGATGACTTTCAATATTCGAAATTACAATTTGCTAGAATACCAGGAATAACTTATACAATACAATTTAAAGATTATTTCTGATAAAAAATATGGACCAACACCTGCATGACTCGATTTCAGTACGATTGAGAATCAAATATAAATATTTATATATATATATATATATATATATATATATATATATATATATATATATATATATATATATATATATATATATATAAATATATATATATATATATATATATATGTATTCATTCATAGGGCTTATATATACAAATATACATATTCATTCACATATGTACATATATGTACACATCTATTCTAAACAAATGAAACCAGCAGTAGGCTACTCTGCTAAGTCTAAACGATTACATGAAGCATTGCAATTAACAGGCTTTTCACATATAATTCCATATGTTATCCAGCCCGTAAGCCTCTTGCCTATATCGTGATGATTTGAGTACAAATGGCAGCATTTGCTTCTACAAGATGCGATTGGCGTGATTTCCCCCCATGTTATCGTTGGCGAGGTTGGCGGGGGTTGGCGGGATTCAGTGGGGTGTTGGGGAGGGGAGGGGTGGTTGCAAGGGAGGATATGTGTCATGCACATGCAGGATGGTGGGTGGGGTTTGGTCCATGTGACAGTTGACGAGTGATGTATCCTTGGCCGACAGATTTCACTTACGTCGACAGAACACTGGGTTGGTGTGTGGAGTGAAGAGTTAGTTTTATGTATACTTCGCACTGTCTCTGTGCGTAAGACAATAGAGTTGCAGCCTACAGGTAGGCCTATACAAACAACATAAAGTGGTCACATGCTTCGCGCCTGATCGCACGTTCGACGTCTGGTAAATACCGAGACCAAATTATTTATTGATGGGCTGTTCATCGTTTAGATACTTGTCTATAAGATGTAGCTTACTATATACATTTGGAAATGGAATTGGCGAGTATATGACGAACACACATATATATATAAATATATATATATATATATATATATATATATATATATATATATATATATATATATTTATATATATATATAAATATATATATATATATATATATATATATATATTTATATGTATAAATATATATATATATATATATATATATATATATATATATATATATATATATATATATAAAAATATGTATATATATACATATATATATATAAATAAATATATATAAATAAATATATATATATATATATATATATATATATATATATATATATATATATATATATACATATACATATATATGTATATATATATATATATATATATATATATATATATATATTTTATACATATATATATATATATATATATATATATATATATATATATATATATATATATATATATATATATTATACATATATATATATATATATATATATATATATATATATATATATATATATATATATATATATATATATATATATATATATTGTTATATGAAACACTGAGACTAGTGACCGAGTGGTAATTACACTGAATCGTCATTCAGAAGACCAGGGCTCGATTTCCTCCTTGGTCGACCATCCTGACAGGGTTTTTTCGTGGTTTTCCTCTGTCGTTCAGGTCAATACTGGGATGGTTCCTCAACAAAATATCACGGCCGACTCCTTCTCACTATCCAAAAACACATAATAAAATGGCTTTTCATCTCATCATCTCATATATCATTCGCCGATGTTGATAGATCGTAGTCATCAGTACAGTACGTCGTTAAACCTAATGTAAATTGAAAGTTTTAAGCCTATATAACACCACTCTGAATTTCGAAAATACACATTTCAAGAACATCTCGGGAAGTTATCGATTATTATTAGATGGACCATTATTCTCTTATTTGCGTTGATTGAAAGGATTTTACGAGCTATGTGCTATCTACAGAAGTCGTCCGATAATATTACGTCATATGGAAAAAAAATGTTCGTATTTTTTTCTTTGTTATAGGGATTCAAGGTGAAAGATAAGGAACTGCTTGTTCTATAGACGCGTGTGCATCCACAGGTCTATGTGTTCATGAAATCATTAGACCTAGACACACTTTTATCATCAGGCAAAATTGTGTCAAAATTCTACTAGAGAGATGAGATAAAAGACATTCTCAATATTATGTATATTATCATCGGCCGTGATATGGACATAGATAATTATCGGATATCTTATCAATTTGTTGGTAAAAACCTCACTTTAAGAAATCTGTAGTGTGAGTGTGTGTGTTTATGTATGTGTGTATGTGTTTTTTTTTCGGTGTTTGTTGTGAGACTCGGATAGTATAAGTTAATTGTAAGGTCGGAACTGATAAAGGTTTTTTGCGATAGTGATCAAGTGTCTTTTATCACAATCTGTGTTTTATTGAATATAATTCACTTCCATAGGCCTATCATTGATACATGTTGTTTTCGTAAGTGGACAGAGAATCCTTGCTAGATGTAAATATAGCAGATTAAAGATTGAATAGTGTTGAATGGATGGTTCTTAAACCGACGCAAGGTGGATCAGCTATAACTTGTCGATAATTGATTGATTTATATTTGGTATAAAGGATACTGCCTCCAAGAAAACATTTAGCAATTGTAATCTTCAGAAAAATGCTTGATTTTTTTTTTCGCGATCAACTTAGTTATTAAAAAATAACAGTTTTACATTATTAAAAACCTCTGAGATCCATAAGTCATATTTGACCATACATCGGCGAGTGCTCCGTTGTTTTGTGTGTCACTGTATTATACGTAATGATGTGTTAACAGCTGACGGCTGATGCAGTTCGTTGCAGTCCTGCACTCACCAAAGTCCTGAGTCCTGCGCAAAGGAATATTATTATCTAGATCTCTTATATATTTCCAACCACTCATCTAGTTGCCTTGCCGGTCGTCGCTAGCTCTCTTCAGAACGTGGCGCCACCGTCGACCATGCACGCGGGGTAATCCATCATGGTCGCTGACAACGAACCATTCTAATTGGTCGAGAACGAAACCACGTGGTATGCTAATTGGCTGGAGGGGTGTGGCCTAACTGTTGGGAACCAAGGGTGGGGGTGTTTGAAAAAAACTAACTACAAAAATCAAAAAGAGCCGAGGACATTAAGTTGGGTGAATAGGCTACTCGGTTATGTACAGTGACTAACGTGCAGTGCGGGAATGTGAAAGACGTCGTTGAAAGAGAAGAAGCAATTGACATTATATGGCAACAATTTCATTCAAAAAGAAATGTGTTCAATCTCAACGATGATAACCGTGACGACGGAGTGATTATTGTTTTTTCGAATAGTATTACTTATATAATAAAGTTCAAATCTAGACATTTCATCAGTGACTCTTTTATGATACTAGGTGTATTGACTAAAGATGGATGAACATTTTTGGAATAGAGATGAAGATATTCAAGAAGATTATCACTTTCTTATGAATGCTTGAATCAACTACAATAATAAAAAAACTGTGTTTCATTAAATAATCAAAATAGTGTTCAAAGCAGTTCTATATTATAAAGCGTATGAAAAGTTATATATTTTATGTGCCATCAATATGTATTTAAAATGCTTTGAACAGTGCGAACAGTGCGTCTAATCAACAACAGTATATTTGATGTTTTTCAATTAATTCCTTAGTAATCTAAATCCCTCCCCAGTTGTATCTCCTACCATCATATCCCTCCATCAACCGTCGCCCTCCCCACCACAGCGTCCACTCGAAGCCGGACCGACCTTAGCTTCATTGCGGAACTACAATTAATGACTATGAGCTCTTTTCTCATGAATCCCGCATCTACGGGCTCTCTGCAAAGCTCATATCATCAGATACAACAACATCATAACATGGTGGACCCAAAATTTCCACCGACAGAAGAATATAGTCAAAATAATTACATCCAGACTGGCAACGGGGACTTCTTCGGGGCGGCTGGAGGTCACCACCAGTATGGCTATCACCAACACCAAGCCACAGGTACGTGTTCGTTTCTATAGTCATGTTTTTCTTCATGTCGTGATGTTGACTTCTTTGCTTTGAGTATACATACGTACAAATAGAAGATGTTGTTGTTGTTGTTGCTTCGTTCAACTCTTTTGTATATAATATAAAGATATATGCAAATCTATGCTCTATGTGCAATAGTTTGCACATATCTTCCTGCAACTATATACACCGCACAATAATACAGTATATACAACATAATCCGTGTAATACTAAAAGAGAGATGAGATTCATTCAAACAGGTAGCTTCACCATATATAATAATGATAATAAATGTCACTGATTTGCTATCATTTATTTTATTTTATTCCAATAGACAAAATCTGCCTCCATAGGTTCAACAGTAGGCCTATAGGCCTACAGTATATCAAACATTGAAATATTTCAATCAGGTAGCCTAAAGCATATACCATTTTCTTATGTCATTTGTATTTGTATTTCATTGAAACTCTGCGATCTCACTTTTTATAATATTCTTCAGCTTTGCATTTGTTAACCTGATGATCATAATTAATCTGTGTTTAAACTATCAATTTGACTTGATTCACTAACAAAATGTATTAAAATCAAGATGAATGGTTTCTACCTACAGGTCCTGCATCAGCCAATAACGCCATGCTTATACTAAATACTTGTACATAATAAGCATATCCACATCCGTTCAATATATTTCGAAAATATATGATTGCATCTTACTAACGGTCTCTTATTTTGATTGGATGGTATGGAAGTAAGGTCCAGTACAGGGTCAAGTAACATTGAAAATATTCTAACTGAATGGTTTTGTTTTGTCCTACTATCAGGGACGCCGTACGGAGCGACGGTCCAGCTCAACGCCACCGGATACGCCAACTACGGCGGCTATTATCACCAAATTCACCACCCACAACACCTTC
>OZ023327.1:44477940-44510440 GCA_964007535.1 Brachyptera risi
CTGATTTATTCGTCCGAACACGCATCCCGTCGACGCTTTTATCTAGCGGTCGGTATACAAGCCTTCAGTGCCAATAACAATATCACACCGCGGTTAGAACAGTTTGGAACTACACAAATATCTGACCAAACTCAAATGTGCTTAGTGTTCTGTTTGTATATACCTAGAATAACAACTCATAGAAGGATAGTGTTGATGAGTTTGGAATAAAATATTCTATGCCCAAGCTTATCGCGGTTAGATTGAAGCAAATGAGACTAAATATTGTAATAATAATAATAATAATAATAGTAGTTTATTGCCTTCATTAAGATCACATATACATGATATACGACGACAGTAAGTAATATAATACGATACACACAAACAATATGTAACAAGTATAGGCTAACATATACAAACTTTCAGATCATAAGAGAAATAACCTAATCCGTGTTATTCAGGAATTCTGTTACGGAGTAAAAACATTTTCCACGAAGTACTGTTTCAAATGTGTCTTGAAATCTTTCTGACCTTTCAAAAGTTTGATACAATTCGGAAGGTTATTGAACAATTTAATCCCAGCCGATATCGGGCTGGTCTGGGCTAGCGCAGTAGTAGTAGCTTTATGTTCCTTTAACTCTCTTTCGAGGGAAGAACGGTAGGCCAACAATAAAATTAAATTAAAAATATGATGCTCTTAATAATAAAGTTACAATACTGAAAGTAATAGCAGACTCACAATAATAACAGTGTAACAGTAAAACAGAATAATAGTATTTAGAGTGCGTTGGAGTCGATTGAGCAATATATCAGTTTTGTTTGATCATAACTTTTGAACGGTATACAACACACTATACAAATTTCAATATGAGAGAAACACAGATATATCGAAATCTTCAAAATCATATGGAATATAATTTTTAACCACGGATTCCATTATTTTCACAGAAAAACAGATAAAAACGCCTTTTTTTTAACTGTACGTGTGAAGATTATGCGATACCATTTTGAAGATACATGTGTATCTCCGATAACAGAATTTTGATAAGTCATACCGTTCAAAAGTTATCACCAAACAAGCTGATACTTCGCTAAATCGACTCCCACGTAGGGCCTACTCTGAATAAGCAATGACTCTAAATACTCAAGCCTAGCATTCCGTTTCAATGTTAACCGCAATCTGCTGACAATTATATGAACACATAGCTTTCATACGTCCTCACGATGATACGTGATTAAGATTTTCGTATATTATGTGGCATTCGATTAAATACCACAATGCTAATGAAAATTGAATGCATATTAAAAACATATCACTTATTTTCATTAAAACAGTAATTACACATTTCAGACATATACTGTCAATGTGTCTCTCTCTCTGTAGCATAGTCAGATAGGATATTATTAGAGTTTTTTTTAGGTTATCTGAGAATACGAGAAAAGATCGCGGAACCCGCAAATCAGAGGTTATTAGTCCAATATCACCGTTTATGAACTGAACCTAGGCCATTAATCCATGTTTATCACGGGTAGACATGTTGAATGATGAGTCGTGAAGGCAGAATAATATTTTGCAATACTGGGTCTAAATCAAGATGATGATGCAATCTATGCAGGCTTATTTGTATCATTATTGTCATGCTAAAGAACGCAGGTATAAGAAGGTTCTATAAGCATCGTTGTTGCAATAAACGAGAGAACTCTCAAAATGATGAAAACTCTGACAAAACGAGAATACTGCTATTTATTCTCAAATTTACGACAAATTCTATTTGTTGGTGAACATTTCTAAAATTCTTCCGAAGGGGGATTCATCCGGACTTAGTTCATGGATATAATGAAATGTCATTCTTTTTTTTTTACCAAATTGATGTAACTAAATGTTTTCACGAACTGTAAGCCTACATTTTATGTTACAATCAATATGAGACCATTACCTAAAGTAAGAAAAGTATCTAACAAAAAGTAAAGTAAAAAAAGTAAGAAAAGTAGTATCTAAAGTAGAATTGTTGTGTTCATCTGTAGTCCGGGACACTCATACATATGACAAAATGGAAAATTAGAAATTAAGTGACAATTGAAGAGGGTGGGAGAGTTCGTTTCGTACATTCCAATAATTCGATGTACATCAATAATGTCAATAGATGGGAATGAAGCTATGCTGATTATATCGATCATGTCTGAACGAGCTCTTCGTTATAACCTTTAAAGCAATTTATCAGAAAATCTTGAAAGTGAGGAAATCGATTGGGCCCGTATAACCTATAGGCCTAGATCCTATGGAAAATTCACATAATTGATTATGCAAAAAAGAACATATAACCTATAGTACATTTCGTTTTAACAATGTTACATATACAGAAAGAGAAACAGTTTCTATTTCACTTTATTTGGTGCTCATTTCAGGGTTTGATTAGAAAACATCCGAGAATATATTGAGAATTTTATTTTGTCAATTTCCGTAATATTCGTATGATTAGATTCTCTCAAGATAATATTCTTCATTACAAGACTATCAAGGTAGATTCCAATAAGAGAGAGGTATAAATGAACCTATTTAAATATATTAACATGAATTTGCCAACAGAATGATGGTTTATAGTGATTATTAGGCCCACTTTCAAATGGTATTGTCTTTTATCAACTAATTATCATCTTATAGCGAAGATAATAATATTCTACACGAAAAATCAATCAAATTTCCATTTTAAGTTAAATCATCATCATGACAATCTGCATAGACTATATGAGGTCATAGGCCCGGCCTTATTCTGAAGGCGTATGGAGTGAAAAAACGGAAAACTTATTTCATTACTGAGTGTGATGAAATTGATTTATTTGTGGATGTTTGTTTATTTCATACAAGTCTTTTCGTGATGATATAGGCCTAGTTTAGTTTCGAATTGAGCGTTAGCGGTATTTGCTTGGAATTTCATCAAACATAATGTTGAGTGATTCGAACGTGCAACGGTTTGCTGTAAATAGGTTATCATAAATTTTGAGCGTTTCTCTTGTTTGTACAATTAGACTTATACTCTTTTTTTGTGCAATCTATATAATTACTCAACTCGTACAATATTTTGGAATGATAATGCAGTCTATAGAGGAGAGAATATTAATATTCACAAACTAGGACACATTTTTTTAAAGTTAATTTTAGTTTATTCATTTATGTTCGTTTGTTCTATTCTCCATAGCCCAATAGGAATATAATTACCAATTCCTAAAGTTAATTCGAAATAAGTAGGCCTACTAGTCTCTAGCATGCAAAGCTGTAATTTCTCGAAAAAAAATCTTCAATATACCTACAAAGACGTTAACATATTCTAAACACTGATTATTAGATGAGCAATATAGTGCAAATTTTTATCCCAATCGTATCGAACTTTTTGTGTACGTTTTTGTTTGTTCTTGTTTGTTTGTTTCTTGTACGCACTGCACATAGGTCGCACGGTTTGACTGATCAAAACTATCATTCTCCTGGACGCTTAGGCGTATCCAACTTGAAATTGCATTGTTTTGGGCCGAATTTCGACATGAACCATTTCAATATTTTGAAAAACCTCATAAGATTCCACCGGGCAGGAAAATTTTTTGAACATGTTTTCTTCAAGAAAATCAGATTCATACTGTACATAAATTCAAATATGATACACGTCATTACAAACTTCAATTGAAACCAGATGTCATTTCGAAGAAAATAATTATTCAATTAATAAAATTCCATCATATGTATCTTGTGAACGGTGATACACGGCTTTGTAGACTTGAAGGGGCCATATCCACCAAGATATATAGAGTTGTCGAGTACATTCCCTATAATTCTAGATGGGTAGAATTTTTGAGTAGACTTCATATACAAATATCTCGTTCATCTTACAACGCATATGCTGCGTTTAACTGGTGATGGCATTAGGCTATACAAAAATTGTGAGAATGCAAATGAATAATGCAGACTAAATTCTGGAATGACATTTTCTCATATCTGCCATTCTCTTCAGCAGTCAGAATGACGCTATCGGACCTCCACGTAACCTCGCACATATATGAAAATATATTATTGCATAACTTTCAAGCTAGTCCTAGTATAGCTCCACTATACCCTGCTACAATTTGTGATTGGATGAGCGATAGCAAAGACCTCCATTCCATTCTTATGAAGCTTTGCCTGTGTTTTTTGTTTGTATTTGTATTTTGTAAGCACTGCACATACAGGCCGAATGATTTGCCTGATCAACATGTAACTTTTCCCTGATATGCGGACTTCTTAAGCTCAGAGCTGAATAGTTCTTGGGTCAAATCGGTTGGACTACTTTTGAGAAACATCATCAGAAAATTTCGAAAATCTCTCCAAGATTAGGTCGGGCGAAACAAATTTGAAGAAAAACTCTCATAAAAAAATCAAATTCTTACTGAACGTAAATACAAATATGATACACATTATTACAAATTCTCACTCGGATCGGAATAGCCGATTTTAGGAAAATAATCATTGAATAAATGGATTCTCATAAAATAACAAGGAAAAGTTTTTTTTTGATCAACTGCTTTGCGTAGACCTAACAGTTTCACCAAGGTGTGTAGAGTCTCAGAGTTTTTTTTGAATGTAAGTCAATTTGTGAAGAGGTTTTGAGTAGACTTCATACAAATATCTCGCTCATCCTTCAACACATTTGTTGCGTTTGCCTCGTATAAAATAAATCATACTCCAGGTCTATAGGCCTATAAGTATATGAAGTGGATAACTATGTCACTCATAAGTTAGGTATACTAAACCGTGATTTGTAATATGGAATACATTTTACTGTTTATGAATATATATTGAAGTTCAAAGTGTGGCCGATGTGTAGGCCTATATCATAGCTCGATCATAAGAAAAAAGTAAATGCACTAATTATTATCAAAGTAAATTATATTAAACAAATAAAATTGAATAACAAACAATGTGACTTATGGTATTGGAAAAGAGTTTTCAGTAAAACCGACTCGATTTTTATGGAATAAACCATGAAAGTATACTTCTGATGGGTCTTATATATGAACTTACGTGGTAGCTCCACCTTTGCTCTTTTCAGAAGAATGAACACGGCACTGCCACTAATATATATGCGTTCATTCAAAAGGTTGTACAGGAGGATATATTAGCAATTCACATTGACTGAACAATATTTTCAAACTATACTAGCGGTCATTATTCATTTTTTCAAATATGCATTCCACCGCACATTGAATATAGCGACTGGACCAATAAGTTACATCACTATACATAACTGTGTACTTTGCAAGAGCTATGACCAATTAAGATAAATCTCAAGTGCGTTCATACCCAAATGCAATGTTTTCAAAGATTCTTTCTTTCTGTTTTCAGCGAACGGATCGTACCAGCCTGGAATGGAGCCGAAACGACAGCGCACTGCATACACCCGTCATCAAATCCTGGAATTAGAGAAGGAATTCCATTACAATCGATACCTGACCCGACGTCGACGGATCGAAATAGCTCATACGTTAGTGTTAAGCGAACGCCAAATCAAAATATGGTTCCAAAACCGACGAATGAAATGGAAGAAAGACAACAAACTGCCAAATACTAAAAATGTCCGTCGAAAAGCCAGTTCAGTGTCTGGAATCAACAGTAATTCTACTTCTAAAAAAGGTCGAGGTAGTAAAAACAATAGTTGTCAACCACAGCCAAATGGCATCGAGAGAAGACGGAACAATAGGAACAGCTCTTCTGATCTCAGTCAGCACATGCAGAACAGTACATTGGAACATGCCGGTTCAGCTAATAGTAACCTGAATCTGAATACGTCTGTTTTGAGTGGGCTGACCCCTTTGACCCCTGCTCAGGGCTGCGGCCCGACGCTGCCCCCGGTTGCCATTAAATCAGACTACGGCCTAACTGCTTTATAGAAAGACAAACGTCTGCTGTGTTATGTGTTATTATTCCAAATGTACAGTGATTTGCGTACAACTCGGTTCAAGATCAAAAATAGACGCTCAGTCCAAGGCTTGCTATCAATTACTTTAACTAGTTTTATAACATTATTTAACGGATTCTTTTCTGTAATCGTGAGTGTTTTTTTACAATGAAATTATTCTAGTTCTCCATTTGTTTTCCTATAACTGGCGCAGCTCGACGAAAATTAAGACTTGATGCTGATTGTAAATTATATTGCGAAGTGTTATTTTGTGATCAGTTACTGACGCAGGTTTATCAGTTTGGCATCGGTTGTGCTGTGAAGTTTATCACAACATGTGGACTCTCCCATCGACTGAAGGTAATAATAGATAGCTGTTTTAATTTACGGCCTAAAAGGAATTGAATATATTGATTCATTATAAACTAAAAACATTTGTAAAATACAAATTCATCGGCTAATTGGAATATAGTTAAAATGTCCAAAAATTCTCCGTTGTTAATTAAAACAACGCTATTATTAATGGTTTTAAACCCAGTCTAAGAGGCGTGCTACATACAATTTTGACTGACGAATTTAATTTATAACAAACTGACCATTTTTCTTGGGTACAACGAACGAAGATTATTAATTAGGTTGTATATCATGTGAAATGAGTATAAAAAGCAATGCCACGCCTATATCTTTATATATACGATGATGCCTCTTTGCATGCATTATTTCTCTGAACAAATGTATTCTAGATGTTTCTTTGTAGTCATTGATTGCTTCGAATTACCGCACCACGTTTCTTCACATTCATAATTAATATTATCATTAATGATGCAAATAGTCAGCCATCTTGTGTGTGTATAATAATTATGTTGTTATTCAAGCAATCGTACTGAAGAGTCAATATCAAGTGTGACTACGGACAGTATTTAACTTAAAACTTTATGTTGATCAAAAAGATTGTGCCACATTAGTTTTTAAGTGATACCTAATATAAGACTATTATTACACAGTGGGAACTACATTCAACTGTAGAAGTGGAACTGTCTTAATAGAATGAAGAACGCATAATGTAAAATGACACTTTAATTGAATAAAGTATTGAAATATTCAATAACGAAGTATGAAATATGTCAATGCCATATAAATAATAAGAAGCAGAATAATTTAACTTGAACGTTGATTGCAACTGTTCAATACCAAACTCAGGGTGCCCAATACTAGCAAGAATATACTAGATCTAGCTCAAGTATAGCCGAATGTATGTTATATTTGAAAATAGCTATTATGAATAATATAAGCTAAAACAATGTACACTATAAATACTAGAGTATATAATATTGTAGGAAAATAGCTATTATTTTTACGTTTGATTTTATGAACGTTTGAGTAAATGTTTTTTTTAAAAATGTGTGAATAAATGTCAAAAATAATCAATAATCAAATAAATGTGCTCATGATGGAACAAAAGCCTTCTCGATTCATTATTTTTTAATAAATATCATCATATTTTTGGATGAAATAATTCTGAATTCCAGCTTCATCATAGTCATTGTTCCTGTAGATAATATAACGATAGAAAATATTGGCCAATATAATTTCGAGACTGAGAAAGATATCCCGTCGTTGAATACCATGCATGGAGATGTCAACTCATAATATCAAAGGCTTTTATAAGCTTATTTATCATTCTGTGTCGACACATTTAGCTTGAAAACCTGGAGCCAATTGTTTTCCCATAGCTTTATTCTACTGAGAGATATTGTCCTCCAGCATCCCGGTCCAGTTGTGTCACTAGTGTCCACTGGCGTCCAGCTCTCCAGAGTATTCTTAGCGGCTTCCACTCAAACGACGAGTAAAACATGTGAAATGAGCCGCAAATTACCGGGCGTGTTCAATAATTAGCTAGGATGTACTCCCTCAGCTCATGAGAGGTTTGAAAAGGGTGAAGGAAAGGGGGGGGGGGGGTGTAGGAGGTGGGGGTGTAATGGTCAAAGGGTTGAAATACAACCCGAGCGTGGAGTCCAGAGGTGCACCGGGGCATTAGCAAACAATAGGTGAACACGAGTTTGAAATATTACTCATCTTTCAAACTGTTTTCTTTGACAATCAGCGACGTCCCAAAGGGTTTTGCTGATGAGTTGAAATGAAAAGTTCCATGTGAAATACTTGACAACGTTTACAAGTGTGGGAACCACTTAAGTCCACTAAGCCCGTTTGTAAGATGAGTATGACTGTTATAGCCAAATATCATACTGGACATATATAAACATAGTAGAGAAGAAAGTACAAAAAATCATTTATTGCATTTTCGAATGATTTTCGATAAAATTATCAAGTGGGCCCACTGATAACATAACTCCCGTAGGCCCCCTACTTTGAAAATTGGTAGCAAAATATAATGTTTTGGGGAATTTTTATGAGGCCCATTCTGTAACTGAAAACAAAATCGAATGGAAATTTCAATATGTAAGATGAGATGTTTATTTAACATTTTTTCTTAACAAATTCAACTTCATGCAATAACAAAAAACTCAATCATATTCCTATGCCCATCTCTAACATATTTAATCACAACCTCGCAGTTCCAACAATGTCATCTGTGATTTCCAGCGAGTTGATTCAACTGATGATATTACTGAGTAGAAACGTAATTAAATTCTAGTTCTTTGAGTAATGTAGTTTTACATAATTCGGTACTAGACACAACTGAATGCATGCGATGATTCGTCTATATATCTCTATGGAAAATCATAATGATATTTCTGTATTAGTTTATTTCTGAAAATAAAATTGATATAACGAATATAGAAGTATGTTCTGCCATTTTTTTGTGCTCAACACGAAACAGATCTTAGAAGAAAGTACTTGGCCTTTGATAGTCTATGCCTACCTCTATTCTTCTTCAATATAGATGTGTGGCTATATGATTAAAAAAGTGTTCCTATACATTTATTGTGACAGTGCATGGGTATAGGTCTATATATATACTTTCACTATACCGATTGTTCTCTTCTTTTTACCGGAATATGATTGGAATTTGGGATTATCAATTTCATGTCATTTTATCTATTTATGTATTCTCATTTTTTTCTCAATTCAAACAAATTTCGATTATCTCAACAATTACGTGAACAAATGTGAGAACACAATCGATAAATGAAGATAAACCCGCATTAGAGGTGATTTAATGGTATAATTGAGTAACAAAATCAGATCATCAATTCAGAATAATTGCCCGAAGTACTTTTTCTGTCAACTATCAGTTTCAATTGGTGCACCAACAGCACTATTACCGATTATAGAATTGATAACTCATACCATGTGAGTTTGCCTTGACTTATTCAGAACTAATTGAATAATGATACATATCACTTTACTGTCACATTTAATTGTTTCAAGAAATCTGATAATTGCAAATTTTGTTTGATATTTTGATATCGACATTTTTTTTCTCAACAACATAAAAATTTATCAACATAGCTATCGTTTTTATACAGAATTAAAATGAAAAAAACAACTCAAATTCTAATTCTAGGGTTGGATTCTTTTATTCCATTTCACGTAATACAGTTCTCTCAGACTCTTACGAAACAATGAATTATAAACATTGATATCAATATGAATAAATTCAATAACATATCGTTGAATGCACAAGAACTAGCAGATGCATTCGATGAATCTAACGAACTCCATTGCTGGAAAAATCTAGTCGACTCTAAAGCGAAACTTGTCTAGTTTTGGACGGGTCTTGGTTCCATATCGCCATTGATTCGCCATTTTGGTTTGTTCTCGATGGGAAATTGGAACGCACCCAACGCTCGTCATGTATGGGGTGGCATACCACATGGTACAGTTCACATCATACAGCTCTGCAGCTCCGTTACTTATGCACAATCCTTCTCACCTCACCAGTTTCGAGCTATAAGTCATAATCAATGTATTATCATATTGGCTTTCTGATATTATATTCAAGATGAATCTTCAACTTTTGGGACATAGTACATTTTAACAAGTGAAGGTCAGGAATACAGTCAATAGGCCTGATAGAGAGAGAGTGAAACAATTATGAAATATCAGTTCTTGAAAAAATAATATTAATTAGTTGAAATCCATATATGGGAGTCTCAATTTCAGAGTAGAATATGAAAAATACAAGAAGAACAAAGTTATTCTGTTTAAAAAGTGAATATATACACTTTTAAATTTGCTTCCAAAGTATAGTTACTGAATGAATCATTCGTCTGCATATTTTCTTATATAAGCTCACGAGTCTTTCCCAGAAAACTCAGAAGAATAAATGAGTACCTGTGAATTGAAATAGGCCTATTTCCAAGTTTTATCAATATAAAAATTCCCAGTTCAGATTTGTCAAGTTCAAGTTAATATTCATTTTATATTACTTTAATCTTATGCAATAAATGTGACGATTTAGCTTCACAAGGATTTTTTCACATGCATCAGTTAGCGAACACCTATCTGCTAAAGTTAATCATAAGTTATAATTAGAAATAAGCTGATATTATGTATACATGCCCCGTATGATCTCATGTTGCAATTTCTGTGCGGTGGATAGTAGTCGTGAGCATGTAGACAAGTATAGTAGTGATGGAGAGAGAGAGAAAGAGAGAGAAGAGAGAGAGAGTAAGAGTGTGGAGGAGTGCGAAGGAGTGGTGGGGAGAATTACAGCGAATAGGAGCAACCATTCCAAACCCTCTTCACATTTAAACCAGTGGACCTCGACAAAAAAAACAGCCCCAAATAACAAAAGAGAGCTATGATGATATTTGCAGCTTTATGCAGTCGATACTCTGTTAGCTATAAACGTAGGGCTATCACGCGGATACCATTTTTGTAATCAGTTCAGAGCTTCATTGACCTTGTGTTTCCATCAAGAAGGTATCACTTTTTGAGGTACTATCGAATAAGGATGTCCAATGTGCAATGCTATGGCATATCTCGATAATGATAATAACATCTCATGAAGGCCTACATTCAATTCACTTTGATAAATTCATGGCCAACCATAGAAAGGTACAAAGTTATGTCCAAATAGTGATATAATTCATTTTATCATCGTAGTTTCTTATTCGAACTGAAAGCATTTGTTACCAAAAGTGTAAAGGTATATTCGCGGACACCTTAAATATCCGAAGAAGTCACGTTGAAATGCGTTCCGAAAAAACTCATCAACATTATACAGAACGAAATTGAATAACAACGTATATAACTTATGAGTATACGAAACATCGACGTACATTCCATGAAGAAAGGTATCGGTGAAGATATATGTGTGGAATTCATTTTGATTTCAATTTGAATAACATTCGAAACATTTTGACAAACCATTCCATGTGTACATTTCCAGAATTAGTCAAAGCTATATGCCTACTATACGAGTAGGCCTGATGATGGAGAATATTATGTGTATAATGGATTTCCTAGATGACTGTGGACCAGCTTGTGAAATAATACTGATCACTTGAGAATTTTAACGATAAGAAACACAATTGTTTAAAATTTTCACACCGGTGGTGTGTGCATCTTTTTCCATCTCTCTCCTACGACACTCGAAAGACAAACAAAACGATATGCATAAAGTATATTACAAGTAGGCCTATCATTTTCGGCTTACGCTATTTTGTTCTTTAATTAACTTCACTTTACACTATGTTGAACTCCTTTTCAATCCAAGAAACGCCCGCCCGAAAACAAAAGCTGCAAGATCGAGCTGGCCATTCAGCATCACAAGCTAGTATCTGACAGCACGTCGGGAGATGAAGGTATCTGGCTGTAAACCATGGCATGCAGATACATGCGGATAGCTCTAGAAGGAGGCACACACAGTGAAGCATGGGTTCAAGGAAGGCGGTGGTCAGGTTTTTAATTACGCTTGTGATTCTTTTGACAGTTGGCCACCCTGATTGTCATGTGTCAGCGATCTTGATCGAGCCAAGGCATGGACATCTATCATCCATTTCTCAAAACTCTACATCTACACACTTAATATATACCATTCTATTGATATGAAACCACTAACAAGAAAAAAAAAACATTTTTTAATAAAAGAAATATGAATCTCTTCTTAAATACCACCAACAAAGTTGAATTATAATTACAAATGTATAATCTATATTCCAAGCTTTCGTTCTTGTTGTTTTATTCTAGTTTGGGTTGGACGAATGATAGAGGAACTAACTATCTTCTTATAGTATGTAATAATTGTATCATCAAAATCATGTTATTTATATGTATAAAGCACTCAGAGATAAATCATTCCATGAAAAATAATGTCAAATTATAAAAAGCGGGATAGGTATAACTTATATATACATCCATACCATTTTGAACCCGGCACCTCCACCTGTGAAATAATATCATCAACCTTCATTTTTTCACAATTCACTTGTTTTGATGCGATATAATTCATAACTTGCGTATATAAACGTATATTCAATCGAATGAATATATATATATATATATATATATATATATATATATATATATATATATATATATATGTATATATATATATATATATCGATTCGCTGGAGGCATGAACAATTCGTCTATGGCCAGTGTATAGACCTAGACACATTATTATATTATATTGACTATGAGCATATGTTCAAGGGATGGTAATTGCTCGATCAAGCTGATGTGGATGAGAACAATGAATACAATTTACTCGATAATGATCTTAATGATACAAATTATTTCTCATTCGTTTCCACGCGCGACTTCCACGCGTATCAACCGGACAGTGTAATACTTGAGAGCTGTGGAATGTCAACTAGTCAAGGCACCTGTTATACGAATCTGCAATTCAAGCCGGAGTTGTCTATCATTTGTCTGTGACGTTCTGTTAGATGTTATCACCGATAATACGACAAAAAGAGACGTGGCGTGAGTGCTACCGACCACCCGTAACACCCGTGCCATCCGTACCAACCGTACCACCCGTATATGTCACCCATCCAACTGACACGACGGACTTGCAATATGGCTGAACATGTCACATGCCTTGATGAGATACACTCTTCAAGTTATACTGTCTCAGAAATTAGAAGTAGACAGCCGTATTTGGAAACTCCTATATATCAGATTATAGGAAGGTGTAATCAATTGTTCATTGAGGTCTTATAGAAATATGACTAGTTATTTAGGTTGTGGTCTCTACGAAGCAGAAGAAGAACTATAAGAATAAAATGGTCCTTAACTTTTGGGGTGAGAAGACTTTCTAGCATATATCTATGCATATCATCAGTCAAAAACATCTCTCAATAATTTTGACGTTTTGATCAACAAGCGATATGTGAGACGTGTAATTTTGGTTCAATTAATAAGAATCGGAAGGGGCAACATAAATCACCCAAAAATGTGTGAATGTTTTGTTATTGTTCAAATTGATAATTGAAACACTCATATTCAAAGTATTTTTCATATATGTAAATCTTATGAGAATTTGTTCAACGTTTGGAAAATACGTATCTTTTTTCCATTTTGATCTCAGTATTTTTGTTATGAATGTTGTATTACGACCAGTTGGTCTCCAGAAAGCGAAGCAAATAATAAATATGCAACTTCTTTGGGTCGGGTGGAGACTTGTGTAAGATCAACCAATTAATAGCTATTCACAAAATCATTTTGATACATTTATACATTGAATAATATTGTAGCATAGGATTGGCCATTGCTATAGATCAAACTTATGGAAGAATGTATTCAACATGTTCTCTAAATTATTTTACAACTATACTCATGAAGAACATCGGGTATATCATATATGTATTCAGCAAATACTAATAGTTTATGTTTGCTTCATATAGTTATGACAGTGTTTTGTATTTACTGATCCAATGAGCATTTTAGTTCTAAAAAAGTTTATTGCCATCAAGAGAAAATATTCACACATACATTATTGCTATCAGAATTGAAATCTTGCATCATTCTTCATGCTGCTGTTTTGTACTCATCACTGACTCTAGTAGGACGTACATAGTGTCTACTCTCACATGACATACGTCGTCATCACTACTATTTTGAAGTATCATTATTATTTTTCACATCATATTTATAAATTAATTTTATAACAATTGTTCAATAACTATTTTGCGTCAATATGGTAACCATATTCATTGCATATATATATATATATATATATATATATATATATATATATATATATATATATATGTATATATATATATATATATTTATATATGTATATATATATATATATATATATATATATATATATATATATATATATATATATATATATATGTATATATATATATATATATATATATATGAGCGTTTTTGTCGAATCATAAAAATGTGACCACTCTGGGACTTGAAACCAGGATCTCTTGGTTTGTACCCAAAGCTCTAACCAACTGAGCCAAGCGGCCACCCAGATTCAAGTCTGGTTTCAAGTCCTATAGAGTATATAACTTCTATGATTTGACAAAAACGTTCATACATATCGTTAATGGATCTCATCCATAAAGAAATTTTGTTCAATATATGATGAATATATATATATATATATATATATATATATATATATATATATATATATATATATATATATATATGTATATATATATATTTATATATGTATATATATAAATATATATATATATATATATATATATATATATATATATATATATATATATATATATATATATATATATATATATATATAAATATATATATATATAGCGTTTTTCGGAGTCTTATTTCTTGGTCATCAAAGTAACACAGTAATTAATTATTGTTCAGGTATAAGTATTGTGGTGAATGAATATGGATATTTTCATTCGTTGAATTTATATTTGAAAATATTTATATTTCATGGACCACGATACTTAGTATTATTTCTTGATCATGTTCAATCATGTATATATATATATATATATATATATATATATATATATATATATATATATATATATATATATATATATATAAATTTAAGATCTTTCATACATCATATATATATATATATATATATATATACATATATATATATATATATATATATATATATATATATACCCACAACTCATATAATATACAATTCTAGATTCAATATAAATTGTCAAATAAATGTTAGATTTCTCTTAGTATGCGCGACTTGTTTCGCTCGACTATGATCCGATTGTTTCTAGTGGCAGGTTCATTTGTTAGATGATGATTGGGACATCTGTTTATACTCAATGATCAATTAACCAACATAGTGTACATTGAACACATTCCTTCATCCACGTTGTACGCGGTGGTTCGTTACAGACGAGTCAGCCCGTTGCGCTGACTGCACCAGGATTCACTAACAATGAACGACGCATGGTTCATTTGAATTCCAAACACCCCTAGCAGATGAGATCCAAACCTTCTCTCTCTCTCTCTCTCTCTTCGTCTCTCTCTCTCGCGTTATTCAATTAGCTCTGAGAAGCGACATGATCTCAATGTAGGCAAGACTACAACGTCACATGTTTCCGGACTGGTGCAATCAGCCGACGATGTCTTCAGTCATTCACATGGAGTATAATTACCTCGAAAACACAACTGACAATTGGTAGAAACGCTGCTCCAGTGAGATGTTCAATAACGCTGTTATCAGGCATGCAAATATTCAATTAAACATGGATACTTTTGGTAGGAATTGAATAGATATTCATTATTTCTATGCCTTTATGCTAGAACTTACTTCAGTAGTGAAACTATTTTAGTGTACAGGGTTATTTCAGGAGATTTGAATTAATTTGACCGACAGGTTGTTATACAATGTGTCTGAAAAGTTATTTATGTCAGTACTATGATGATTCCAACCATCATTTATGGTGTTCATCATACGTTCATTGGGAAGATACAAAACCTTGAGATATATTTGCTCAGGTCAGGTTAGGCCATACAATATACGGCAATGTTTTAATATACAATAATAACAATGAAAAGTATAACAATGATAACAATGTTATTGTTATCATAATAACAATGATAATAACACAGAAATCTATATATTTGATGATTGTCAATAACATTCGTTTTATAGTGAATAATGACAATTTGATATTGATAGGCCTATAATAAATTAGCAGGCCCACTTATAATACTGTAGGTCTGTAGGACATATATTGATGGATTCAGACCTCATATTCGAGATGTGAAGCTGATAATTCACTATATGATATATTTATATTATTTGGAATATAGCTGAGATGGAATTTGCTTCACAAGGGCAATGGGGCAGTGTTGATAACCGGGACGATAATTTGGTGCTCAAAATATTAGTTTTGAACTGGTTTTTGAAAATGAATGATCTTGTAATGTCATACATTTCTTGGGAAGACTATTCTTCAATTGTTTTGCATAATGTATGATACTACTTTCATCATACAATCCAGTTTTTATCGTACTGAGGTGGAATTTATTCTCATTTCTTGTATCATGTCCTTTGAATTTCACTATACTTGGTTAAAGTTTAAAATAATGACTTTATTGCTTTTTTAAATTTTAATTGAGTGATTGATGTTATTTTCGAGTGAAACTGATAATTTCAAGATCATCGTAACTTACACCGAACCAAAAAAATGGTTTGATCCGAAATCTTTATTTCGATTCAAATATAATCTATACGCACAAATGAGAAAATATACTGAAAACATGCGCTTCGAAACTAGCGGACATTATGCATACGTACTCCACGCATAGTCCCCATTTGACCGCCGATTGTTACATATGACTATGCGTGGAGTACGTATGCATAATGTCCGCTAGTTTCAAAGCGCATATTTTCAGTATATTTTCTTCAGAATGCAATTTAATGTAGCTTGATCGACCACTTTATGTGACCGCAACCGTAAATGTCGTACTTATAGAATTTTGGAAAAGATGAATAAATATATTGTGAATAGCAAGATAGGCCCTATATAACAAGAAGATTAATAGAAATAGAATATATAACACACCATATAATATATACATACATCAATCGAAGGGTACGATAAGACTCGAGCACGGTAACATGGTGGTGGGAAATGAATCCAATAATCATTTCAGACGATATTTTTTTATCACACGAATATTCCAAAAAATAGGCAAGAGAACTCTGAACCAAAACTGAATATTTAAACTGACAAGCATTCAAAATAGTATTAAATATCTGAAGTATAGTGTAGGCCTTAATGACCTACTGATCACACGCTTTTATGAATTAAAAATATTCTTGTGAGCCTCTTTTCAAAATATCAAAAATTAGGACTTGACCATTCATTTATATTCACTTCTATCAAATGTATACCACAGGAAATGGCCATTCTATGAATAATAGTATTGAGATTACCAATCGACGTATTAACATAGACCATCGACATGGACCATATATAGCCACGCAGGTATAATGACAATTGACTTATCAATAACTAAAAAATGAAATTCATGCACAAAATGTTCAAGTTTCCTACGTGTTATAATCTTTTTGATAGATTGTACCTACACATTGAAGCTATGTTCAAAGAGAATATTCGAAAATTCATTCATGACTTGGAGAAATTTCTCACAGAATAATGGTTTAATTTATCTACAAGATTTTTCAAAATTTTGAATGTGTGAGTTATGGTGATATCATGTGCATACACTATGAGATTAACTCAACGTAATCACTTCCATCATCACACATGTTCATAACTATTTAATAATATTAAAGATGTACATTCATCAAGATCTTTCAAGATATTAAAGATATTGAAGATTTGAAAGACAAAAATAGATATGAACGCAAATACAGAATACTTCCTATAGTTGAAGACTGACTTGAACTTATATGATGTATGATTCTCACACAACATGCAAACATGTATGCAATTGCTATTATATCCATGCCTTCACATCACATTCGACATCGCCATCATGGAGATGAGTGCATGACATCACATGTCTGATTGAAGCGAATTTTTCCAGCGGACTCTTTGCATGCATACAACACGACAAGTATTTGATTGTATTCATACATATATATATATATATATATATATATATATATATATATATATATATATATATATATATATATATATATATATATAAATATATATATACATATATATATATATATATATATATATATATATATATATATATATATATATATATAAATATATATATATATATATATATATATATATATATATATATATATATATTTATATATATATATATATATATATATATATATATATATATATATACATATATATATATATATATATATATAAATATATATATATATATATATATATATATATATATATATATATATATAAATATATATATATATATATATATATATATATATATATATATATATATATATATATATATATATATGTGTGAACAAAAATCAAGCTGCTTTCCTGCTTCAGTATTAGTCATGATTTATTTCATTCAACTAATCAAATCTCTTTGTATAAAATGTATCATATTTGCAATTGCTGAATGCTATATCTGTAGCTATTGCCAACAACTTTATTACCCAACACAAAACTTTTTAATTCCCTTTTAAACGTTCATCGTATTCCAATTAATCCTCCGAGCCCCAGGGCCAGTTTTCATTTTCCCCCTCATCCTATCTCTCCAGGTTTCCTCCCCTCTCTTTCTCTCTCTCTCTCTCTCTTCTTGCGTCTATAACTGTGAGTATTTAATCACTCCTAATTGCGCCCACTCGACAGTCTTCTGCTGTAAATGGTGATAAATAGCAAGCATTTCCGATAAACCCAAACCGAGAGTAGACAAAACTTTATGAACATTCAAAAATGGATGATTATACTATAGCTATACTGAATAAATCTAGCGGTTTCAGATGACAACTTTAATAAATGAGTGAATATACAATGTAATTGAGCTGCGATTACAGGAGGGAGATCTTTCTCACTGGATACTTCTTTACAATATTAATGATATATATTCTCTCAACTAGTCCTCAAGATTGGAGAATGAATACAGACCTACAATGCATATTTTGTCCAAGTTGTATAAGTTGGGTTTCACCAGGAGATATTGAACCACCATATAATATTGTTTTATTGCTATATTCACAGCACTCGAGATTTTTTTTAGACGATGATTTCTTCTGAAAATATAAGTGTGATGATAAAAGCACAATGAAAATACGTCTTGGCTAAGTCGGCTCACATTATTAATTATTCACCATCGGGACTTGAACCTGAGTGCGACAGTTGTGGCCTGCAAGAGAAAAGTGAATTCGTATTCTAGAGTATGAACATTTTTATGGTAAAAATGTGACTAAGGTACTTGTCAATATTTTGAATACATTCACTGTAAATTGCAATACGGCCAATTTCTTTTCTTATATCCACCAATAAGAACCAAGTTCATGTTAAGTGTTCAGTGTTTATTGTTTAGTGATTATTGTTCAGTGTTTAGTGAACTACGTGCAGTTTGTTCTCATATAATATTGTGGGTATAATTAGGATTCCCGGCGGGTTTCGTCGCTGTAATCCCGGTGTTGAAAGCATACGCTCCCCGCCTAGCCCACGCGCGATCCCTCGGTAAGACTCTCTTATTGAATATAGAACCAAACCTCTTTCACTCACAGACTTACCAGAGAGAAAAAAACAAGAGAATGGTACTTGCGTTCACATAGAATAGTTCAATACGAAACTCACATTTGAATTTGAATAAAACGTACCCACATGTAACTGCTATTTTTTTAATTGACCATGCTTGAATTGCGTATGCACACTATCAGTTAGTTTAAGTGCTTATCAGTACACTTTTTTCAGGATGCATTTCAATGTAGCTTGATCGGCCACTTTATGTTATCACAAACGTATACATAATACACTTTTGTAAGTAAGCATTAAGCAACCATGGTTCAGTATTATAAAATCATTTGACGCCAAATACTGAAGACTGTATGTGTTTCCATGTGGAAAAGTTTGTGAATGTTCAATTCCAAGCCCGGTATGAAGATTTGAAATTGGAATTTCAAAACGGGATGAAATTGAAAGGAATTTTTGAATATATCGAGGATCTGACATTTTTTTCATTTTCCGTTCCAATTGAATATTTTTAATTGTATATTTATTCTTCTTGTATTTGTTTCTATTTATTTGTCCATACTTTGATTAAAATATATGTGCCTATGAAAAAATTATTTACTCACTTTTTAGACAAGTATTGAATTAGTATCACAATTGAACATTAAAAAAACTGTCAATTCAACAGTTGAAAACAACATTTTGAAAAGATATAGCCGGACAGGTATACCAAGAACATAGATGGATCATTTTCAATATAGACTCTCAGATCGTATTCAAAAACAAATATAACTACATAGAGTATGTATGTGCCTTCTCTACACGTTGTCTAAAATTCAAGTGATGAAAAACACTCCTTGAAATATTTTTTCTTACATCTTCGACATCAGTTTTTGAATTCTTCAAAATGAAACTACATTCAGAAACACGCATTTGTAAACCGATTTACAGCACACTTCCACACTATTTCAGCATATGCGCACAAAAGAAAATATCAATCAGAAAATATTCTTAAAGCGTGTTGAGAGAATGAAGAAAAGTTGAATGACCACGGAATACATCGTATAGGGCAATAAATATATATATATATATATATATATATTATCAAAATTCAGGGACGTAATTGGGATTTGTTGATGTTCTTTCTGTTGTGCATACACTGCAAATACAAACATTCATGAAAAGAAGTTCGATTGATAGAAACCTTATTAGGACCTTACTCATTTTATACGTCATTTGTACGACAAAATGTGTCATTTTCGTACTCGAACCAAACCACCAACTCATACATAAATGTGTCATTTGTAAAATTGGTGTATATAAAATTCAAGTCAATTTGAGAGTTGTCCGTAGTTCTTGGAATGTTCAAACTGCTAGCTGCAGCATCTAAGTCCTTTTTATGTTATTCAAAAATATGATAAGAACAATATATATTGTCTATACAAAACTTTGCAAATATACTGATACTCAAATTGATGATAAGATTGTTGAAAGTGAAGTACGTTATTATACGCAATTAATCCTTCTTATAAAATGTTTTATCTCGTGATTCTTTGTAGTAGAACAGTGTCTATTCAATTGTTGCAATTCATCTATTACACAAGGAAGATCTACATGATACATAAATACACAGTTTGTCATGTTGTATGCTTATATCACATTCAACATCCCAGCAATTGCAATCAGTCGATTGTTAAAGTCATTGACATATTTGGAAGACTCGACCAACCAGCAATAAAGGTCCAACAAGCCAAATCGCAATATCCATAACAAAATAACAATAGCAATATGCCTTGTAGATAATCGCAAGGCAATACAAGTATCATTAACGCATTTATTTGAATAGAAAATTTGCTTGCCAAATTTGGTTCGATTCAATTACCGTGTTTTGTATTCCGGACGACGTGATCGTTGCTGCATGCCACGATATCAGAATATACGGCAACAGAATGGACAAAGAAAGGCCGCAATCCAAATAAAAAATAATCATCATTATACATTTTATCAGACAACAAATCAAGAAATGAGAATGATTGACAGATGAATCCTGAGGCAATGTTTAAGTCTACAAGCTTTTCCAACAGACGTTCATAATCAAAAGCATAAACCATGAAATCTTGACTTTGAAAGATTTTCTTGAAGGCGCTCGCGTACATCTACAAGTACAGTCTCTGGTAAAGTATTGTTAATACCTGTGTTATTTCAGTGAAGGTACACTCTTGAAATGTGATGAAACGTACTCGCAAATAAGAAGGTCAAGTGATGTCACTTCAATAGATTCAAGCATTCCTTAGCTTTATCTTAATTATCATTTACTGAATAATAGGTAATGTGTGAATATGCGTTGTATACGTTTTACACAATCTTACATGTGGTTAGATTGGTCAAGTGGCTGGCACACCGAACCGTCATTCAGGAGACCTTGGGTCGATTCCTTCCATAGTCGACCATTCTGACAGAGTTATTTTTTCGTGGTTTCTGTATCATTCAGGTTGATACTGGGATGGTTTCTAAACAACAGGCCGCGACCCATTTCTTTCCACTATCCAAAAAACATCCAATAAAATGAACATCCATCTCATCATTCTTTCCGTGTCAGTGGTTCATTAATTAAGATGAGGCACAGTTTGTGAGAAGAAGGTCGAGTCGGGGTGTGTTCGAATCCTGCACGAGGCATGGGATTTTGTGAATGTTCTTTTACTTTTCAGTATTTCATATTTTCATCATCACTCGCTCATTCGTACCCTCAAGTAAATTAATTATCTCCCACACAACTCACCTGTTGGTGGGGTCGTTAAACCACTGAAAATCACTATATCATTTCACTATTTGTAGGATAACAACCATAATGGCGGAGGTACATGAATATGTCGATAGAAAATTACTAAAATGATATCAACGGTGTCCTTATACTTGGTAATAATTTGATTGGTTTTGAATTTCTTTTCAAAATTTACTTTCTCCGGGTTATTCTCACAGGTCAGACTCACATTTATTCACATTTCAATCTAAATTCATTCATATAGACCGTATAAAGCCGTGTGACAATATAGGAAATGGCAACAGCCTCATGGTTGGATCCACTGATGACAAGCTTAGTTCCACAGTAATCCGTCAGGCGGTGGATTTGTCGCATTAATCCCTACTGACCAATGTCGTCAACGTTGCTCTAGCCACTGCAATCAACACCTCTCCAACCCTCCACCCTTCCCCCTACCTTCACTCTCGACTCCAGCTCTAGTGAGGTTAGTAAGAGTAAATATTCACTGGAATATTGCAATTCTGGTTACCAGCATGAGATGGAGTATATTGCCTGAAAATACTATGCCTATTGTAAAACTACTAGAGGGCAAGCAAAATTATCTCGGGTCTCCCCCAAAAACTACTCTTGAAACGAAACTATCGAATTTTGGTGGAGAGAATGGAATAAAGTTTGCAGGGTTCAGTGATGGAAATATGAACATTTGAGGATGTTTTCAGAACAACGGATGATTTCAAAAAGAAACGGAAAAATGGAATCCTTTTTAGCATTCCAATCCGTTTGAGAGTGGTTGAGGTGGGATGGTTTTGGTTGGGGCAAATTGATTGCAATATTTTGATTTCGACTGAATCTTTTTTTTCACCGAAAACTTTGTTTCTGAATCACATTCTCAATATATCAAGCAAACTAGTGATTCTGACTCATTAAGGAGCTTCACATAAGATTTTGATACGATTTCATCAAATTTTCATAATTTTTCTGAAACCTACCATTTGACGAATCCTGAGATAAAAATTTCACGAAGAATTGAGAATAAAGATGTTCAATCTTTTCCAGATAACCAAGAAGATTTAAAAGCGTGACCTTGGACCCACAGAAAATTAAAAATTGGAAAACAGAAAAATTCAATGGAACAAAGTTATAATTTATTTTTGGCCCTTTCATTAGTCGAAATTACTAGTTCGTTTGACATAGTATGAATTTGGGTTACAAACAATATATTCGTTGGAAAACAGATTTTAAATCGGGAGCGAATTTTTAGTTTTCCGCTCACTAAAACGTCCCACACATCGCCTCTCCCCCACTTCCACCACCTTCGGAAACTGATGAGAAATCTCATGGTCTTTGTTTCTTTTCAGAACAAGCTTTTGTTTCTGATTGTGTACTAGAATTTTCATACTTGTGTGATCACCAACCTCCTAAAAAGCCTATAATCTCGATCTTATCAACCCAGTAATTTGAGTTTTTCAAATGACGTGATATACTAAAACATTCCAAGACCTACGAAAATATTGAATATATTTTGTATTCTTTCATTCTCATCAAGAAAAGATTCTTTTTGATCTGATATCATTAAAAAATAACTTGCTTGCCCTACGGCTGTTACACAAACTAAATAAATTGAAATACTCATAATTGGACATTTATTTAAATTGTGGTTACAATACTCCTGTGAAATGTACACCAGCATCGAATACATATTTTTCTTCACATACAAATCGCCTTTCGCGAGTTGGCACATGCTTGGCTTGAAATAATTTCAAAAAATCCAAAGGCTATGTAAATGGTAGAAGTTTTGACCCTGACATTGGTAAAAATTACCATTTCGGTGGAAATATTAATGATGTATATAGAGTAAGTTCACCAACAATGAATTAAAGAAGAACAGATTTAAAACCGTGAGAAAATTAGCGCGTAACTGATAATCGACAACCAGAAAATTACCGTCCTCACCATACCCGAAGCCACCCTCGGTAGCTCGGTCAGCTGAGGCACCGCTTCAGAAACTGAGGTCACCGTTGGGCGTGTGTTCGAATCCCGCATAAGGCATGGGTTTTTGTAAGCGTCCTTTCACTTATCATCACTTCATAATTTCATAATCACCCGCTCATTCGTACCCCCGTATAACCTAGCTGTTGGTGGGGTCGTTAAGCAAACAATAATCATCAATCACCATACCCGAACGGGCGGGTGAAATTATGGAAGCCTCAATTACATTTTTTACCAGATATTCGTTTCAGATGTGTGATCTCATGCTTCTATTACTGAACCTCAAACAATTTTCTTGTTTTCATCCAATTTGATCAGCTATTCGTGTTTCTGGAGATGATGAAAGGAAGTTTATTGAACTACCCCCCCCCCCCCCTCTCACGTTCTCAGTGAACACCCGAACGATCAAAACGCCACACTTTAAAACCTTATATTATTTACATTCCTTGATATCCAAACAGAATTATTGGAATTCTTGAAACATTCTTGAAAACAATAAAACACGGAGAATATCTATAACGAACTTATATCAAAACTTTAGTTCCATGAATAATTTTTTTAACCAATCAAACTCTTCATTTCACAACTTTTTCACCATCATCATTGAGAGTGAATGCTATCATAACATTATTTGATTAGACCTACCGTTTCTAATATTTTTCATGTTGTATTGTAAGAAAATGAAATTTTTTAACCCCCATTTTGAAATGGGAGGTCAAGGGTGACTATGTGCAGAGGCAGCATGCCCCCGGTTGATTTTGGATTATCCTACTTTTTTCCTAGCTTTAACCGGAAATCCAAAATTTTCATGTCTACCGACGCTACTACCCCACTCATCCGTCAAAATGTGGCTCACTATAGGCCTCATCTAGTGTACCTTCAAAGTAATGTTCCAGCACTGAGACGGGTAGATCCGTCGCTAGCGAGTTGAATCGTCATTTGAACATAGGGGATCGATTCCTTGTCATGTTTAATTATCGTAGTAGATGTTTTTGTGGTTTCCCTTCTTCGTTTAGGTGGACACTGGGATGGCTCCCTAATAATAGGCCACGACCGTTTCCTACCCACTGCCCAAAATACATAATAAAAATACCTTTCATCTATCAACTTCCCATCATCTCATTCATCATTCAACGACGTCAACAGGTCATAGTTATGAGTACAGCGTGTCGTTAAACCCAATATAACCTCAGATGAAAAATGTATGGTTGAGATGGTTTCTCAATGCATGTCACGACTGCTTCCTTCCCACTATCTCGACACCTGATAAAATACCCTTTTTCATCTTAACTCACATTTTCTCACTCATAATTCACCGATGCCAATAGATCTTGGTCATCATTAGAGGTGTTTCGTTGAACACGATACAACTTTTAAAATTTCCTCAAGACGTTTCAGTCACAAAGTGTTACGTTGTGTTATTATGTTTGATTCCATGAGCTAAATTGCTATATTGCATAGCTATTAAATTTGAACGCCTTTTCGCGATAGTGTTGATTAAAAACCTGTGTTATATCAATGCAGAAAGGGAGTAGGGGTGGTAGAGGCGGTGGGAGGGGGCTTCCTACCTTACCGTAGTTTATTTGATGTCCATCATGAATTGCGGAGTATCAGAACAATGATATCTCGATGACCTGATGATACCGACAACAGTGGTTTAGGGGCGAGGCACGACTGAGTAATCGATTAAAATATTTTGTAAAACATGCTTTCATCATACACAGTTTTTTCGATAACTTCTAATTAAATATTACCTAGTCATTATCATTATTGATCATTCTAATAATTCAGAATTGCTATTCATCATTTCACTGAAGTTTCAATGCTTTTCAGTACCTATACTAAGTCTCCCATGACAATAGACTCACAATACAGCGTGCTATATTGAAAGTTGATGATGCCTGAAACAATAGTGAAAGGAATTAAGAAAAAAAAAAACTTTCAAGATTTTACCCCAAACACAAATGTTGAAACCGGCACATGCAGCTCAGTCGCTAGCGCGCTCGCTTCATGTGATCCGGTAGGTGAGGAGCAAATCGGACCTGGTTCGATCCCCACCACCGTCCATCTTTACAGGATTTTTCCGTGGTTTCTTTCTGTAGTCTGGGCTGATGCTAAGAAAGTACCCACAATATCGGCCACGACCGATTCCTTCCCACTATCCTTCTCATTACTTAAGAAACCTTCATTCGTCTCATCGATCACCCCATCATCTCAATAATCATTCATCTGACGCCAATAGACCTTTGTTATCATCATAGTGCGTCGTTAAACCCAACATTAATAGAAAAAACGAGTGCTGAATATTGTCATACTAAAGTACCAATAGAAGTTGAGGGATGATGAAGATGAACCATTCAACAGCTGCAGTGGTTGTACGAAAATCTTCGTTATTCCTTTTCTTTTTTCCAATGAGTTGGATGTTATCTTCAGTTATTTCTTGCTCCGTTCAAACAATCATACTTTCCATCATTGGCCCTGACTGAGAATCAATAAATCTGTATAGTTGTTTTCGATATCGATAATATGCTATAATATGCATTCATATATGTTATGTCGTTTTCTCGGGTTGACCGCGTTTGTTCTTTTGTGATAGAATTTCTTCTTTTCCAACGTTTCGGCAAGATGTGACCTGCAACCATCAGGGATTTTTCTCAACAGCTTGGCGAACGTAGATCTTATTGAATCTTCACGTTCGGCGAGCTGTTAAGAAGAATCCCTGATGATGGCAGGTCACATCCTGCCGAAACGTTGGAAAAGAAGACAAGTTACCGAATGGGACCACAATTTTATCCCAAAAGAGCAAATGCGGTCAACCCGAGAAAACGACATGACATTATACACAATCCGCGAGAACATTCGTCACAATATATATATATATATATATATATATATATATATATATATATATATATATATATATATATATATATATATATACATATATATATATATATATATATATATATATATATATATATATATATATATATATATATATATATATATATATGAACATGTGTATATATATTCGAATGAATTTATATTCATGAATGAATGATACGAAGATATCTTCTTCACTAGAAGTATCGACTCGATCTTATCAGTTGCTATTAATAAGTATTCTCTCCACTTTATGTATCGCATTAATCATCATTGATAGTATTGACAGTACTCTTCTTGTTCCATTAATATATATATAATCATTTTTCCAATCTGTAAAATCTAATTCAAGAACACCGGCGCAAAATGACCTATAAATGTCGACGTACCCTAAAATTGAAACATTCATTCTTTCATTCATTCAAGAACACTTTTCGGCTTTTGTAATCAAAATGTTTCAAGTACCTTGAATCCTGGTGTTCCAACTCTCTCACTTCAGTGGTGAACAGTCATCAAATGAACTAATTTCTCTCTTCTTAAACAAGAATCATCCCACATCGCAATATTGAGTAAACATGGGAGATAGTATAGAAAATTATAATCGGTGCAGAAAGGTGAAGAATAACTGCAAGATTTATTGTCCTTCAGAACGATGAGATGTTGTCAATGAATTTTTTTCATTTGCGATGTTGTTGAGTCTAAAAGGCTAGAAGAGAGGTCATTGGTAACGCAGGTCACAGGTCAAATATCCTTGAAAAAACAATAATGGATTCCCTTGCATTAAAATGTATGATTTTTGCGTTGCATTTCTATGATGGTCGTATCTATTTACACCCGTGCATTCATTGCACCTTGGCAAAGACGTACGAATCCTTAATCTCTGCGATTAGATTGTTCATTTTTCATCTAGATACAGATACGTTAGATTTTCATTTACATATGATAAAAGATTGTTTTTCATACAATAATTTGTATAAAAGATAGAGATCAAAAATAAATATTAAGAAAATGTCTTATTGATAAAGTTGATTTTCTAATATTATCTATTAAAGCTCCATTAAGAAATGTCTGTCACTGAGGCTCGATCATCCAACACCGTTATGGAAGCAATTCTAGTTGTTTTCTCAATCCCAAACCAAACATTGATAATTTTTCATTTCGGGCGAATTTGTTGTAAGAATTATCTTTGAATTGAAAACTGAAAGATATTTATCTGGGTCAGTACTATTATATAACGATCGATACTAGGCCTATATTTAAAAACAGATGAAAATAATAAAAGAAAAAATATTCGAAAAGATAGAAGATGAATAAGTATTCGATTATCGATACATAATATTTTTATCCATTCATATAATTTCATTAAATCATTTTATCCATGTTCATCATTTATATATTCATCTATTGTATCACTGATTGAAAAAGCTTTCGAGACTATTTTTGTTTTTAAATATTGATATTTGTGTCCATATATGAGAACGAACGAAGCGAAAATGCTCTGAATTTAGAATGTATTCAGGATGTGTATGGTCAACTACAGAAATCAGTGCAATGAAAATCCAAATATGGGCTGACTGTTCACTTTAAAAGAAGATAATCAATTTTCATTCAATTTCTTTCCTGAAATGAATTCAAGTTTTTGCTCAACGATCTCACCAACAGCTAGGTTAATAAAAAAATAGATTCTCACAGAAAATGAGAGTGAATAATAATATAATCAATAAGTTGGAACAACTTATGATTATACTCGTTGAGCCAACATTTTTCCAAAAGTTGACTATTATAATTTCTTTCAACAATTTATTTTTCCATTACGTTGTATTTAAATGATTTGATGTCTGCGTGTAGGACTGGCTCGTGACGATATGCAGGTCACGTCCGGTCACGCCAGGTCATGCCAGGTCGTCCCAGGTCATGTCAGGTCGTGTCAGGTATATGGTTGTCAGTCAGTGCTGCACGATGCATCATGGCAATCAACTCGATTAATCGATCGTGTAGCTTACATAATAGCAATATACGACCAAGTTCCTCTATGGTAATATGCTGATACAGGATTCTATAAATATCACCCCTTCAATGTGAATGCAAGAAATATTCTCATTTGAGAGAAATCTCTCCCTCTCTCTCTCTCTCTCTCTCTCTCTCTCTCTCTCTCTCTCTCTCTCTCTCTCTCTCTCTCTCTCTCACTTGACTGCATTTCACAGATCCGGGTTAGCGGTTACTATACTTGTATTCACGTAAGAATAAAGTCGTCTACCAATCAAGTAATTGTAAACACCAGTACCTGAATGGAGACATTTCATGCAACTTCAAATATTCAAAACTTGTCAAAGATGCAATTTCACTTCTGATAGTAAATCTCGTCCTGAAAATCAAATGACTCCTGAAATACTTCAGCTTTACAATAACGGTGATATTTGTATTTATTAGGTTGGTAGACGACCCACTTCTTTCGTGGATTCAAGTATGTGTAATTTGTTATTCAACTACAGTCTGTTGATACATGATTGTCCTTGCTATGAGCATGGTATCTTGAAAAACTATTTTGTCTCAAATACTTTATTTAATATCGTTACATGTATTTAGTAAAAGTATTTTTAATTAGGTTTACATCCATAGCTTGAAACAAATGACAAGAACAAGCTAGAACTCAAGTAATCATTAAAAAAAATCAATAACAGCGAAGAAATCCCTATTTCACACGAAATCAACGATTTCACTCCAATCATTAGTAAGTGCATGGTGTAGGTATACGAATGTGTTCCTTCAGTGATTAATAGAACTGAACAATCATGAATCTTTTTCGCTCGATTCGTTTTGATATGCTCGATAATAATATAACAGCAAGTGATAGGCTGAGCAGGCGAAACTGTGAAATATATAGTATTCAAATTTGAATATTTTCTTACCGTCGAACGCGTGCAACTAACAAAT
The DNA here is from genome assembly GCA_964007535.1 of Brachyptera risi. Lineage (NCBI taxonomy): Eukaryota > Metazoa > Arthropoda > Insecta > Plecoptera > Taeniopterygidae > Brachyptera > Brachyptera risi. Next base: position 44,507,970 of record OZ023327.1, read on the forward strand.
TCCATGATTTTTTACTATTCAATGGCCTATATTATTAAATATAATAGTGAACAAATAATGGCATTCAATGACATGAAATAGAACGATATATAGAAGATGATGATATTTTGAATACAATTATGAATAATAATCATGGGTTTCATTTCCATTTTAGAATTTCACTTATTTCAAGTGGAGAAATGGTTGATTTTTCACCAAAATGGAGTCAAAATATCATCGTAATATATTTTGCATTTGCTCTTACATCATAGCGGAAATTAAATGATGTTAATTTCTAATGCAATTTCTATCCAAAATTATTTTTTTCAATGAATTTTAGCTTTAATATCCCCAATGAAGAATTATTTCCAAAATGTACTTTTTGACTGTCCAAACGATGGCAAAATTTTAACAAGTTTCTACTCGAACCTCCAAAATCAGAGCTGACTTATACGAACCCTCCATTGACACTTAATAATAAATGTCCAAGTTGAAGTCACTTGCCATATCCTGTGTGCTTTCTATGTGACTATTATGATGTCTAATGATCTTCACCGTCACTCAATGCACGAATCTCCCATACTGTTCCCTGACCTATATTCGAAATGTGCCCTCGTTTCATGTCCACTGTACTATTATGTCAAGTGACATATTTGTTACCTTTGAAATGTGGTACGTGGTTTTCAAATGCTCAGTGAACGCTTATTCACTTGTGATTGTAGTCAAAGAATTGCAACTCTTTACTTTGGGAGTCGTAAATATGTTTGTTAAAGTGCGAATAGATGCGAATAACCCCCCCCCCCCCCCACCCTTTTCACAACACTGAAACTAACTTTTCCTCAGCGTGCATCACTGATTCGATACACGAGGAGCAAGACCCCATTTCCTGGACTAGCTTACCTGAATTGAAAGCAATCTGAAGATATATAACAATGAGAAAGCAATATACGTAATTGAAGAATGAAATAATTATATATAAAAATATCATTCGCTCTTTATTTGATTGTGACTGATTATTGTTGTGGTTAACGATCCTAACAACAGCTAGCATTTTATGGGACTATGAAGAGCGGGTTATACGATAAATGATGCGTATAGAAACTCATTTCTTTTACAGGACTCGAACCCTCTCTCGATTTGACTTCAGTTTCTAACGCATAGAGTTAGTAATAGCTAACTGGATCACATGAGCAGGGAAAGGGGTTCCATTTTGAAAACGTCCCTATAAGAATGAGATAGACGATCACATTCATTGTTTTTTTCTCTTAAGAATAATGAACATTATATGGAACTGAGTTATTTCGGGAAATTCGATCAATTTCTTTGAACAGGGATTGTAATTTGTTAAATTTTTATTGTAGGCCTATGTTAAAAATGGAGAATCCAAGACAATCATCAAATAGACCTACAACCACAAGCATGTGTTGAGAAATCGAGAAATTGTTCCGTTAATGAGCTATTATATTTCTGTCATATTTCGTCTACGGATAGAACTTCAGTTTAGATATCTCTTCTTGTATTCTCGTCAGTCTTCCTACTAAAAACTCATAAATGTTCATCATTCCAAATCATCGAATTTCAAATCAGTATAATTTTGAAGATTTAGTAGTATGAGTAATAAAAGTCGTGTGTCAATTTGAATGATTAAACATAACCCTAGTAATAATCAAGACTTTCAAGTTGAAAGATTTCATGGAGCTGGGAAATATTTCCTACTAAAGCACTATTGGTAATCATAAGAGGGGTGTCTGGTTCGTATAGGGGTTCATTCATCAGTTTCGTTAGTTTTTATATCAATTATGTATATCATCTTCACAAATAACTCGCATCTTAAATGTGCAAGTGTGAATTTTTTGGTTTTTGCACAAGCATTTTTCTCAGTAATTCATTGTGTGCTTACGTCTTTCTTCAATTGGTTAACTTTGCTCATGTCTCGTTTTCTTCCGTAATTTTAGGTTGCATTTTTTTCCCCCCTGTTTTTTAAATTATTTTGTGTGTTTTATAGAGTTATTTTATTTATGATATCGCCACAGTCAAGCCCTTATAAGGCTTTGTGGATCAAGCGATGTGAATTTTGTTAATTATAATGTTTCTAACTTTTGTTTTCGCAATGAATAAAAAAAATAAAAAAAATAGAAAAATCAAGTATTCGTTCCTTATTACGTTCAGACAAATATTATGAAAGTTCTCTGCGAATAAATTCAACTCGACAAATTTCATCAACTCGACTCATATATATGAGTTTTGAACACGGTTTGATCGCTTCAGTAACTAACAAAGAATTAGTTGACTCGCATTTAATTCATATCTTTCAACGCATGCAGGTGCTGAATTTTACAACTTAATTCAAATACAAAACATTGTTCGTACCAAACAGCAATATGTTGTACTATATGAAGATCAAGAGATGTGACATTTTGTTCAATGATGGCTTATTCAAAATACGTGAATTCCAAGTTGAAGTTTTTGCGGCGTGTGTGAGACTGAAATTA
>OZ023327.1:44515440-44532940 GCA_964007535.1 Brachyptera risi
TCATGAATTTCATTTGAATCCTATCGGTGATTGCTGGGATGGTTCCTATACAATATTATCCCATCAGCCCTGACAATAACGGAGAAACTATGATCTCAATCATCACATTGATCATCCATCTGACTCAAATAGATCTTGAGTAGAATTACAGTACGTCTTGAAACTTATTGTGGATTATTTTGAATTTTAAATTATTTTCAAATTAAAGTGTAGTTGTATACGATCATATTCATAGTAGTTCATTTCTAGTTGAAATTGCGTTCTAATACGGACAACAGGGCCCCTTATCTCTTGTCTCCCCCCCCCCCCTTCTCCAGCCCCCCAACCCCCCTGGCCACTCATCACACCCTGCCAGCACATAATATACATTATTCATGGGTAGCAATATCAGCCCAACTACACCCTCAATACACTATACCCAGCATTCGCATAGCTGATATAGGTATAGCTAGAGACGATATTACCAACATGCACAACAACGAATAAGCTCAACACTATATTTCAGTTTGCATACAAAACATCAAGTTTGCTTTTTTTAGAAAATTGAAACTGAACTACCTGATTTCCGTTGGGGATTTTCAGGAACCGCATTGTAGGACACAAAGTACAGACAATTCCATTCTGAATATATATATATATATATATATATATATATATATATATATATATATATATATATATATATATATATATATGTGTGTGTGTATGTTATGTGTATATACGTAGTAACACTTCTGTAAGTTGATTGAATCGTAGGATATAGTCATCTGGGAATCATTGCAAGTTTATGATAATCTATATCTCCAAGACATCTGACTTCGATTTGATAACCACACAATACAAGACGCGCGTAAAGAAATCAAACGATGGTAATTCAGTATTCATTCTTCTTGTCTAACACCCAAAAATATCATTCGAAGACACATGGAACAATTCTGGTATAAGAGATTATCGAACCCTTCTAGATGAATGTAGACCTGAATGTATATATATATATATATATATATATATATATATATATATATATATATATATATATATATATATATATATATATATATATATATATATATATATATATATATAAATATATATATATATAATATATAATCAATAATCAAATCTTTATGGATGATTAAAAGTCGCGTTGACGAAGATATATTTATTTATAAAATTATTCATGAAATTCAGGGCAATTAAATAAATAAATAAATATATCTTCGTCAACGCGACTTTTAATTAACCATAAAGATTTGATTATTGATTACATAATGAGTCGTGAAAGCTTTCAACAAAACATATATATATATATATATATATATATATATATATATATATATATATATATATATATATATATATATATATATATTATATATATATATATATATATATATATATATATATATATATATATATATATATTTAAATATATGGGCCTATATAATAGAAGAAGAGGAAAAAAATTCATGTGTATATTATATAGATATCTATGAATGTGTCCAAATAGGTGATTGGGTACTTATTGCGGTTGTCAATAATTGTTGTGGAAATTGCAAACGATGTCGGAACTTCAATATCAAGTATCATATCGAAATATATCGGAATTTTCAAATTCCAATCGATATGCTGTATGGCTTGCTATCCTGGGGAAGTGCTTCTGATGGACACTTTCAGCGTGTGATAGTAATTCAGAATCGCATAATTAGAACTATTGCACCCCCCATGGCTCATAGCTCTATAGAAAATTATCATGAAATGTGTGACCTTCTACCCCTAAAAGACCAGTTTAGGTATAGATTTCTTATCAGATATTATTTCAATAGTGATCATAAAATAAAATTTGTACATAGTGCTAACACCCGCCTTCAGCAGAGAACAACATGCGTATAGTGCCACCCTTCATCAATAAATACGGTAAAAGAATGTTAAGTTTAGTTATACCATCTATATTTAATCAGTTGCCACCGAATCTTACTAGTTTATCTACCTATCAATAAGTAAAGAGAGTACCACGAACAATTGGCTCATCGATAGGTGATTCTATTTTTCCTTGCCTCAGAAACTCAGAATTTTCTCGAATTGAGTTTATTGTGTTTATATTTTTTTCTGGTAATCAATGGATGTTTTTTATTTAGAAATTGAACCAAGTTGAAGAATTTTCGAATCATTTGTTAAGAATTAACCTTTTATTTTCATTTTAGTGTTATGTTACAATTTCAATTACGGGTCATATGTTTAATATGTTTAAGTTTGTGTAATATGTGGTACAATAACACATGAAAATACATCATGTTCACTCTATGTACTATGTTGTTACTTGCCTACAGACAAGTCTTATCAGAGGCTTTGTAGGATATTTAGTAGCAGAGTTCCTGATTTTTTTTTAATTTGTACTAAAAATGTGTGAATAAAAAAAAATAGAAAAATATCGAATCAAATGAAGAATATTGAATCGGAAGGAAGCGATATAGGAAGTGATGATTGCCGATCATGTATAATGATTACTGTTTCAGTTTCGGTTTATATTCCACCCATCTCACGATAATACACAAAGTATCAATCCCTTCTTCAAAGCTATGAAATATTATAGCTATACCTTGCTAAATAAAGAGTTATTATTATTAATACCATTATAATTATTATTATTATTATTATCATTTATGATATCATTTGTTTGTTCACTGTGATATTTTATCAGCTAGGGGACTTTATAAATATAAAATTATCATTCGAAATTATTTCTCGGACGAATATAAACAAAATCTCGAAGATTATAGAACAAGAACCAGAGAAACCGATTATTGTGTAATACCCTCATTTAGTAACAGCTACGGCAAGAGACTTTTGAAGGTAACGGTTCCGACTTTATTCAATGCCATGCCAGCAAATCTTCGCATCCAAGCATACATGACAGATATTCAATTGAATGTTAAAACTTGGATTACTCTAGAATGAATCAGTAAATTGTATATATTAAATATTGAATTAAATCGATAGTGTATAATCTTTTCTCTCTTTTCTTTTCTTTTCTCGAATACTTGAATAGGATTTTAAAGTTTATTGATGATATAACTTATGTTGTTTTCATTTTTTCATATATGGCCATTCAGAGGAAGCAGCTTTGAAACAAGACGCTGAGTAATAATTGAGTTTAATTGTGTATTATTCTGTTTAGCATCTGCTGACAAGTTGCGAAAGCAGCTTAGCAGAGTTCTGTACAAAATCTGTAAACTGTTTCTAATTCCCAATAAAAAAAAAAAAAAAAAAAAATATTATTAGGAGAATCTCATTAAAAATCTGGTACTTTTTTCATGTATTTCTTGAACTCTCGTAGTCATACAAACACATTTCCAGCAGGTTGAGCTTCTTTTCCTACATTAACATATTATACTCAGCATGGCCCACCACTATTGACAGAAACGAGTAACCATGAGCAAATGCCCTATTATTTATTTTATTCACCTATTCAATTTTTTGTCACTTGGTTATTGGCCTTTTACCTTTTCTAGCTTTTTTCGATTCCTATTTTTGATATCAATCATCGTTTCGGTATCGAATAAAGCAAATATCGAATATTTCGATCTGATATCGAATCAGAGTCCCAAAATATCGAATCGATCAAAAATATCGAAATCAATCGGCAATCTCGATATATATATATATATATATATATATATATATATATATATATATATATATATATATATATACATATATATATATATATATATATATATATATATATATGAATATATATATATATATATATATATATATATATTTATATATATATATATATATATATATATATATATATATATATATATATATATATATTTATATATATATATATATATATATATATATATATATATATATATATATATATATATATATATATGAGGTTTTTAAAACTTATGCTTTCACGACCCGAAATATTTATAAATGGCATCATTTTAGGGTTATTTTCGTCGTGTACGAATTAAATTATGATATAGGTTGAATGAAAAACCTTGGATTATCTAATCCAAGGTTTTTCATTTAACCTATATCATAATATATACGGAGACAGAAGGAGGAAGAGAGAGAGGAGAGAGAGAGAGAGAGAGAGAGAGAGAGAGAGAGAGAGAGATAGAGAAAGAGGAAAAAAAATACAGAAGAAGAGGAAGAGAGGAAGAGATACAGCGAAAAAGAGAAAGAGAGAGAAAGACAGACGCCTTTTACGCATCCTGACGAGACTAACACTATCAATCACTTTCTCAACACACACACACACACACACACACATGCGGTACACCCACGCACAGAGTGTTCTGTATATTTCTCCAGTGCAACGTGTCATAAGACATCGGGGACTCATTAAATGACAATTACTCCGAAAATAACAGCTAGCACACTTTCTTCAACTGGAATCGGTGGAGGTGCCATTCTCTAATATGTGCGAAAAATATTGGTAGAGGAGCCATGTCATGCCTCTTATTCTTTGACCGAATCAACCTGAATTTGAACTTCTCCGAAGGTTGTTCTAACGATGATATTTTCCGAAAATATATTATTTTTCATAATCTCAGTTCGCTAGGCATTGAGTGGAAAATCCCAATTAAACGGGTGTATTGTAGCCTTCCATAAGGCTACAGTGGCTCAATTGCATTCGATTCCAATACGCTAACACATTGGCGATGAATACTTTGACTTTCATTTTTGAGGTTGAGTTAGGAGTCTGATGAGAGGTCAGCTTGATGAGTCAGCTAGAAAATCTAGCTGACAAAATCAGAGACAAATCAGAGCCAGAAATCAATCCAATTCAATTTCAATTTTCAAATCATTCCATTCTTGCTTATTTGTACAAGTGATGCAACACATATAAATTACCGAAATAATAATGATAATATATAGTAATGAAGAATTAATATCATTATATTCAACAATGATAGAAATAGTAGGAAGGTTATGGGAACAAAAATAGTATTCGTAAATATTTAATACTCATATAAATTTTGCAATGATATTTAAAATATTTTGAATAAAATTCTGAATTTTAGTATATGGAAGATTTAAGAAAACCTCGTGAGAGTGAGACAATGTCTTGTGTGCGGGCTGTCTGAAAAATAGAGTACAATATGGAATCGCAATCAGCTAGACAAGTCAGCACAAACAAAATCAGCTCGACAAATCAGCACAAGTCAACTCGACAAGGGAGGGCAACAAATTGGCACAAATCAACACGACCGTTGAACAAAAGTCAGCACAAGCCAGTTCGATACGTCAGCGCTACAAGCCAGCTTGATAAGTCATCTCGACAAGTCAGCCCATAGTTTTGTCAAGACTGTATAAGATAGTTAGTTCTGTTGCGTTCTCCTCTCGCAATCTCTGGGTGACAAGAAGGTGACACCAAGCAAGAGAGCTTCCCCTCTACCCCCCCCCCTCCCCCCCCGCCAAACCAACCCATCTAATCCTGGTTGTCTCTTCAGTACGTCACATGTCACATGACGTCGTCGTTGTCGACGTCGGCGTCGTCGTGGAGGACCGACCTAATCTCAGTCGTCAACCTGCAAGCTAGCTACACCACCTCATCTGCTGTCTCCGTCCTACACATTTGACTTGCACATCACACAAATATTTTCAATTGTCGGGATAAAAATAAGTAATTTGTACTCACCAAATGCTTTGTGAAATGGGCTAGATATTCTCCATGAATTGTAATTGAATGCCACTATCTGTAGCTCAGTCAAGTGAGGCTTGGATTTAGAAACTGAAGTCTTCGTCGGGCGTGGGTTTGAGTAACTCATTAGAAATTGGTTTTTGTAAAAGTCTTTTCACTTATTTTAATATTTCATAGTTCATAGCTTCAAAGTTCTATTATAAACCTGCTCATCCTTGGCCCCAAATAATCTAGCTGTTGATGGGGTAGCTAAAAGACAATAATCATCATCAATGTAATCGAAAGCTACACATTTTCATTCTGAAACTATTCGAGTCACTCACTATCTTCGTTATGCAATCGTAGGTATTTTGATGATCATTTGAATTTTCACGTTTTGTTCATATCTTGTTTACTTAATATAGTTCTGCTTGAATAATATAGCATCACGCTATAAACCAATTGGATATGTAACACCGATGGATATTTTGCCGTTTGACTATCGAAAAGGTATACTAAAAAACATCAATTTTTATTTTTCAATTTAAAAAAAAAAAAGTTTTTATGTTCCCAGTGTTCATACACATCACAATTTTCTTGAAGTGATAGACAATGTTGAAATATTTAATAATTTAATATTCTTTTTTTTGGAACAATCTGACACTCTGAAAATTGATTATCTTGGTTATTTGAATTGGTTCAAATAATTTTCGTGAATGGAGGTGCCCATAATTTCTCCTCCTTTCTGCATGTATATTGTCATATAATATTTCGGAAAGTTTTGATGTACAATATTGTTTTGAATGTGTTTAAAAGCTACATATCTATGCTCACATTTTGATATTCCCTATGTGATCAATACTTAATAATTCATACTAATTTATTTGCAACAAATAAAGTAGAGCAAAATAAGTTTAGAAAACGTAAATAACTCTAAAAAGTAAGAACCTACATGTGTGGAGGATTAATTTAAGAAACGTAAGAAAAGTGAAGAGAAATGTATATGCAAGGTGTATAGGAAATGTGCAGAATGATTGTAATTAAACTGACAAGAAGAGTGTAAAGAGTAGAAAAACGGTGGGAAAATATCTTGGGAGTACAAAATTATAAATAGTGTAGATCAAGAACATACATATCGGAAGATACACATTGATTAAGAATTTCAAGTTGGTGCACGCAGTTTCAAAATTATCACTTCTCAAAGTATTTTGGAGCAATTTCGAAAGGAAAACACATTGACGGCAATGTTTCGGAGTGGATGTAAATAAACTCTCTTGATAGGCATGTGTTAGTGGTTATAGCTGTTTTTCTCATTTTTGACTTTTTCATGTGGTCCAGTCATTTTATTGTTGTTATTTCCTCACATTGCCTCTTCAATTCAAGTCTCACTGCAATACCAATACCATATTTTCGTTCAGATTAAAAAAAAAACATATAAACATTACATATTTGAAACATACGAGAACACATGCGAAAAAGGTGGTTCAAATAAAAATCACATCGCTTAAAAATTGTAAAATGACCATAATTTTCATCAGGCAGTAATTTCCTAAAAAGATCACAAAAGATTCATTATATGATAGTCCACAATGATGATTGTCTCGTAATGTATTAAAAAAATACCCCGACTAATTAATAATTCATCAAGAATATGAATACTTCAAAATGAGCTACCAAGAGATAAAATGAGCTTTAATAAGAGTGCCTGAACTGACATTAAATTCAAAGGGCGTGGGTTCGAGTTTTTCTATTGTCACGGTGACGATGTATATACAGTAGTTTCAAACAGTTGAAGCTGGTTGACCGTAATCATTTGCAAAAACAATGATTTCATATAAAAAAGTAATGAGATAATGAGTTTGAGTAATGAGTTTTGAGTGATGACACCTTTGAAACTTTGATGTTCTATTATGTTTTTAAATTTCATCATGTTTAATTGATTTCAGGCCTAAACTGGAAGCGGTATTCTCAATTCCGAGTGTAAAAGTCACATTGGAATTTGGACTTCTGAAAAGAAAATATATTCATTTTTTTCAAGTTTTTGAAATAATCCTACGGAGCGGTATTTGAAATACGAAAATTTCCAGGTTATTATATAATAGCCTAAAAGGTAGAGAAGATCAAACAGAATGATGTCCAGAGCATTTCAAAATGCTGTTTTATTGAACAACATAGAATGACGTATTTTGTTCTCATTTTCACATAATACCATTATTAGTTCAACAAACATTCAATTCAATTCATTTATTCATTTCTTGAGCAGTAACATTTTACACTCTGTATTTAAAGTACATGTTATGAAATAAGTCAATATTGATCCTCATAGGTCCACAAAGCCAAATTAATTATAACATTCTGAAACTGTAATGGTGTCAAGAAGAGAAAATTCATTTTTTTCTTGTGTACATAACGACATTACCACATCTCCTCCATTGATCAACGCGTTTGTTCTACTTGCTAACAGATTGTTCCTTCAGCAGATGATTATAAATAAAATGTTACACATCAACTGAGTTGGGAGTATTGTCAGACAAAGATATACGGTAGAAGATGGAAGGGGGTAATAATGGGGGAGGACAGGTATGTAACAATAATTCCCTTAAAACTATGTAGATTAATTACGAAACTAGAAGATTTCTTGATATCTATTATTAATTCTTTTCTGAATCTATTAATCAGTCTCAACTATCTTGAGATATCATGCTGCTTCCCGTGACTCATTCAGCTCAGGCACCGCTACAAAAAAAAAATAAAGTCAAGTCGAGAATGGGTTTGAATCCCACATAATGCATGTGTTTTTGTTTACGTCCAATACTTCAAACCTTTCGCTATTTCATATTTTTATTTTCACCCTCTCAGTCGTACACCCAAATAACCTGGCTGTTGGTGATGTCATTAAGAATCATTGAAAAATAGTGGAACATGGTATCATATATTTGTATTAAATAATTTTTATCGATGATCACGTTGCTCTTCTTACCGAGTGTTGAAAGATTTTTTTAAATTTTTACTGTGGATGATATTTCTCACTCTCTCTTCATATCTGTACTCCTCTCTATCTATCTATCTCTCTCTCTCTCTTTCTCTCTCTCTCTCTCTCTCTCTCTCTCTCTCCTCTCTCTCTCTCTCTCTCTCTCTCTCTCTCTCTCTTTCTCTCTCTCTCTTACTCTCTCTCTCTCACACACACACACTTTCTCGGATTCTCCCTTACTCTCTCCCCAGCACGCACCCTATCTCTGTGCCACCCTTGTCCTCTCTTTCTCTCACTCTCTGTGCTGTGGAAGGATGGTGACTCACTCTAGCGGAGGATCACAGCATCTCCATGACTCGAGGGAACGATTTACCGACTCAGATGTAATGTAAGTAACGACAACAAACCACGGCCACACTGATTAGGAAATAGATGTGACATTTTATATATATTATATTAATCGAATTTATAACAAATTTGTATGCATTTTTTTGTATATAATGATTGAGTCAAGTTAAAACTCATGCCTAACAACTTCCTTCCAATGCTGATCACTTTTCCAGAATGTGAACTATACAATGAACATTATATGAATGTTTGCATTTCATTCCTCCAGTTCTTCAACTGATAATGAATTATCAAAATGAAATTTCAATCATATTCCTTATACAGACATTTCAGACATAACAAATTGCCTCATACTATTTCATATTTTACATAGATCGGTTCATAAAGCATCATTATCGGGACACAGTTACATGGTAATTCATGCTTGTTCATGATAACTCATAAAATTATCGTGATTACCACTCCAAGTTTATCATTTCAATGATATGAAATGTTAAGTTATATATGACATTATTATCGTTATTTGTTCTTTATTTCACCAGGTGCGTTACAAAGCAGAATCGAAAGATTTCAATTTCACGATGAATCTATTGGCAGAAATATTTTTCACACAGATAATTCTGTTACACGAATATATTTCTGCTGATAGAATAACCCCTGCATTGGAGGCAGATATTTCTGTGAATTAAGTATTTCCGGTTCTGAAAGGTAGAAATGATTCAAGCCAATAAATACTGAACAGTACTTATGGCGCTTGGAGGCAGAAATATTATTACTACTTATATACTCCTAATCATGCAAATCAGGTAGTTTCTATGTATTTAATCCAGTTTTAAATATAATATGATCACTGGTTAGTTATAATAAAGTCACTGCCGTATATTTCTTGATCCAAAAACTCATCTTGATTCACCTGAAACATCATTGGAGCAGTAAAAATGCTATAACCTACTGAAATAGAACAATACAATCAGTGAGAAACAGGTAGGGGCTATGATCCTCAGTCAAAGTAACACAATCTTCGATACCTACTATTTCAGTAAGTTACCGATTTATAAAGCGGTCTTCAAAAGATACTTCAAGGGAGGTATAACAAAAAATGTTTTCTCCTACTTTTTCTATAAATCCATTAATCATTTTCATTCCCCACCAAAAAATAAATACATAACTGGGAATTTGTGTGTGTTTGTTGAGTGGGGGAGAGAGAGCGAGAGAGAAAAAAAAAGAGAGAGAAAGAAAGATATATAGAGAGGGAGAGAGAGAGAAAGAGAGAGAGGTTAAAAATCCTACCCCATTTTCCTGATAACCCTTCCGATCACTGTCGTGAATGAACCGTATGTATATGAGTGCGTGCATGTGTGTGTGTGTGTGTGTGTGTGTGTGTGTGCGTGTGTGTGTGTGTGAGTCGGACTCGACGTCCACCCATTGTATCCCAGTGGTATGAACACTCATCAATCTTGTTGCGCACTGTAGCTGTTACGTCATACACGTCGGTGTTTTCATGTGTGACGTATGCGAGCGCACGCACACGCACACTCACACACATTTCCTATGATCTCTCGGCATTTAGAATCAGGATTGTGTGCATGAACAATACTATTGGCTGATCACTTGAGTCTAGATCAAGTCTCAATTATCATCGATGGTGAAAATATAAGATTAGGAGAGAAAAGGAGTCGATTTATAGCGGAATGGCAGTTTTTTTCGAGATGAAGTGTTCATGAACAGTATGAGATATCAAAATTCTGATAAATTATTATTATTATATTGGGTTTTAACGACGCACTGTAATGATTACTAAGATCTATTGGCGTCGGATGAATGATTAATGAGATGATGGGATGATGAGATGAAGTTTTTTTTTATGGGTAGTGGGAAGGATAGTGGGAAGGAAGCGGTCGTGGCCTATGTTGTGGGAACCATCCCGGCACTAGCCTAGACTACAGAGGGAAACCACGAAAAACCCCTGTAAAGATGGACGGTGGCAGGGATCGAACCGGGTCCGATATGTCCCTTCACCTCCCGGATCACACGAAGCAAGTGAACTAACCACTCAGCTACTGTGCCGGTTTCTAATAAATTATAATAACTTCAAAATCCTAATAATTATTCTAATAATGAATTCTAAAATCTCAGATATTTTAGATATCTTCTAGATGGTATCAGTAAAAACTATTATGCATATATAGTATAATTTTCAGTTACGGGCCTACTACTGAAAACGCATTTGTCAGTATAGGCCTACTTTTAAAAATGTTGAGATCCAATAATGATAATTTCAACTTTCTCCATGTATCGTGTCATGGTCAGTGCCATATACACTCCTACCTACAAATATTGAGATAATCAGATCGAACTGAATACTCAATTCATCCGAAAACGTTTCTCATCACTTTGGTGCAAACGGTAAGTATATTGACGATCTGATTGTTTGAACTAACTTTATATTCTCAAATTCACCAGATTAATGAAAATCACATATATATATATATATATATATATATATATATATATATATATATATATATATATATATATATACATATATATATATATATATATATATATATATATATATATATATATATATATATATATATATATATGATAAAATATCACTCTTCGGAAATTTGCCCTTCCTTGAAACAACCGATGGCTCTGAAAATAGCCTGGGGTTTCAGACTCTTTTCAGAGCCACCAGTTGTTTCAAGGAATGGCAAATTTCCGAAAAGTGACATTTTATCATCTTCCTCCGGCCCTCAAAGTCTACGCTACAACATCTCTCTCTCTCTCTCTCTCTCTCTCTCTCTCTCTCTCTCTCTCTCTCTCTCTCTCTCTCTCTCTCTCTCTTTCTCCCAAACACATCACAATTTTAGCCAGCTAGTTCAGTGTTACACCGATGGATGCCGCCAGCGCTCAGTTTACCTTCTTCCACTGATTCAATTGAATAATCTAATAATAATCCATTCGCTCATCAATACGAGAATACTGTGATTTGATTTTGATTTATTTTATACTCTCACGAATGTCATAGACGGTGGCGAGGACAACAACATTTTCAATTACAATAAGCACACTATACTAATATTACAGTCTAGAAATATGAAAAAAATGTATTCTTTTAAAAAAAAAAAAGTGTATATATATATATATATATAATTATATATATATATGTATATATATATATATATATATATATATATATATATATATATATATATATATATATATATATATATATATATATATATATATATATATAATAAAGTATATAGTGTAGTGTATACAGTCTCATAATTGATTTATTTCTTGTTGATATATAATACACAAGAAGGGCATCATCTCAAAAGAAAACACAATACATGCTCTATTCTATTCTAATGGAACCGCACATTCTCTTTCACACGTTTTGCCTCCTAGGACGTCGCCCATTAAACCTTAAATGGGCCATTATCACTTTTCAGTGTCAAATAAAACTGTTTGATTTGACCTTGAATAATGTAACAAAAGCTATGCCGTTTGTAAACCGCATTTAAATAGTATATTTGTAAGAATGTCTCTCGAACAGAGGGATGTTATAAATGTGTTGTTTACTTGGGCATGCAGCCACGTCTTCTAGTCTAGTCAACTAGTAAGTAGCCCTCTTTTATGGCAGGGGCCGCTGTCATTTGTTTCAATTATCTCAGCGTATTCAAGCAACGCGGTGACTCTGCAATAAGCCTACCATCATGAACCAGCGATATTCAGTACATGTCCGCTGGTAAATAGCGGCAGTGCTTAGCGTGTATGACCAGTGCCAACGGTTAGCACCCGTGGTGGTCTGATGGTGAGGTGGTCTCAGCTGGTCTGCTGTTCTGCTGTTTCTGCTCAATAATGCGACGATCAAGTAATGCAGAGTCGCACGTCAAACATGTGCCAATCTATCAGTTACAGGGTCAAGAGAATAACGGCGGATTATTTTTGCATGCGGATGAATATTCAATCTAATTCGAAGTGATTGACAATTAATATTTTTTCAAATAATAATTATAGTAGGGGAAAATTATTGTGAACTCCTCGAATCGGTGATTTTTATTTCCATATTGATTTGTGGTTTGCAACAATATCAATATATATTTTTGTATTATTCCGATATTTATATATATATATATATATATATATATATATATATATATATATATATATATATATATATATATATATATATATATATATATATAAATATATATATATGGTTATTTATATATATATATATATATATATATATATATATATATATATTATATATATATTCATATATATTATTGGTCAAGATGCCTGAAAAGTAATGAAACAATTCTAGTTCAATCAAAATTTGCTTGGTTAATGTTGACTTGAACAAAATTATTCGATTTTCAATTCTAGTGTTTCATAATTGGTGTAGTAAAAATTGCTGTCACAGTAGTTTTCAGAAGGTACCGTATCTTAAAATACAGCGGAAGTTTTTTATATGAAGTTACTTGCATGGACACCCTTCTTTCAAAAGATCAATACCCAGACTCTACCTTAATTGTTCATATGTTTCAAAAATTTAAATGTACAAATATGTACTTGGATCAAATCTTAATGTAGATCATGTTCAGAAGATTAAGCCTGCGCTTTGTATTGCCAACCGTCATAGAAATTTGTAGAGCATGGAACAACAAGATTGAAATTGTGTGATGAAAATACTCATTTTGTCGGCCACAAATTGCTAATAAGACTTTCACCAAATATCAAAAATCTATCGGAATCTGAAATGAAAACCTCCTACACACTTATTTAGTATAGATTACTGATTATATTAGTCGGAAGATTTTATAATACATGTGCAGATAGTTCAACTATCTTATTAGGTAGGTGTGTTATGTGACTATCTGTCCCTAATGATAATATTGACGATTCTGATAGCATGGCATACAATTTTTATTTTTTGAGGAATGGATAAATAATCTATGAATCATATAATCGTCAAATTACTTCTTACTTCAGTTCTGATGGTTAAATGAAATAAAATCCATATGGGTTTTAAGTTAAACACAGGTGGAGGAGCCGGTTCATATTGAATACCAAAACAATTCAAATTTTCAAGTTTATTTGGTATAAAAGGCATATTGATTCTAGTATTCATAACATTACACAGACTGACACCAAAGGCTCAGTGCCAGAATGCTCTTTCCATTGCACAGAGAGATCAATTAAGATCGAACCAATAGGTTCGGTTTCCGCCACGTTCCATCATTACAAAAGTTTCATCTCTTGACCCATCTGACTGAGAGATGAGGGTAGATTGGGCATCTGTACGCTATCCACCGCCTTCCATCTTTTACAGAGGCTTCACGTGGTTTCTCTCTGTAGCCTACATATAGGTGAATACCAGGATGGTTTCAGAAATATATGCCACGACCACATTCTACCCACTACCTAAAAAAACACGTAAGGTGGTTTTAGGTATAATAAGGCCACCTCGAGTATTAAGGCCACTCGCTTGTATATTCGATGCGTTTTAATTTTTCAAAGTTTTGGCGCTATATTATGATTTCTTGACTCCGCTCGAGGAAAATGGTATAGATTTCATGTTTCTAGCTTGAAAATTGCGCCTTCTACATTCGATTGTTCATCAGATCTCATATTCTGAACACGCTGACCTTATATTTGGTTAGTACTAGAATAAACATTTGATATATTTGAATGTACCAGGTTTCAATAAACTCATATTATTATTGAAGAAAATTTAGAGGGAATCTGTCAATTATGATATATTTTCATTCTGATTTTCATTTTATTTTTTAAATAATAAATGATTGGCCTTATTACCCTCACACGCTTCGATGAGGTCACTTTGCAGACTTTATTGTAACAATTTTGTGGGGAATGAAAAAAATGATAGAAACGAAAAAAGTTATTGATCTCGTGTGAATAAATGTCGTAGGCCTACCATTATTGTCCTAAATTTTCAGGTTCCTATCTTATCCCTGTGACTCAAAAAAAAAATGCCCTCAAGGTGGCCTTATTACCTGAACCTACCCTATGTAATTACCTAAGAAACTTTAATCTCATCACCACTCATTTATCCGATGTCATAGATCTTAGTTATCGTGATATCTTCGTTATAGTGTGTCGATGAACGAAATATATAAGCTAATGAATAAATGAATGAATGAATACATAAATATACGAATGAATATTGGAAAAGGTGAGTAAATGAATGGGTTAATAGATGAATGAATAAATGGATGAATGACAGAATAAATATATGGATCAACATTTGAATGAATTGAAGGATAAATAAATGAATGATATGAATAAATGAATGAGAAAAGAAATGGATAAAGATATGAATTGATGGTAAATGAATGAATGAATAAGAATATGAATGGAAGATGAATGAATAAATTAATAAAATAGATAATAGATAGATAAATGATACTAATATAAAAATAATGATTAAATGAATGAATGAATTAATTGATTAATAAGAATTAGAATGACAAATTAATAAATGAATGGATGAATGTATGAATGGATAAATGAATGAATAATCAATGAATGAATTGTTGAATTAATGAAGAAAGAAATTAGAAAGAAAAATTAGGAGAAAAATTACGAAGAATTGAAGAAATAAAAAAAAATGAGGAAATAAATACATAAATGCAAGAAATAACTGGCATTCAGATATGTTCGATGATATTTTCAGGTCTACGATGCATAAGAAGGCCTACCATACATATATGAGTACACAGATTTGTTTCTGTATCAATGCTGTATGACTCTTCACTTGATGGGCTCCTAATCAGTTGAGGCACCATTTCAGAAACTGAAGTTGGGCGCGAGTTCGAGTCCCGCATAAGGCATAGATTTTTGTAAACGTTCTTTCACTCATCATCATTTCATAGTTTCATAATCACCTGCTCACTCGTATCCCCGTATAACCCAGGGCCTGGATTCACAAAGAGTTGTATCTTATAACGTCGTAGCGCTACAACCGTTGTAAAGAACAACGACATACGACGTCGTAACTTTATCACGGTTGCATTCTTATTACCGATTCACAAAAATTTTTGAGAGAATCTTATACCGTGGTATTATCTTTGGCCCCAACTGTCCGTGCCGTTGCCGTGTGACGTCATTGTTTCCGACTGTCAACCAATGTTAGCAAAGAGCGGGATGTCAATTAATTCGTAATAACGCGATATAAACATCAATTACGTGTTTCCTACAGCTAGATAATATTTAAAATCAAAATGATCAAATACAATGTTGTATATACTTCTACGTTTGTTTTTTTCCAACTGTCGTCAATTTTTTGTTGTTGATCATCAAGAAGACTTGGCATTTTTTCCCGCTTAATCTGTCAGCTGTTAGTCAAGATTCCCAAATGTGAGGTCAAGATTGAATATTAAATAAGATAATCGTAATTTGGATCGTTTCTTACTCTCTAGATTTTCATTTTTAATCTTCTAAATATATACTATTGGATTTGAGTGAGCGAAATCTCCCAAATCATCGAAATCAATTGCGAGGAGAGTGTTGTATCTCCATTAAAACTAGTCGGGACCGGTGATAACATTATCACAACTATTCTTAAAACTTTTGCTTAAACTTTTTCGTGAATACGAGTTATAACCAAGTCTGGTAGTAAGTCCTGTAACAGTTGTAGTTTACGACGTTGTAAGAGATCCAACTCTTTGTGAATCCAGGCCTGCAGCTGTTGGTGGGGCCGGTAAGCAAAGAATTATCATCAATCAGACACAACAGAGAAGCATAAGGTTGCAAAATTGAATTTATTTTCAGTAGAGCCTAAATATGTTTCAAAATTTTCAAAACTTGAATCGAACCTCGGTCTTCAATTTTGTAAGATTCAAGATTCAAGAAGGCAATGCATACGACGTCGTATAACGCGTCACATATCGCACGGTTTGACTGATAAACATTAGAATTATTTGGACGACGATCATCATCTTACTTATAGGCTTGTAAAAAAAATTTTGCTATCCATTAAAGTGAAAATTAAAAAACGAAAACTTGGTTAAATATCACTTTTCCAACATTTCGCTGTTAATTTCCCCATACTGATACCAGTGGACAGTGATTGTAGCATCATGCTAGAAAACTGAACCGTTATTCAGGACCCGTCACGATCGACCATCCTGACAGAAAGTTTTGTAGTTTCCCTCTGTCGTTTGTTGGTGAATATTAAAATAATACCTTAACAACAGGACACGACCGTTTCCTTCCGACTGTCTATATAGAACACCTTATTGAATGACCTTTCATATTATTCAGCGCCAATAAATCGACGCCAATAAATCTCAGTTAGCAGTATGCATACAGTGTGGAGTCAAAACCAATATAAATGAAAAAATAATAACATTTCTACATAAATGCACGCTTTTCAGTCGACAAGGTTCGAATAGAAGTTTCTCAACAATGTTAATTTCAATTGTTAACAGTCCACCCACGGTCTATTGTGATGCAGGTATGATTATACATGACATCGCATACAAGAATCAACCATC
>OZ023327.1:44537940-44569522 GCA_964007535.1 Brachyptera risi
CAACTAACCTTGAGAACTTGTCTTGATAGTCTACCCCAGGCATGCATAGTCTGGTATACTCCGCTTGGCAGTGTGCCCCATGCCCAACTAACCTTGAGAAATTGTCTTGATAGTCTACCCCAGGCATGCATGGTAGACCCCTCTTGGCAGCGTGCCCCATGCCCAACTAACCTTGAGAACTTGTCTTGATAGTCTACCCAAGACACACCTAATCTGGTAGACCCGACTTGGCAGTGTGCCCCATGCCCAACTAATCTTGTTTACCCGTCTTGGTGGTCTGCTCCAAACATGTGTAGCCTTACATAGACTCTTCTTGGAACGTTTCTCCAGTTGCTCCACATATATAACGTCTTGATGCCACAGTCACAGCCAGTTACAGTTCCAGGCACGCCTCTATACTTGTAGACTCATCTCGATGGTATATTTCATTCGAGATATGGTTGTCTTGGAGGCCTGATGGCAGAAACATCACTTATCAATACCTGTATATAGATGTATGGATCATAAATATGGTGTAGTTGAAATCATAACATTTCATTGCAATAAATTATTTACTTGCTATTGCCAAGAGCTTTTCATAGATATAATTTTGTATGAAGGATAAAGATTTCTGGACAAACCTATTTCTTATACTGGACTCGGACCCATGTCTCATTTTATTTCCTTTTCTGAGGAAATGTCATATTAGTCTTATAGCGTATATAGTGACTTGATACTTGAGTGACTATTTGAACCAGTGCTTCTTAGTCATTCATCTACTTACTAGGCGAACACAGTTGAGCCAACTTCCTGGGACTCAATCAAATTCACTCTTTTGATTGAAAATGAACATTATTCTTATAATATCAGGTGAAAAATGTGATTATTTAAACTACTCATAAAGAAAAATGTTATAACATGTTCATTCAAAAATTATTGCGGATCTGAATTCACCTGGACTATGATTATAAAACATTTCCCATATTTCTTAATGTTAATATATTTATCACATTATTATCATTCATTATTAACATTCATGTATACAAAATATCATACGATTTGTATTCAAAAATCAATGCGGATCTAATTCCATCTGAGATATGATATGTAACACTTCCCATATTTCCTAGATTTATATTTCAATGGGCCATTAATCAAATTACATGGATTTTTGTGGAGTGCATGAAAAAAATTAGATTTACCGAACACAATTTTTTACATACATGAGTTTGAAGTTGACTTACTTTTGTTCTTTTGATTTGTGAATTATTATTCTCTTATGTTATTGATGAATGGTCATTTTCAGATCAAATTCTGTCAGAAAGTTTGTCCCATTCTATTTTTCAACTCGTATTTGTGAGATTATACGTGATTTTATACCGTTCTTTTAGTTTCAAACAGTGCATCTATTATTTCATCTGACAGGTTATTCTCGAAGAGATGATTGTTGATAACTATACTAATGTGCTACATATCAATATTATTGGTAACTTATCCTTCCACATGAATTGAATTACACTTTAAACACTAAGATGAACATTCAGCATAAGATACTGTTGTGGAGAAAACGAGGGCATTCTTAATTGTATTGTTCACAAGAATGCTTATATGCGGTATTTCAAGTATTACCATCATTTCAATGATTCAACTATTTTAAGTTTTGTAGATAAGTTTAACTGGGAGAGTTTTGATTTTCACACTGACAGACCGGATATGACATCGGTGGAATATTATTCTCTACTCATTTTAATATTATTTTTTTATTATGATTTGATATCAGATCGTATCAGTCAACTCATGCATTATTATATTTCAAGTGTACTGTGATGTCTGAATTTTTTAAAAAACAATTGAAAAATGTATGTATTTAATGTTCAAAAACAAGAATGAAATTATTTAAAAATGAAAAATGAATGAAATGAAAATGAACTGTTTAATTCCATGTTATATCCAGTCGAGCGGTAGCTCAACGGGAGCCAAGTCCTGCGTGATATTATACTCATAACCATATGCTAATTTGAGTACTTGAAAATAGAGAATGGAATTAATAGGAACTGTTCAAGGTGCTAGAGGCTCGAGGCACGATTCATAGTTCATTTTATTTGTGAAGTTCTGTGAAAAGCTAGACTGGATAACAATGTCTCTTTACTATACCCCAGTATAACCTATAGCTGTTGGTGGGGTCGTTGAGCAAACAATAATCATCATCATCGAAAAACTATAAATTCTAATTCACCATCTTCACAGCCTTCAGCATCGATTTCGATTCCATTGCCCATCATTTTTCTCTCCATTATTATTTAATAATGATTCCTTGTTTTTCTGTTTTCTCACGGACAGATTATTTTCATTATTTATTTCTTGATACTCCTGAAGTGTTTTTTTAATCCATCATGATACTTGGATTCAATCGACTGTTATATTGTTTCATTGTATGATATTATTATTTCGAATATGTTACTTATTATCATTAATTTGTCTTTTTTTTATTGATTGATTGCTATTGTTTGTGTTACATGTGCTATCTTATGTATAGAACAGAATCTTCATCATCTGCTTTTACATACATTTTGTAGTTTGGTAATTTCACATATAAAGAATTTTCTCGAATAAATTACTGGCAAGTTAGTCAAAAAACAATTATATTTCATATCACTTACGAACTCTAATGTATTATAATAGGCGTGGCTTATCAGCAGGCCACCTAGATCTATATCAATAACGTGGGCATTCAGAGTAAACTTGATTGGTTGTTTGAAAATCCCACCAATAAACAGCTCACTTGATTGGATGTTACACGTTTTATGAAATAAGTGTAGGGCTCAGTCACTATGGTTGTTAATTGATGGGGAATTTTTATTTGAATATTTCAATTTTTAGGGGATAACGACACTGTAGGATCACTATACACTGCATTGAAATATTATTCAGCTTACAATGCATGACGTTCATTGTTTGTTCAACGACTCCACCAACAGCTACGTTAAATGGGGTGCGATTGAGCAGGTGATGATAAAACAATAAAATGATGATAATCTTGAGGACAATCACAAAAAAACATGCCTCATGTGGGACACCAACTCACTCTCAACTGTGAATTCAATTTCTAAGGCGAAGCTTTATTTGACCACAGATGAAGGAAGCTTGATAAATGAATAATCTTCCTTCATCTGTGATTTGACTGCTAGGAAGGGCGGCCCCACAATTTATATTTATTTATATATTTATTTGTATCCACTTTAAGAAATATATGACCATTTGATCTGAATGCAATATTCGTCATGAAACCCTAACCTGAACCTTTTCCTTCTTATATTCATTACGAGTGAGTCGGAATTGCCTTCTGACTGAACGCGTTCTTGCTTCGGTTGTGCTCGGTCTCGCTTCGGTCTTGATAGGCCAAGTTTACTCTAGCTGACTCGTTGATAAAATGATTTGGCCATGATACGCATACGCTAATTGATTGAACGTCCGTGGATCAGATTTTAATCTGTTGAGGGATACTATCTCAAATTGAAATCAGTGTATGAAAATGGTTTGTGGTCAACAAGAATATTGATTATGTTTTTTCCTTTAACAAACTTAAAAATCGAAGTTATCTCAAACGAAAAATGTTTTACATGAGCCGAACTACATTTTCACCATTCATCTAAACGGCTCCAGACCCACTCGCTATTCATTATACTCATCCATTCCTCATACTCATCCATTCCTCGATCTTTTCGTTGTCTCCTGGTACCTAAGTAGATTTTGGGTCCTTCTGTTGTTCCCGGATGATCGATATAGAAGATCGTGACGGAATGGAAATTAAAATAAACATTCACAGTTCTCGTAGAGTCGTCAGTCGTTGTCTATCTGAGTCGTTGGTTACAGAAGCAAATAATCTCGTCGTTCATGTGCCGTTGAATCACACACGTCATTCACTTACTCATGCCTGGAAAGATGAAAAACAATATACAATCATATTTGAATCATTGTAGAATGTCTTTCACTGTCATTTCAACTTCTGATTTATATAAAATGTGCGAAAAAGCGAAATTAATGATATAAACAAGTTGAGCAGCGATTATTCAATGAATAATTTCAACAGGTCCACATCTGCTTTTGCTGTGTACATCTACAACAGTGGCAGTAATAATCTTCATCTTTTCAATAATTGTATTATATATATATATATATATATATATATATATATATATATATATATATATATATATATATATATATATATATATATATATATATATATATGTATATTTATTTATTTATATATATATATATATATATATATATATATATATATATTTATTTATTTATATATATATATATATATATATATATATATATATATATATATATATATATATCCATATATATTCATACGTTTTCATTATTTTCTATATTTTAATCAGTATCGAGGCTAATTTGTTATCTGGTTTCAGTAATGACGATATATAAACTTACTTGAATCAAATAACGAGTTGATACAAGTCAAGATGAGTGTTTGTGATTACACGTTTTGGCATCGATCACATAGGCCCTGGGGATACTATATTTTGGCGCTACTGTATTCGATTTGGTATATTGATGAGCGCTGGCAGTAGGCCTATACGCGATATCATAAAATCCAGGTCAATATATTTCCTACTGATTCACCTCACTGAGTATGCTAATCAATATAGCACAAATCAAGAGACAAATACAATATAAATTGCGTGAATCTTCCATTTCAGTTTGCTAGGCGTGTGGGCATTCATCACGCTGTGTGTGCCTCACGACCGCAGTTCTTGAAATATCATTTTTTTTTTTTAAATAACATCAAAACTTGATACAAAATCATTGTTCCCCAATTGAGGCCATGGATGAAAGATGGGCTCATTTGGACGGGGCACCACAACGGCAATCTTACCACCCCAAAATCAATTTGATCTTAGTATCATTTTGCCATAAAAAACATGAGCTTCACGTCATGAATACAAATATGATCCAATTTATCAGAAATTTTCTTTGTGACTGGACTTGCCGTTTTGAGGAGAATGGTAATTTAACTACCTAATCTTCATCAAATAGCTACAAGAAGTGGTTAATGTTCATTCAGTATCTTGCGAATGGCCTAACGGCTTTGTAGACATGACAGTATTTACCGGGGTGTGTAGAGTTCTCTGTAGATTATTCGTGTAGTACATACAGTATCACGCTCATCTTACAATGCATACGCCTATGATGCGTTTGCCTGGTCCATAAACAGTCAGTATCGTTGAAGGAGTTTACTGAACAATATCTAGATGGTGAGCCAGGAATACATCACTGATTGGAAATGTTAAATAATCATTACCAAATCTTTGACATTAAAGACAATCTAAGAAGATGATGATGGTTCGACTTTATGTTTTTACTTTTTAGACAGATGTTTGGGAATCATAACTCCATGAGACGGATAGACTAACAAGCTGAACCGTCATTCAGGAGATCGGGGTTTAATTCCCGCCATGGTCGACCATCCTGACACGGGTTTTCGTGGTTTCCCTCTGTTGCTTAGGTGCCTACTCGGATGACTCCTTAACAATAAATCACGACCGTTTCCTTCCCGCTATACAAAATACTCAATAAAATTACCTTTCGTTTCATTTTCCCATCAAATCATTCATCACTCACAGACGAAAATAGATGTTAGTCATCAGTAAGCCTACAGTGCGTCTTAGATCCCATTACAGTATAAATAAATAGTAATGAATCGGTTGATTCTGACGCTTAATGGAACAAGGACTGGAGCTAGCCCCATTATCTTTAGTCTCTTATAGCAGTCGAATTGGGTTTTTTTTCCATGGGAGATGGTAGTTCGAGTCACAAAATAATTATATGATAAACCAGAGAGACAGAAGGGGGGGGGGGGGACATATTTCCACCCGCATGTGAAAATTTGAAATTATGATTTTTTCAATCGTGTTCCTTTGTTTCGGGATGTAATAATACAGTTTCCATTCACTTTTATTACTTACTATCAATTGGTATTGAAAATTACTGTGATCTGGAATTCGTGTGAATATAATACACATATATGCGAATCGAATTAGGCTTACATCATTTTATTCCAAGAATGGTTTTGTTGATATATATATATATATATATATATATATATATATATATATATATATATATATATATATATATATATATATATATATATATATATATATATATATATATATATATATAAGTTACTTGTGAATAAAAATCAAGATAATATATGAGGGGAAAATCTAATTGACAGTACAATATTATGTGAACGATCGTATTGTATTTATGAAAAGTGGTATTTTTTTTGGGGGGGGGGGAGATTACTTATTGGGGGATTAGCTTCCCCCGATCCCCTCCCTCCAATTTGAGCACTGCTGACTTACGAATAAAACGAGGTGATGCATCTGTACAGGGTCTCTATAATCTTTACGCTGAGAGTGTAGCTCGCGCCATCTATACGGAGGGTTAGGGAACTATGACAGTATTACTGGAAACGTAAGAGGGGGGGGGGGGATTGGTTTGGGGGTTAAACCTATATACAAATTACTGTATTTACATGCGTCTGGAGCAGTTAATTTCGTGTCATAAGTTATCAATTTAATAATTGTAGGTCGACTCAATCGATTTTAATATCAATTAAACCAATGAATACGCTTCAAGTGTTTTAATTTTGAAATACTATCCACTTACTCTTTGTTCATCATCATTTCCACATTCATCTTAACTTCAACTAGTTTTCTTTTTTTCATGCTTTTCGAAATTATAGTTTCCAGTCTCCTTACTTGACACTAAATCTTCACCCAAAGACAAATGCTATAAAAATGATACCATGACCGTGCCAACACCCTTCCATATTAACAATATGGTACTGGTAATAATAAAATACGGTCGCTTTACTCGTAACACTCAAATTACTCTACAATTAAAACATTAGCAATGGCAAATTGATTGAATTAGAATATTATCATTAGACTACACTTTTTAATGAAAATCATCATAGAGACTTCCATATTGAAAATCAAAATCAAATACTTTACCGATTGACGCTTTACTTCTTGATACAAATTCACAGCTTCTTTATCCCATGGCAGACATGAAACTTGTTGTCGAACTATTCTCAAATCACTACTTATCACTGTTTAATCTGATTGTTTGGTGATTGTCAGTTGGTGTGTTTGAGAGTGTTAAGCAGGTATGCTTGGTGGCTCAGTTGTATAATGTGTGGACTGGTGAGTTTTCAGCGCCGGAGACGCCCTCCGACGCCTGGCACCTAGCCTGGCTGGATGCTGTATGGATCTCAGGGACGACGACGCCTGATTGGTGCATGCAAGAGCTGGGCAGGGGGAAGGAAAGGGGGTTGGGGGGGGAGTGGGGCTGCATCCCCGACGACACACAATCATATAATCGGTTAGCAAGACGAACCGCTTTTACACTTATATAGCAACTTTGCCCTGGTCGAGACACGAGACTAAAACTCGGACCGTGTGGCAGTGATCGCAGACTCTTGCTTGTGGCAAATATTCAAGGGTGCGCTTGATTTTTTATGAAGCTCAATGACCCCCCTAACATCTGGGTCAAATGGGGGTACGAATGAGAGGGTGATAATGAATTATAATAATGAAGTGATGTTAGTTAGTTGAAAGAATTCCTTCCTAGAACCAGTATTTTATGCGGGACTCAAACCTACAACCAACTTGGCTTTATTCTCTTAAGCAGTCTCCTATAGGCGAATGAGTCAAGGGAGCCGGCTTGGGCTATAAGTGACAATAGATTATTGTTAAAGCACTTTATAGCCCCCATCAGGGCTATAGTATTGTGACATGTTTCTCGATGAATGAGTTATGAATTCAAGAAAATTATGATTATTTTTATATTTCATTTACAATTTTTTTCTTATACAAGTATGAAATATAGGTCGTGAAATTGATTGAAACACAATATGGAGGATGATATGAAAATTACAAAAGAGCAGGAAATGTTATCATGTCTATAGGCGTATACAACATGTGTTGTGATTGCATCTGTTTGTAATTGAATGAGTTCAATGTTTTTTCGTATAATTTAAAATTTTGAATTAATCAAGACTTTCTCAAATTCATATCAACGCACATTTAGAATAGGGTATTTGAGAAAAAGTCTGATACGTATTTATTTTTCTCTTCTTGTCGATTTTCAATAAATCTAATAATGCGTGTGTTTTAATTACATGCTAATTATACTTCATTTCTGCGTGCTTAGTTTAAGGATCAACACATTCGACTATAGCAATTCTATTTGATAGTTGAGACTGTAATTGGATCTGGAATATATGACTGCACCATTACCATAGAGTATACCATTACTATACCTACCATTATATACCATGTATGAAATCAATTGATAATACACCGATATTCAGCTACATCACATTTAAAAATATATTTGATATCCTAATTGAATATTCTAATGAATGCGAGGTAATAACATGTATAGTCATACGTAACACATTTAGATTCTATCTATTTTCATAGTGTCCATCAATTTTCATTAATTTGGATTGAAAAAGTTATTACACAATAAAGATGGAAAGTATCACGCAAGTAATGGATCCCATCAGTATACAATGTTATTTGAAGTAAAAATGCTACTGAATAAACCATTATATGATCGGAATCACACCATGTTAACGGAAACGGTCATTCCTTGTTCATTATTCTGCAAAGATCTGAAAAATGATATTCTAGAAATAACTAATTGCGTATATTAAATATATTCCGTTATAACGAAGAATTTGTGGAAATATATTCCTCCAAAGTGAATGAAATATACAAACGGTGCTATAAGGACTTGGAAAATGTTCAAAATATATTCACAGTACAATTAAACAATATGAGACAATTGAAAAAGTGTCCAATTTCTTCTATTCAACTGTGAAGCTTGAGATGAAACAAACAAGTGATACATTGAAGTCCACTTTTGCATCTCCAAATTGATTCAATTCTAGTTATCAATGAAGAATATCGGTTTATTTCACCAAATAAATTACTTGTGTCAGAAAAACGACATTCAAGTACGGTATATGAATGATAGAATGATGGTGAGATGAATACAACATTTTCGGAACTATTTCCACAACTTTTTTCAGAAGACATGAGCATATTTTGGAAACAATTCACCCAAAACGAATCTGTTAAGAATATATATATTCAAAGTAGAAAATTATGGAAGATAACATTTTCTAGCCTTGTATATTCGCATACCCCAAACACACACCAATCACTTGTTTACTTCTAATAATTTCAATGATTGGAACCTCAAATAATTATAATTTCAATGAGATATACGCTCATTGAATATGAACATTATTAGACGATTTTCTAGTACCATAAACGTCATATTTGTGTACTACTGATCGTTTTCATAAATAAAGCTCATATTTTCATTTCAAACTATCTAATCAATACGTTTATTCAACATTTTATGTTTACTAGTTTTTCAGTACTATTACAATGCTCAGATCATTATCAAGGTAAGATGTTGATGTTGATATGACTGATGGCTCATGACAAATACCTATGCATAACTTCCTTGGGATATCGAGCGTTCAAGAAATACACTAACACACTAAATCAAAATTCAATTCAGTTTTCATCATAAAACGATACAAATTATCATTCATAACAATAATTTTATGAACATATATCCACCGATCTACACTTATACACACACTCATATATATAAATATTTATATATATATATATATATATATATATATATATATATATATATATATATATATATATATATATATATATATAAATATATATATATATATATATAAATATATATATTTATATATATATCCATATATATATATATATATATCTATATAAATATATATATATATATATATATATATAAATATATATATATAAATATATATATATATATATATATATATATATATATATATATATATATATATATATATATATATATATATATATATATATATATACACAAATACCGGTATGTGTGTAAAGCATGGTAGTACCCTAAACCTAAAATAAAACAAATATTTCAGTCCCACTCTTTAGAAAACACATTTTATCAGAAATCATGTGATTCGAATTGGCTATTGACATTTAACAGTGATTCCGTTGTGATGGTCATTTTCTCCAAAATGTCTTAGAAGCAGCTATTATGTTTCAAAATTCCTGAACCATTTCTTATATTCAGTACAATACCGAATAGTAAAACTCTTTTCCTCGTCATATTGCATTCTACACAATACAGAGGCTCACCATCAAACAATTATAGCTCATTATACATGAACCGAAGATGGTGTTTCCATCTTTCTCCACAAATAGATACTCTGCTTCTAATAAACTCAGTTCCAAACGATAATTATATATCATAAATGATAGCAAGCACTGATTTCAGACTTAAAATGAAAGAAAACGTCCAAGAAGAAGAAAATAATTGTTCATAAGGGCAAATGCATCAATTCAACATTCATAAATTCAACAACTTGTTCACCAAAAAACTGAAATATTCGAAAACATGGGTTCAAAAAACTATAACGGTAGAAACAGAATGAGAATAGAAATAATTAGAATATAATAATCATCATTTCACTATAATGATAAAACACCATGGTGAAAATATTAAGTTGAATCAGATATTTCTTCAACAGATCATCATACAATGAAAGAGAGGTGATATTAAGAGAGAGAATTTGTAGTTATAACAAAACAGCGCAAAAAAAATGTCAGACAAAGTAACAAATATGTAGAATTTAATCATCATCAAAATAGAAAAACTTTTTTGAGAGTAGTTCAGATAAGTATTTGAAGTCGATTAATACCTAATAAAGCTCTCTCGATTTTATCTGGTTGTGTTGTAACTTGCCAAAAACCTGTGTCAATTTTATCCACGCCATCATTCGAATTGATCGATCAGTATCAAGGCATTATACAGAATTTGTAGATAATTTTCTCAAAAATTTAATAGCTTGTAAGTTAGGTAGTGATACACAAATTTTGCAGTGACGTATAACTTGTGGGAGTGGACAATACGCACAGTGAATCTAAAAAAAAAGCAATCGTCAAAAGTAATAATACATTAGCATCGAATATAGAATAATTTAGTAATTATTTAGGGGTAGGCCTATTCGCCAATCACAAAATGAAAGTAATAACGTAGTTTGAATGAATTAGATGAAGCGTTTCATACAAAAATCTTCGTACATGTAAGTTATACTGGAAATATTTGCCAGCACAACTTCTTACATCGTCGAGTATTGTCGGCTATTCTCGGGTATCGTCGGCTTTCATCAGATTTGATCGGGAGTTGCGGAGTCAACTTTACCGCTGAAGTTTTTCGTTCATCATCAACATGCGTATTGATCGCTGGTGGTCGGGCTAGTCTACATTCCCCATATTTGAAGGGGTGTCCATTGGGGTGGTTGGACCATGTGTGAGAGGGAGGAGGGAGTGACTGAAGATAATTCCGCCACAAATTCAAAATCGTCGCCGAACTGAAAAAACGTAATTGTTTAATTCACAATGATTTGATCAATGGTCCCTTTCTTCAAAATTGGAGGTAGGCCTATACATATAAAAGTGGAATTATCATTGAAAGAAAATACATTTTGATGTTATCATATTGTTTTAAATTTGTGAATACACAATTTTTGGCATTATCATTTTTTAAATTAATTATGTTCCTTAACTATTCCTCAACCTCTCGATAACTTAGTCCCGCCATAGCTCAGCCTTGCACAGCACTTGCTCAGCTAATAATATTCACTCAGCTACTCAGCCTTCTATCTACGCCTGGCTACTGAGACAACGCAGTCAGGCTTAGCTTTCCTCAGTTTCTCAGCGTCGCTCCAGATGCTCAGTCATTCCGCTACTCAGCCGATAGATTCGCTCAGCTCCTTAGAATATGCAGTCAATTATCCTGCAGTTGCTCAGCTAAGCTCAGCGACTTTTGATGTTCGTCGCTCAGTCGCTCAGTTGTTCAGTTCTTCTGCTAAACTGATTCATGAAACGATGAATAGGTGTAGGTGTAGGTGTAGGTGGGTGATAGGTGTAGGATAATAGGTGTAGGTGGCTGGGTGGTATCCGGTTAATTTCCCATCAGTCAGGCCAATATTTATTTATGACTAGCATTCTCTAAATCGCTTCAGTTGGGACTACGGTAAAAGACAAAAGCTGACTGACCCGATGACCTACAGGTGCTGCCCTCTATCGGCCGATTTCTGACTTGCTTGAACTCATAGTCACGTGACTCAAAATAGGGGAGCTTTCCAGTTGACTCCTACGAGAGTGAGTACTAGACGGGCTCCTGGCCGATAGAGTCCATTCCCAGTGTACGAACACTTGCTGTCACATAATATGTTATTTTCCGGAATCAAAATTCAATTTAAATCAAGTCTACGCACATTTGACAAATAGTTTATCCACATAGCTCTATGCGTAGAGTGCGTATGCATGCGTATAATATCAGTATATTTTCATCAGAATGCATTTTAATGTAGCTAATATACCACTTTATGTGACAGCAACCGTTCTAGATGAGATCTGAAACGACACCATAGCGAGTGCCGTACTGGCTGTGGTACGACTGACTATATTACAGTTCGACAGACCACATCTGCATCAAGCTGTAATCATACTCCAGCAGATTTGAGTGAGAATCTGCTTGGTGGGCGTACGACGACATAATTTCAATTTTTTAGTCAGTTTAGTGAAATGACAGAGTGAGCATTGCTCGAGTCCTGATCGGATACCACAAGTTTATGAATTATCAGATATATACAACTATACTTTACTATAATATACTACTATACTACCAAGTATATACTAATTATGAGCTACAATTTCAAGGTCAGAGGGAATAAACACATCGAAAGGACGTCACAGAAAGACGTAAGTGCTTCGTCTTATTTGAGACAAAATAAAATGTCCCTCTCTTTTTCCTTTTCGTGCCAGTCCATCCCACCTCCTTCTCCCCATTCCCCTCTACCACCACCTGGCACTATCTGAGGAATAACGGCGGAAACCTAGCGAGTTCACATTCATATGTAAGTCTCTTCCCTAGCACTGCGGCTTTCGTCTCCTCTTTTTATTCGATTTTCCAGTTTATTTTTTTGCCCATTGTTTGCCATTTCACTCGTGTTTTTTTTAAAGCATTTCTTGTTATCTTTTTTCCCCCTCTATAAGTTGTTTTTTGGGCGGTAATCTCTCTACCACATTCGATCGCTTTTCTCAATTTCCCTTCGTTTTTTCAAGTTTCTTATCGATTTCCTTCCCTATAGTCGCATTTTACAAGTAAAGGCCTATTTCAGTGCAATCGCTCTCGCTTTTCTCCACAATACTATAAACACATTATGAACGTGGGCTTACGAAAGCTATGTCAGCCAATATTGTACAATACATACAATCTATACAATTATATAGACACATTTATATGGCCAGCACTGTATCGCTGCTCAAATATAGTCTTATTCACAGAGACAGTTGGTGATTCTCAAATTTAAGCAGTAGGCCAATACCCGACGAATATACATGATCTTCCTTATGTCCATTATCAACAAACATGTAGAATAGATTCGGATAATTCAAGAAAATATGTGGATTTCAAATTCCATTCTACAATCCCTCGGATGAAATTAAAAAATAAATACGTTTTAAAAAAACTTTGGTTATTATCTAAGTAGATCAAGAGTGGATAAGAGAGGAGTGTAAAGTTATTTGTATCCTACAATAGATATTTTTGATAGTAAAGTGTATATCCTCATCCCCACATACACTGATGGTTGGTGGGGTTCTTAAACGAGTATAGCAAACTATAGCAATACATCTGATTCCCGAGATACACCAACTTTCACTGAAAAGATGAGCGCGTGGTAAAAAAAAATGAGAAAAAGAAGGCGTACACGTCTTCGATGGAACTTCGCACGCAATGGACAAAAACAAAGTAAGAACTAAGGAAGAAAGGTTTCCGAGAAAACTTGGCGTGTTCGCATTTCTTTCTCCCAGTGGAGAACTTGAATCATTAATCAAATGGTCTTTGTAGTTAATCTGACAATGTAAACTGCGATGTCGACTCTAGGAAAAATGCAGTTTTAAACCGAAATACTTCATGTATCCAAATGAAACTTGGTGACAAGATGTAAGAATGTAAGTTCTGTCTTGAGCGAGAATTTCAAGAAGATCCGATCACAGTATCATCCAATCAGCAAGTAATACTTCGGAGGAATGTTGCGTTGCACGAGGCTGGAACGTGCTGGCGTTATTCTACTTCTCTATTCTCAAAGGCATGTTTAGTCGACCCTCATTGGGAAAAGACCGACCAACCATCAACCCCAGCTCTTTTACACTATTTCGCACACAATAACAAACGCCAGTCCATTTTATAAAAGTCTACAATAATTGTTATTTACATTATTGCGCAATAAGCATATACAATAGCCGTGAAATCATTGCCCACAATGACTTTGAGTTTAATAAATATATATACAATTTGCTGTTTGCTATAAAAGCAATTGTTATGAAAAAGAATAATAATATGTAACTTCGTGATGCAAACAATTATTCACATTAAAGAGTGCCAATTAAATTATTATCTGCCAAATGAACAAACAAAACATTGAAAAATTGAATTGAGAAAATTGTTTATATATAAAAACTAAAGAATCATAGAATGAACATGCATTTCAAACAAATCATAAAATACATTCAAACATAAATTATAGAATAAATTCAAACCTTCAAGTATTAGGATATTTATGTGAAGGATTCATCATTACAGGCTGAATTTTTTTTATGTTTCTTTTTGTGGTGATTAGTTTTAGGGCGGAAGAAATGAAGGAATCTAGTTTATATAACCATTTATTGTGAAAATGATGACACAAAAATCATTGATCCCGAATAGAATATGAAAACGTGATGATCTAAAGAGAAACTCTGCATGTGGTTGTTGAATATAGCCCTAACTAGCGTTTAATGCGCTGAAAACAAGTTGCTAAAATATTCAGTGTATATACGTGGTACATACTGATAATACTCTCCGAGTGCCATTGTCGCTTTCTCACGTCTCTGGTGTGTATGTGTGTGTGTGTGTGTGTGTGTGTGTTTGTGTGTAGTTGTGCGGTTGTTCTGAACACATGTTCAACTAGTGTGAGTGACATGTAGACATGAAACATGTAACCTACACCCACGCATGTCTCCTGTACAACATGATGCCCGAGCTGCTACATTCAAATGATGAATATTCTTCTGATGTGGGAAAAAAGCTAGCGGTGGGCGGAGGTAAAGAACCACCTAATATACCTACTTGTCAATCAACCAGTTCCAAAAGAAGAAAGGAGGTGAGAGGAGAAACATGGCTGCCATATCTATGACATTGGCCATGAGAAAACTACGACTGAGAGTTTTAATTTAATACGATCGTGATGGAGGTTTATCTCATGATCTCAGTCTGAAGAACAGTTTCTAAAATCCAAATATATTATATTATTATCAATATATATAATATAAAAAATATATTTGTCATAACATGCTGTTTATTGTATCGATGAAATTTTCAAAATGAATCAAAGGTTAGCTTAGATTCAATTAAATACAGCATAAGTTCCAGAATTAAATTTTGAAATAATATTGTGAAAATAGAAATCAGAGCTATCAGCAAAGAAGATGAGAACTAGAAAATATCATTTCAGTAAACTAGGAAAACGCGGGATTCACGTTGTGAGATGAGCTTAAAAGTATAGAAATGTACAATGAAAAATAATTTGTCAGCTCAGTCTACATCTACAGACATTGGATCACTTCAAACGCTTAAAAACCCTACCGGAATCAATTATGTTACGGCCTCACTGTTCATTCATAACTGATTCCAATCTTTTTAATCTAACTGATGACACTTGTTGCTATAGATGTGATTGGTTTCCTTTGAAGTGAAAACACGTTTTGAATGCATTTTCTTTATTACTTCTCATACGATTGTTGCAAAAATCTCTGAAAAGGTGTATAATAGTATTCTTCATATTCGGTGAAAATTTGAGAGCTTTTGAAGAATTCTTGTTTTCAAGTATTTTTCCTCTGCGTTATTCTTACGAGGATTTTTCAAAATTTACGATCTTTTTCCGGAAAAACGTTATGACCGATTTCTCTGAAAAACAATCCCAACCTATTCTGGTATGATATAAATATGTAGAAAAAGTTTCAAGTCGATAGGTATTTCTGCTTGACCTGTATGCCGCGTACAAAATTACAAAAAAACAAACATAAAAACGAAGCCCATTTTTTTTCGGTATGTAAAATGAAATCTTCGCTACGCTCATCTAATAAATATTACTTGTCTGAGAAGGAATATGATTACCCAATATGACACTGTACTTGGGTAATTGCCCGATAATACGAGGAAGGCTTGGTTAAAAACCTGATATGTACCAGCAAGCAGACAAATGGCTGCACGAGACGTGTCGAGCGTGTTACCGTAGGTCAGGGGGTACTGCCTACGTCAGAGGGAGTACAATGACATCAGGTGTTAGTTTAGATGGGTGACTGCATGGATTCTAAGCCGTTGTCACCCATACTGTGGGTTTGCTCTTTAATCGCTAGAAATGCACCAGCATTTTAGTAACTTATTGTAGAGTGGTGATAGACCCTATCGAGGGATATCAAGTCCTTCATAGTTGGAAGTTCATTGTTTTCAATTTTAAAATGTCTATATTATGTACTCACTACATCATTATTGATATTGGTAACGACTCCACCTCGAAGTCTTGAAACAAGCAGGAGTTGCCGCTTCTCATTAATTCATCCTTAGCCTTGATAGGGAAACAAATCGAACAATAATTGTATATTATCAAGTTATCGATGTTCATGAAATAGAAAATGAATTTTATACACAGGCTCAGCCTATCTATACACTTTTATATATCATTTTAACTTTTTCATGAAAAAATGACTAAAAACCTTCGAAATTTGAGATTTTTGCATGAGATTCATACAAACATTCATCATATCTTCATTGAGTATTGTTTGCAAACATCATCATTATCACTTTACCTAAGCCAAGTTTTATATATCAGATTATATTTGGTCTATTCATTGATGTTGGGTTTGTGGGAGCAATACAGTGATTTTATGTTCAGGGTTTGAGCTTAATTTCAAAACTTGAAAATTTGTTGACACGATTCAAGGTTTTTCACTACTATTCCAAATAACTTACTCTGCATGGCCTACCATATTTCAAAACAGAGTAAAACACAATGATTATTAGGTAAACTAGTGTTTGAATATATAGTTTTCATCTAGCTAACTTATTGACTTATGTTGATCACACAACAGCCTTTTCTGTGGCTAAGTCAGTTAACGAGCACTGTGCTAGAAACTGGTCACGTTGGGGGGGTGGGTTCGAGTCCCGCATAAGGCATAGGTGATTGTGAACGTCCTTTCACCTATCATCACTTTATCGTTTCATCATCACTCACTCTTTCGTACCTTCGTATGACTTAGATGTTGATGGAGTCGTTAAGCAACATTGAAGAAAAATGTTCATAACAATATTAGGCCTATATTTATATTGACAAAACATCATAATGTAATATCTGCACAGCTATAATGTCTCTTAGTTCTGTGAGCCATGAGTTTCTGTTCTGTGCTTAGTTTCTTTGAGCTATAGAGCTGTGAGCATATATGATATATGATGTGATGAGATATATGATGTAGAGGAATATTGACCACTAAATAAATTGAAATTGAGCTATTTTCGAAACAGTTCTTGTCATCTTAGGAAGCATGGACTCTTATTCATTTATATGGGTTTAACGAAGACATGCTTTGTTTCGCCTCCACTTGTTGGGAAGAGATGACCTATGAAATAGCCTACAGAATAAATAATACGTCTGAACCAACAGATCGTGATTTTAGCCTTTTGACGATACGTTACACTATTCACATTGATAATTTCAGATTTGCAGATCTCCATACACAACCCTCTCACAGCACTTGGTTTGCTTTTTCTCAATCCTGTGTCTAAACTCATTACTAATTCAGTGTTTCACCATCATGGATAATCATAGAAGTAGAATATAAAAGAAAAATATAATATTGAACTATTTTGATTGAGAATCCAGAATAAGAACTACATCATGGAAACAACTCTTATGAATAAGAATTAATGTAGCGACAGTAATTATATATGGTATAATCTGATACAAACTGGCGATAGTGAATATATAGCACGTGAAAAATGTTATTCCACGTCGTTCCTTCAATGTATCAGCGTGAATTTGAATTTTTCTTGGGAATGAGATGAAATTCTAAAGAAGTAAAACATGATCATAGATTATTTTGTAATGTTGAGTTGAGAAAACTAGTTGCTGTAAAATCGGATTTCCAACACAGCACGGCATTCAAAACCCCAACGCTATCAAATTATCGTGCATTCGAATCATGTCACGTGACAAATGATTGATGGCAAGCAGTACAATTACATATCTTATATAAACAGTTCTTTGTAGTTCAGCATACCTGTAACTAGAAATACCATACAAAGTTCGAGTGTATTGAATCATTGACCTTATTGATTGAGAATATTGAGAACATGAAATAATGGTTTCGAAAAATGGCCGTCTGAATTGTTTTCCGGTGAAGAGGTGGGGGGGGGGGTGATTGGGGGGGCGAAGGGTGTATCCTGTAGATATTGGAAGTCCCAGCTGGCTTACGAAGGGTGAATTCTCATAATGAAGGGATATTTCCTCCCCTAAAAACTACCCTCCATTCTAAACCCCTTTCCCTTCATTTCAACATTGATCCTTATAATGAGAAGTGACAGGGGTGAAATCTCTCGCGCTGAAACTGGTTCATCGTTCTCCCCACAGAATGAGCCACAAGACTGTTTTCAACACAGAATCAACATGGCTGATAATTGAATGCAACGTGAACGTTTTTCTTGATCTTCCATTGCGCCGCGTAAGTTGCTGAGTAATTGGTCGTATACCGAGTCACACTTGATGGGAATTAGATAATACGGTCAACGTCGAAACAGATCGTAAGAAGGCACGCTTACCATGCATTTTATTTTGTGTAGTATTGAACAATTATCACGCTCTACAAAAACGGTTCACTCATTTTAATGACTTGAAACTTAACTAACTTATAGCAATATATATATATATATATTTATATATATATATATATATATATATATATATATATATATATATATATATATATATATATATATATAATATATATATACATATATATATATATATATATACATATATATATATATATATATATATATATATATATATATATATATATATATATATATATATATACATATATATAAATATATACATATATAATTATATGTACATTTCAGATAAACGTCACGAATCCGAAAGACGAATCAACCGAAACAATCGAGGAAGAAAATGCGAAAAAATGATCAAATATTGCTTTTGTTCGTCATTGTCAATTTCCTTCACAGTGCGCCACGCTAGATACACAAAACCGATGTATAGAAATGTTGCCTCTGAGAAATAAATATGAAAACAACTGGCATCAATTGATAATGATTACCACTGTATATTTGTTATTAACTGGTGATATCCTAGCAAAAAGAGAATGAATTAATGAATTTCTATCCGCAGTTCGATCCAGCTTACAGCTTTCACACTTCCACACTTCTGCACAATTAACTTGATTGAATGAATTGTCTTCATTTTGCATGTAATAGTGATACAGTTGAAAGAGACCGAGGTACGATATGTTGACCGGTCTGCCACCTTAACTTACACAAGAACTCCCTTTATCATCATTGCACACTATTTCAATAACGACTATGATAATGAGTTCATTTCACCATATATATAACAATTAACTTCATAATTTATTTCAACACTTTCATCACCTGTCAGTAATTCTTATCTCCAATGATATGATACCAAAAATAACACCACTGAATCAGTCTTCGGATAGCACAATTTGCCGCCTCTATACTCACAAACTAAGAACGCACTCGACATATTTAATAGTTGCATGTTGCACTTATACTCCCGGTCTGTGTGTCATCAAAGTGATAGTGATAGCTACTTATGCAGCTCGATCATGTGGTCTCTCACCGACCCTTGCTTCAACACTACTACGCGTCTGCAAAGCTCTTGTGGTGGTTAGACAGTAGTTAATGATCATACGAGTTGGTTTTCGTTTATTAATGATCACCTCATTTGATAATTACTCATAACGACTGTTCTGGGGGGAACCAACCGTCGTAGCCCCATGCAGTGCAAACTCATTAGACGAGCACTGAATATATATATATATATATATATATATATATATATATATATATATATATATATATATATATATATATATATATATATACATATGGTCAATCTAACATTGCCAGAACACTCTCGATTTCAGCTTACTGACCTAGTACACTGAAATATATATTTATTTATTTTTCATAAATTTGAAATATTGAGAGAACTCATTTGAACCTATATCGAATTCGAATTGATCAGATGTTGTGAATTTTCGGAAGAGTTATCAAATATAAGGTAATCTTAATATTGTAAGTCAAATCAAAAGAACTGTTTGCTGGTATCATTATTTAATCACTAACATGTACAGGCATACTTGTTTATATCGTGCTGAACGACGCACTTGAACGGGAATAGGCTATATCGGCGTGGGTGAATATAAGATGATTATTGTTTGCTAACGACCCCACCAACAGCTAGGTTATACGGGGGTACGAATGAGCTGGTGATTGTGAATGTATGAAGTGATGATTAGTGAGAGGACATTTACAAAACCCCATGACTTATGCGGAATTCGAACCCACGCTCAACGGTGACTCATGCAGTTTCTGAAGCGGTGCCTCAGCTGACCGAGCTACCGAGGGTGGCTGGGTGAATATAATTAATGAGATGATAGTTAGATGATATTAAAGGTTGTTTTATCAGGTGTTTTCCTTCAAGAACAGAAGTGAAATGAGAATCAAGTCAGTCACGGTGATCGGCCATGGACTGGTGGGTATCGAACCTCGGATTCCTTATAATGACGGTTCTGACAGTTTTGTCCTATACATACTGAAAGTACACTCAAAACAGTCATCTAATATATAATGTCATTTTAATTTGACTACTCTAATCACAGACCTCATCCTGACCTACACAGATCGTTAGAAGGTCACTGAAGACATTTAGGAACACGTTAACGACCACCAAGTTTACAATTAGATATTCCACGCTATCGCGCACACGGGTTCCGAACTCCGATCCTAACCGACTCACTGGGCAGTGATAGCCTAGCCCTAGAGAGCTCTTGGGTATCTAACACCATCACCAGCTATAACAAGCTCAGTCACCAGACTAAAGTATAGTGAAAATGTTGCTCGGTTAGGACTTGACTGTATGGCTCATTTTGAATCAGTGTCAAGTGAGAAATATTTATTGCTCTTCCCCCCCTTTGTTCCGTTTGCACCCCATTGTGTAGCTCGTACGGCAATAAACAAGAAGACATTAATATTACATTTTCACGGTCATGGCTTGCATTTTCGTCCGGAGGGCCCGGTGACCCACATGCCACTATATCTATGTATTTTCACCGTCTGTGTGGATATCAATGAAATGCACTGTTAAAATTATGGAATTACGCCAAACTCATCTAAAACGTACTCGTACTGGTGAGAGAGATCAATGTTGCTGCATTCTTAATGAGACTGAAATAAATTAATGCATTTTCGGTACATTGAAACAAAAATGCATGTAATTTCTTCAGTTTTGTCTCATATTATACTCATCTTTGAATGGTGAATTAGGATTATTGTTTGTTCAACGACCAAAACAAACGACTAGTATATTCGAACGAGCGTATGATATATAAATTATTTTCACAACATTGCATGTCTATTTATTTCAAGACTCGAACTCAAAATCGACTTGGCTGCAGTTCTCAGGGCAGAGCTTTGACTGAATGAGCCAGCAAAATCATTCATGGCTTCCAGTTGAAAGTGCAGTATATACCCTGTCGCGCTCTCTCGCAAATGACAATATTAATGTCCACAAACCTGAATATAACCACCCCTACACCCCTAACCACAATTGCTCACAAATAATCTCAATTTCAAGTCAACATTATGGCTATTAATCACAAACTACTATATTGATATTTCACACAAACCTGAACTTGACCAGCAAATGGAAGAGAGAGTTTCACCGATATAATAAAATCATATTCAAGTGAGTTTTACGCAATTCGAATAATACAAATCATGACGAGGGGTGGATCCATCCATTCAATAAATCAAATCAACAACAAGATCTCACATTAACATCAATTTCACAGAATGAAAATAAGAAAAATAGTCTCGAGAGAATACACTGCACTCTGACGAATTTCTACTAGAGTGCGTAAGTAATAAATACATTAAATTCTGATTTTCCAGATGTCTGTGTTCTTGAGGTTCCTTGAAAAAGAATAAGAGTAGTAAGAGGGTTGAGTTAGGTGTAGTCATCGAGGACGCATTCTCCCTGTTATACAACAGCCGGTATGGTCCTCTGTGACTAACCCTTGACCTAATCGTGACCTTTGATTGTGATTAGAACTGGACCAAACTATATGTGATAACTGATAAATTCCCTGCTAATCTACCAAAACATTGAAGCCCATGTGCATAGGGTAGGTATTTTAGGCGAGAGAAAAAAAGCGAATTTTAATAATAATATACACCTGACCCAACCCAACTGAGCATTGTCGACTGTGACATTGAAAGTGAACACTAGTTTTATCTCAAAAGCATGGCATATGGTCACGTGCGGATACCGTTCTAACTTCTATATCACCGTTCGGGTATCGCCATATTTTCTTATCCAATTTTTTCGCTTGTTCTTCTCTCGCCCATTTCTACTGAGCTACTCGCCTTTTTATACAATCACGACTATATCCATTATCGTACAAATAATCAGCTCACATACACCGATTATCATTTATCGCAGATACCAACATCTAATTAGATACATTAAATTTCGCTAAACGTTGTAAAAATAGTGCAAGCGTAACTGGAGGTGGAGAGTGGAGTAGGATGATAAAACTTCCATGGTACCTACATACAAAGCTATACAAACAAAGCCAGCGCAACATTACACGAATTATAGATGAGGAAAGACGGATGCATTAAAGCGTTGAAACGCCAGAAATATTATCTCCTTCTCAGACCCGATCATTTCACTGTCTGGTGGATTGCTCCTCCTATTACCTAATATAGAAGCAATTATATTGACATTAGAACTGGTTAAACATATGTTCCACGTTCAGACCACTCATTATATTATTTATGTATGTGAATCGTGCACCAGAACCAGAATCATGGAGAAGGGAAAGATATGGAATAAATATATATAGTTGAACCGATATAACATAGGCGGTGTAGCGTTCAAATAGCGAGTTTCATACACGGGAGGGCGCATATTGTAAGGCCGTATGACCGTACCTTATCACTGGGAAGGGTACACTGGATATTTCATCCTAAATTACCTCTAAGAATGGTCACATAATAGCGTTTTTTCCTCCAACGTAATTTCTGAAAGCCTATAAAATCACTTTCAATTCCTTGAAATAAAAAAAAAATGGGTGATGAAATGGGATCCTTTCCCATTATTGACTCGTGATTGTGTACGATAATGGCTTCAATTCCGTTGAGGGTGTAAAGCCATGAATATTGAATCATTAGTAAACCGTACTCAAGTATTTTAACATAAATGTATATATAATTATGTTTTCAGGTCACATTTTTGTTAATGTTTTCACTAATAAAGTGAGTATATTGGAATGTGAATGGAATAACACCTAATCACGTGTATTCTGCATTAATATAATAGCTTTCCTATAGAAACTATAATTTCAATTATTCGAAATGGGCCGTAGGCCTACCTATTGGGTGGTCCTGCGCACGCTCATTGTTACATACGTGCTGGGAAAACGCTCTGAGCCTGAAAAAGCTTATCAATAATGATAACAACAACAATAATGATATCAATAATTATATATGAGAAAATGATGATGATAATCTGATAACGATGATAAGCCCGAAATTACTTTTCCAGCTTTTTGTTGTTGCTGAGTCTGAGTGGACGATCAGAGAGAAAACTTGTATTTTCTCAATAAAATTTATCGAACACATTCCAATAATTTGATTGTGTTTGGAAAACAATACAAGTTTAATAAAAAATAGAATAATCGATTGTTCATACTGATTAGTTCTATTAACACCGAGAGCCGCTCTGAAAATATTCTTGAGTACAAATGTACCTCGTAATGCCGATTGTGAGCTTAGTGACTCAATGAGGAATTATCACTGTTTATTGTTTTCAATTTTGAACATTTTTAACGAAACAATTTTCGTTCCTCCAACGAGTTAATTGATATTTCAGAAGTTTTCTTGTCGAACAAATCATGAAAGCAATAATATATTTTCCAAAATGATTTGATTCAAGTAATGTGACGAGTCTCGTTTCAATCGTTTCGACCCTTCGATCGGAAGTA
Source organism: Brachyptera risi (assembly GCA_964007535.1). Classification (NCBI taxonomy): domain Eukaryota; kingdom Metazoa; phylum Arthropoda; class Insecta; order Plecoptera; family Taeniopterygidae; genus Brachyptera; species Brachyptera risi. Next base: position 44,562,501 of record OZ023327.1, read on the forward strand.
TTAAATTTTCGTTAATTGTCCTGTATTTATGATTGCATTGCATTTCGGGTCAACTGTGAGCGGCAGTGCAGCTGTGAACCGTTGTTGTGGACCTGTTTGAAGGTGATTGATGATCGCTTGGGGTTTGAACCGCCGGCAAAACTAACACATACACAACATAGTCAGCTGCTCGCTACGACACACACTACTTGCGCCGTAAAGTGCACGTTATTGGCGACCGTTCTTTACACGCATCTACATAAACATGCAGTGTTCGAATTGGTTGAGGGGGGGCGATGAGGGGGGATGCGGGGGTAAACCATCTCCCTAAGAGAAATTGTTACTTATACTATCCCCCAAAAGAATATACAAGGGTTAACAATCCCCACGTAAGTAAATTAAAATTATTCATAAATATTAGTTGATACAATTTTTCACAAAATAATATAGCGTAATTAAATTTTCTTCTAATATAGGTGTATAGCATCTGGATTTGTGTATGGAAGTATGTATATCAAATTAAGTATCAACATAAATAATGTCAAATATGTCGTGCTACTAACCCTCCTGTCGTACTCCTGTAGACCACATATTATGCATTATAACTTAAATACAATTGGAGTGTAGATCAGCGTAATTTTTCAGCACCAATAATAAGCGAATGAACTGAATGACTTGGATACAGCCTCCCAAAGCTCAGTGATAATATTGAAGATACGCATGATTTCAAAGTTTCCCCTGTAGTGTTATGCCTCCCCCCCCTCTCCAATTGCCCCACTGGGCAGTGTGACTGGGTCTCCCTCCACCGGTTGTGCATAAGGTCTATGATTTCTTTCGTGACGGGGGTAACCATCCACTCATGTGAAATGTTCCACTTCGAGCACTGCACTGCATATACATCATTCATGGACAGTCTTTTCTTCTGTTACATATTCATCTGAATGAAAAATTATATTTATCTCCACACCTATCTCCAGATTGAAGATCATCATCCAATTAATTTCGAAGTAAACTGATGCACATTGGTAAATACTAAATAGAAGTGCCGGTAAGATACTCTTGAACCAAGAAGTCCAGTGTATAAACCAAAAGATATGTTTCAACCGCTTTTCAAATTAGCCATCCAAAAAAATGATGAGTGGCTTTCATACTGAAACTAGATTCATTTGTTGAGCGCATCTCTATCATGCCCACTATTTTCTTACTTTTATAGTGCCTATTCTCATAGATGAAAATAAGTGGACTGGAAAATAATGTTGTATTTTGTACTTGTGAATAATCTTCAAGCTCATGGTATTGGTCCTAGAAAAATTTGAAGAAGTTCAAACTATGTGGAAGCAAAAACAAACCCAGAAATTAACAGAGTATTAATTAATAATATTGATGACAAAAATGGTCATCAATATGGTATTTCCATTACTGATATCGGCATCACCTTCGTTATATTAGTATATTTCACTTTTATACATTCTGTGGTGAGCAAATTCAGATATCAGAATACCTATTTGATTATTTTTAACGAATTGAAAATAAATTAATAATATGGAAAAAATAGTGTAGTTGAAAATTCAGTAACTCATTGCCAAACTTACCGACGTGTGAGCTTTGAAAAAAATATATACCAGGATTAAGAATTGTTGCTATAGAATTTTTTAATCAATTTGGCCCATATTCAAATAAGTCGAAAATTTGGAGAATCTTGAAGAGGGTGCAGTTAATACTGATTGATAGCAAATTTTTGATAGAAACTTACAATCTCTAGAAACTGGCTAATCTGTTTTTGAACCTTTGACAATTATTGAAACTATGATAACACAAATAAACATGCTTTTCTTCACTGATTTTCAAAGAATATATTGAAAAATGGTTATACGAAGGAGCATTCTGATAACTGTTACAATCAGACATAGTTCGTCGTTGTTGATTAAAACCTCGATAATAATTACACAATTCAATAAATTGGATATTTGGGTTATAACTTTTCAATTGAAGCAGATACATTTGCAGTGTTGACTGGCGGACACGTATGTTGTTGACCGAGCCAAAGTAGCGCGTAGTTTCCACTTACACCGAGTTCTCTTCGCTTCACACAGATGGCCATCTCTCCTCTTTCGCCAATATATAGCTGTTTCTGTTCTGTCGAGGCACCTTCCTGCTTCTCCTTTGAGTTCTCATTCATTCCATCTCACACATTCCCGACTTCATAATATTCGCTGATCACTCAAACAGGCTGAAGCGACTAGAGTCGGTCACTATAAGTTGTTGATACCTGTTCGACATCCATCCAATTTACACCCTAGAATCATTGTTTTCAATCGCCGTTTTTTAAACTTTAACGTTGATGCCACACATTCTGTCTCCAACAAACTATTGAACTATGGCAATTATATATGGAAATATATGTAAATTTGAATATGAACACATATAAGCCCAATAAATATATATATATATATATATATATATATATATATATATATATATATATATATATATATATATATATATATATATATATATTATATATATATACATACATATATATGATTTCAATGAGATTCTTGTCAAGCACCAGTAGGTAGTGATGGGCGCAAGGAAATATTCTCCAAGGAATATTCCCGCTAGTGGGAATATGCCCGGGAATATTTCCTGTGCTCTGATAAATTCCCATATATAGTGATTTTTGTTTTCAATCTGATAATTTGCCAGCAGTGTGGTAACTGAGGTTATTGGGTTGACAGCTGATCTGAAACTAACCATCAAACAATATTTGCTAATTGCAAGGCTGTGAAACAATAGGCCTAGTTATATTCTCAAGATCAAAGATCGTTAGGATGTTTTTGAGGTTATTCCAGAGCAGAATTGTGTAGATCGAGAGAGCAAAAATGCGAATAATCATGGTTAGAGAAAAACAAATATTTGGTAATAGCTTGGAATTGTCAACGATAACGATGATGAACAATTACCTGAACTCTATTATCTACCTTCAAATGTCATGGTCAATATAGATCTATACATTCAGAAAAAATAAAGAAATATTTTAAATGTTGTATTAATTATGTCGGGGGTTTCCATTTTCTGATTTTATATTGAGTGTGAACAATCAAAAACAAAATAAACCCTGGAAATTACTATTTTGGGAAGATTCCCGGGAATATTTTCAGGAATGTTTCCTCAATCATGAAATCCGGAAATTTTCCCAACACTTCCTGTATGTTTTTGAACTGCTTTTTTTTTTTTAAATTGCGACCTTCTGCGGGACTCAAACCCGGATCTCCAGATTGTAGCAATCTGGAGATTCGGGCTCGACTGCTGTGGAAGGTCGCAATTCACAAACAGTTTCAGATCATATCTTAAATATATATATATATATATATATATATATATATATATATATATATATATATATATATATATATATATAAATTTAAATATATATATACTTATATTTATATATATATATAAATATATGATATATGTATATATATATATATATATATATATATATATATATATATATATATGTGTGTGTGTGTGTGTGTGTGTGTGTGTGTGTGTGTGTGTGTGCATGTAATAAATTGACCAGTTTGTATGTATCTGCCAGTGATTTCTTCTTATAAGTTGATTATGTGGTAGCAAAAATTTAAATGTTCCAAAAATGTAGCCTAAAGCACTTCCTGATAAATTTGGCACATACGCACACATACCTTCAAGAGTTTTATTCCATTAGAATAATTTGCTGATAATTTTTCACAAACATATGGATAGGGTTGATAAGTTATTACGTACATCCATTCGAGAATATCTTCGATAATCCGAAAAACAATCAATAACACTTTTGTCTTACTTCAATAATTAAAAAGGTCACAATATTCCACTTTCAAATTTCGGACATATACCTTTGAAATTCAAATACGTGCAGTACATACTTTTGTAAAGGTCTGATGAACTAATGTAGAACGGAGACTCACATGCGAAAAAAAATGGAGAATCAGAGTATTATTGAATAAAATAACATTTATGTAGCCCGTGATTTTTATGCAAAAATGACATACTACAGATCAAGTTTGCACTTGCGCATTAATTCGAAAGATTTGCGAACATATGATTGAGTTCAATTATTCTCAATCCCCCTATACTGACTTGAAACAGGTCTAGTCTAGACAAGCCTGGACCAAATGTCTCCTATGCTGGGATAAAAGGATGAGTGCTATGATAATCCAGGATGAGACAGATGTCCCCAAGGAACGAATTAGGGTAAGTGCCAGGATGTGCCAATTATGTGCCCGAGTTACGTGCCAAGATACTTGTAAGAGGAAACGGACGATATGAAGAACCCAGCAAGCGACAGATGTCCCCAAGGAACGAGTTAGGATAAATTCCAGGATGTGCCAGGTTATGCTTTCGTGCCAATATTTGCCTAGGATAAGTGCTAGGATGTGTCAATTAAAAGGAGTGTATAGGTCAAGTGGCAATCAAGCTCTACCTGGATTTGACCGAATTACTTCCCAAGAGGTGTGCTAGATCGTACTTGGATGTGGCAAGTGCGGCAGGATATGGATAAATGCCAGGATGTGCCAAGATGTGTGCCAGGATAAATGTCAGGATATGCGAAAATGTGGCCGAGTGACGGGCCACGGTCTATTCTCGAACAAGTGCCAGGTTATGCGGTATAATATGACCTAGGTATACGCAAAGAAGTCCGTTGAAATAAGTAGCAGGATGTACCAGGATGTGCTAGAATGTACCCGACTGACGGGCCGCGAACTTTTCTCGAATAAGTGCCCGGAAATGTGGTAGAACGTGGCCGAGGTTCGTGACTCGACGGGGCCACGTCTGGGAAGCGGTCTCATCAAATCACCGTGCGGTCGGCTCGCTGCTAACGCGCGATCTCCCCTTCACTTGCCGGGAGATTTATGGCCCGTTCTCGGCAAAATGAGCCGTAGTCGCTTACACCATGCTTACAAGCTGTGAGTGGGAGCGAGCTAGCAATATCATAAATCTTGACGTGCATTCAACAGAGACCGACCACTCAATTTGAAAACCATCAAATCACTACCAAATTGATTTAAATCTTCTTTTCAGAGTTGACGTTATTATTTTTGGAAATTTAGACAAAAGTGATATATGAAAATGAAGATAATTTATCGTTTCTTAATGAAGTGATTTCATTCATCAGTATATTTATCGGTTTCTTGGCTGTTTGTAAGTTTCGGAAAGAATCAAATGGTTGAATGAAATGTATTCACCCATTGAATAAAGAATGAATTAATTGATATAAGATAGATACGGTAATATGAATGTTATCGATACAATGTTGTGTCTGGTATTTATGAATACAAATTAATGTATTATTATTTCTTCTCTATTTTATATAGATGAATATTTATAGTTACACAGTGTCATAGTTCATTGCAACCGTGAAACTGATACTTCATTCCCCCTTCATCCATTCCTCATTTTGAGGTGCCAACAGAATGAAATGATATTCTATAGTCAAAGTTCGGACGTGAGCATTCTCTATGTCAAGTTTCTCAAAATTGTTTCTTATTCAAAATAAATACCGGAGATGATTTATGAAGAATTACTTTCATTAAATGTATTGAATATGATGCGATGAAGAAGGTTATAATCAATAATGAAATATAGATGTTGATTCATTCATGAAAATACAGTGAAAGTAAGTAATTGAGAAAATGTATAGAAATTGATATGCTTGTGTCTTTAGTTTTTTATTATGCAAGAGAAGACAGTAGAGCATAGCATATGTATACATTGAGATATGCTAACGTATTCTTTTTTAGCATCATAATAATTGTGTTTCCATTGCAAATTCCATTCCAACAACAAATTTGATAACTCCCAAGATTTGACCCAATGGTGAAAAATAGCTATACGGTCATTTTTTTGTGAAAATTATGATTATGTTCTTTCGAGTTTACTTTATCGCATTTATTATCAAGACATTGTATTCATTCTTCGATGGCCTGCACTCTTTGTTAACTTGAAACCTCGTTTTATTCGCCGACCCTCTTTTCTTACAAGTGCGTACGCCACTGCTTTGCCCTAGGTAGAGACTGCCCTATAGGAGACTGCCCTAGCTGGAGACTGTCCTCTGGGGATTGAAATACAATATTCTCACTATCCTACATGGGATGGGCCCTGACTAAGTTTGGAAGTGAAATGATGAAATGTGAAATGGTATTTACCAGTTAAACTCAACTACAGTATCTGGAAATTGGTCTGACTGTCAATAGGAATCAAATGTCCAATACAAAAAATCGAGCATTCATGGCCTATCGTTTGGCCAATTCATTTGAAAAACAGTGTCTTGGCAAATGTTCATTCAACTTCAGAGAAAATAAATCATTCAGGAAAATGAAAAAGGTGTCGACTATTATCGAAGATTGTTATACTCATACTTATGATGAAAAATTGATATGAGTGAAGAATAACGAATATAACTTAAATCCAGCCAAGAATCGCCCGTAGTCAGCAATTCGTTATTGATATGATGTTTTCATGGATGAATATGATACTGTTTCAATCACGCGAAAAGATATCAATGTATTTATAATGTATGTATGCATGCATTGTATTTAATTAAGGTGTTCATATGAATATATATATATATATATATATATATATATATATATATATATATATATATATATATATATATATAGATATATATATATATATATATATATATATATATATATATATATATATATATATATATATATATATGTATATATATATATATATATATATATATATATATATATATATATAATATATATATATATCTATACACTCATATATATATATACATATATATATATAATATATATATATATATATATATATATATATATATATATATATATATATATATATATAAATATATATATATATATATATATATATATATACTATATATATATATATATATATATATATATATATATATATATATATATATATATATACTATAACAAATGCAAACGTAACCAAGTAAGTGGCAGAACCGTAAAATCCGATAT
>OZ023327.1:44569722-44574722 GCA_964007535.1 Brachyptera risi
ATAAATATACATATATATATATATATATATATATATATATATATATATATATATATATATATATATATATATATATATATATATATATATATATATATATAATATCAACCACAATAAGCAGTTCACTAAGTGAAACACAAACTGAAAATTCTTATTGATATCCATTCCATATTAAGATTCTTATTGTTATAACTAATTGAAAAGTGAAAATGAAATTATGTTCGAAACGTGTAGAAGCTGAGGCACCAGTATTGCCCGAATAATATTGGTCTTCTACGCCGTCTCACTAAAGATTCACGAAAGATTTTCTTATTTACTACAAAATTTGTTCATTCGATAAATGTGGAGTTTCATAGAACATCATATTCTGACATCATTATTTTTCCTTTGTGAGAAGGAAGAATACGTATTCACTGCTCAGTTTTTCTCGATATGTATTTTGCAATACTCCATCTTAATTTTGTCATCAAAAGTTAATTGTTAAACCGATCGTGCCGGAATTGTTTTGTTTATCAGTTGAGCGGTTGTAATTGTAGACTTCTAAAAATAGAAGTTATAACTTCTTGTTTCGTTAGAGTTGAGGAACATCACTTTGATCATCAGATATCTTTCTATTTTCAAACAATAAAATTCCATCAAAAATGCATATACTAATTGAATCTTCTCATACTCTTGACAATTTTAACGATTATTTCTAGTTTTGATAGACTTTGTCATTTCAAGAAAGTATCTTTGATGCAAGCGATTTGGAAACAAATCAGGTGAATTTCTTTTCAATAATAATGTAGAGTGAGTTGAACATAATTCATTAAAAGGCAGCTAGCCTTATATAGTCCATGAAGAGGCTATATAAAGAAAATTCCATAGTGACTTTTCTTCTCTGATCCAAAAGTAAACATCATAATTAAATAAGAAGACTGTGATCATAAAGTGTATAACATTTTTATCAGATGAATATTCATGAAGTTTTAGCAAATAAAACCGTAGCAGTTCCTGAATTTAATTTCCAATGATCCCACCAACATATAGGTTTGTTGGGGGGTAAGAATGAGCGAGTGTTAATGAAACATGCAGTGATAAAAGACGGAAGGAAGTTTACAAAACCCATGCCTTATGTGGGACTCCAACCGACGCCCGACCCGTCCTCATTTCTGATGCTGTGCCTCAGCTGAATGAGCCACGGATAGCGTCGAATCTATATACATTTTCAATGAAACATTTCATTGTTTTGCTTGAAATTGTATCTCAAATATTGTTTTCTTCACAAAATTGTATATTTCTGAACACGCGTCCACGCGTAAAATTGTACAATCCAATTTTAATTTCAATTCAAATTCAAGTTTACATGAATTTTGATTTCATGTACATTTTTACCCCATACAATTTTCCACAATCTCACATTTTAATCGGCCTGTTGATAATTATCTTTCGTAACATCGTGACCCTTCTTTAGAGATACCAACATTAATATGAACGTTCGTAGTTAAAATGGAAAAATAGATTTCACTAGCCTATAGTTTTTTTTTTGTGTATTCCAAGAAGAAAGAGAAGAAGAGAGAGAGAGAGAGAGAGAGAGAGAGAGAGAGAGAGAGAGAGAGATAGGGGGGAGAGAGGATATGCTGAGAGCTCAAAAGACAGTAGCAAGACATGAGTAAACAGAATCAACCCACAAAGAAACAATAAGTTGTCGACTCCTTGACTCATTCTATGTAAACATATTATTATAATACCATGATGTCATAGGCCTATTCGAAAGCGCTCAAGAGTTACTTGTCTGACGATTCACGTCTTCAAGAAAAACATACCATTTGAAAACTTTAAAACCTATCTTATTTAAGATTTATAGCATTATAGACAATAGGCTGGCATTTTCTTCCGAGGCTATAAATAATTCTCACACTGATTTTGCTACTTTTCAAACATAGATATTACTGCCAGCAAGAAATGGATATATCTCTATAACATTATACATTATTTCAGCTGCGAATATAATTTAGTGCTGGTTAGGTAGACTGTAGACAAAAGCCTACTATTATGTAGACAAGATTCTCAAATAGGATGGTCATAAATTTTCAGACACGCGTAACTGACTCTCCCCAACCTTGCTGGCTGTTTTCATCTCTCTCCCACTCGCTTTTCTTTTTTTTACCCTACTTTCAACAGATATTTGATAATATTTTCAGTTCGGACTTTGGCTTTTATGACAGAACCTCTGTGACCGCCAATAAATACCGACTTACTATTCAAGAAATATTATTAGATAACTTTTATATTGAGATTTTTGAAAATATTGATATTTAGTTGGTTGATTATCTGAATTTCGGAATGAATATTATACAAGCGTAGAGATTAAATTCATCAATGATTGTGTAGCAAATTTCAAAGTCCGTCTGTTGAATGTGTTCAGAAAATGTTATTAGTAGGTCCAGTTTTACGAATACTGAATTTTCTGATTAAGCGATAAACAACTGATTAGCTTGTTATTACCCTTGGTTACCGATGGTGTATTTCTACCCTAATTTATGATTAGATTAACCAATTTCTTCATATTTTCCATAAAATGTGGTGTTGGTATTTCATCTTTTTTTAAAATTCATTTAGTTACCGATACGAGAACATATCCCAGTCTCCGTGTTTGGCAAAAACACGTCAACATTGGGTTGCTGTGATGTGTTTTTCTCATCGACCCTAGTAATTAATAGGTTATTCCTGGTATGATCAACTTGGTATTACCCTGGACTCAAACCCACATACTCATGTCAAGCCATGGAATAAATTGCGATAGCCTCAATGATCCTACACGAAAGAGACTCAGTTATGGATGGGAGTTACTTGTTCAGTGAAAAACAAATACGACTATGAGGCGGATCGCATTCTTTCTTCACATAACGCCTCATTGTTGGTATTTAGGGCCGTTTTAAGTCAATTACTATGTCTTTTGTTAGAAGTTACCTTAGTCTACTTGCTCTAGTCGCCCCACCCTCCACACTCTTCCCCCCGGACCAGCACACCGCAGCGCACCCCACACTGCACCCATGTTCCGTCAGGAACAATAAAAACCAGAGTCGCACTATAAATTACTAACCGTCGACTACCAAAAACATGATTTTAACAAGAATTAGTCCACACAAAAGAGGTGTAAACTGTACGCTCGTTGATTCTGAACCTTGTGAACCTATAGTCTGTGTTTCGTGATAGACCTTGGCATATAGCACGCTATCATTGCAATATACCCCCATATATAGTAATAAAGTATTTCTCATGGAAATACCGGTAGTTTGGCTCTAACTGTTGAGGCACTACTTTGGAGTCTCAAGTCATATAAGGATGCGGAATCGAGACCCGTTATATTATGATTGAGTTTTGACAGATGTTTTTTTCACTCATCATCACTTTATCATTTCATTTCCTCCGCTTCATAATCTTATTTAATCTAGCTTACTGTGGCGTCTTAAGGCATCCAACGTACATATGTTCGATAGAAATCAATAAAATATAAATAATATGAAAAAGGAAAACATCTCGTGGGGGGGTTGAGTTCGTGAACGCTTGTTCTCTTATTGTGATAAATCAGTAATCTAACAGGGACTGACCTACTGGTTATAGGGCTGATCTACTGCATGGTTATATGGCCGACCTGTATTCTCTGTTAGTGTTACCCTTTGGGAAGACGCCTTTCCAACCCTCGGAACAGATACATATAGCTTGCTTTTTGCCCTATCAAGACAAATCCATCTCTTGCATGACCAATCTACCTATATAGTATTCACTATGCAGGCAATTTGTTGCGGCAACAATGAGAATATAATCCACTAATTGGACACATTCATTACTCTTAACATAGCAAATAGGCTTTAGCAACAATAAAAGGCCTTTCCACGTTACAATACATCTCACAATATCACCTCGGAGATTCTTTTATACGTTAATTGACTGCATAGCTGTTGGCCTGTTCACTAAGGGGCTGAGCTAGTGGGTATACGTTGTTAAGTATTTAGCTGTGAAATACGCGGATGGCTTATTTTACTAGATAAAAACCTATTGTGTGCTAATTCTCCGTCTATTAGTTGCTGTTAACTTTAATGTATTATCCTCCGCATCCTTTAAGCTGTTTTTAACGCTATTGTTATATGAATATTAGAACTCTGAACCGAGATATTAATAGAGATTTTATTCCTAATTGGAACGATAGCCGCGGAAAGGTACAAATGTTGCTGAGTCAAGAGAAATTATGGCATCTTTATTCCTACTTTTAATTGATGGAAAATTTACTATAACTATGAAAACGAAATGAAAGTCGTCATACTCAATCATGTAGATTGAAAGACAAGGCAAGACAGAAATAATGAGAATTTTTTTAATTTTCTGCATTAAAATACCACAGAATTGTATCCAATAAAGTTGAAAAGACTGAATTGATTGAATGATTTGTGTGATTTCAAATATATAAATACCCATTCACTAATATTGTAATGGTGCATCAAGACAAAGTGAGATACATTTCGTGTGCACCTGAGTAAACACAGGAGATAGGGCCTATGTACTTCCAAAAAGGCTCACAGCAAATGATTTGAAAAATCATTTTCAGATCCCACATTTGATTTTTTCATTATATACTATAGTCCATAGGCCTACCCAAGGAGTTATGAGGAAGACATTGCGTTTCTGGTGACTTATATTAATTCAATTCAACTATTTTCGAGCATATACTTTAAAATCATACAATCTGAAATGAACGCCTCCAGAAATGATTGTCATACTGAAACTGTTGACCATTGCTGCATATGTTATAAAAATGATAATATCTGATAAATATGTCCATGAATGATAGGCCTACATTCCTACAATATAAGCCCAATAGACAATTATTGATGATGAATTCTATTAATAAAGCCCCCTGATTCAATAATGATGAAATACTCATACAATTGAAATTTCGGGATTGAACACAGCTAGGATCAGATTTTTTTTTTAAATAACGCCAAGAACTATTGATTCAG
>OZ023327.1:44577222-44584722 GCA_964007535.1 Brachyptera risi
TTCAAACATATGCATTGGAGAGAATAAAATCTCCACTCTTTTTATCGTCATGATCTCATCTTTTTTCAATTCTCATCTGTTTTATTGTCAAATCTGCTTCTTTTCTTGTATTTATTATGATAGGTGAAATTTTTCCTTGACTCTCTGTCATTTCATTTCATCCATTCATTTTCATTTAATCAGTCATCCATTCCTTCACTCTCCATTCATTTTATTTTTCTATTTATTCTCAAATTTCATAATATTCATTTCATTTCATTCAATTAATTAATTCATTGTATTTTCTTTTCTCTCAATATTGGCAGGTATATATGAATTATACATTCTGGTATTCACTTTGAAGACTGAGGGAAACCACGAAAAGGAGGAAAGATGTTGAAGTGGAAGATGGACAAATTTTCAGGGGACAATCCTCTCCAGGCAGGACTCCCTGGTGAAAGGACGTAAAACTTGTCAGGGATCTCCAATTTTGTGGGATAACTCGACAGTGATATATCTACAGGTACCAAAATTGGAGGCCAACAATTGCCAGGCAGGCCTCTGTAATCAAAGACTTGATACTGCAGAAGATATGAGGAACACTTTCTTCAACCTTGCTTGATATATATTCGAGTGTAGCTACTAGGAAGGACCAACTGAAATGCAGCAGTAAGTTTCATTAATTTTATTGGAAAGCAAATCATGTATGGCACATTAACAGTTCCATGTGAAAAGACCAATTAAAAAACTTTTAGTATTGCTCAGAAGTTTCAGGAAAGCGTTCCTTTTGATCGCAATTCGTAGATCTGTTCACTTTCTTCACTGACTGAAAAGTATTCCCCCCCCCCCTCAATTTTCGAAATCTGGATACACAATCATTGTTTCCCAATTAGGGCTAAGGATGAATTAGTATACGTCCGTTTTGAAGCAGCACCTCTTGGTTATTTTAATACTTCGGTTTGGTCTTGTCACCTATATAGAGTGAAGTCTTACTGTATTTTCATGTGGACCTAAATGATAGTGTGTAAGTATCTATTGTCAATAATAATGTAGGGTTCATGTTCGATTAAGATACTTCCTTTCGATTCAATATCTTGGGACTGCTCTTTTATATCGAATTGGAATGTATATTCAACATTCGATATATTTGGTAGCGAAACAATGATCGATATCATTCCAATTATTGTAAATAATCTAAATAATACCGTCGATTTGAATTTCGTAATGTGTGTTCAAGAAACGCAAACCTTAGCCACCAAGTCCACTGAATGACACCAAGCAGTGAGCAACTATAGACAGCTATGTACTAGGGGTAAACAAACCAGTAAATATGATGTACACCTGATTTCAGATTTCAGGGAGATTTCACGGGATTTCAAGAAGATTTCAAGAGGATTTCAAGAGGATTTCAAGGAATTTCAAGAAGATTTTCTTGCAAGTGTACGCCAGATTTCAGGAGTTGTTAACCCCTCGGCTACGTATAAATTCCGAAGTGGCTATTCGTCGAACCGTAAGTAGGATTTGAATTGGTTCTGGTTTTGATTAAATTAGTTCAGAATGTTTGTGTGGTTAGTTAAGTTAGCTTAGGTTAGTTTGAGATATGTTACGTTGATTAGGTTGGTTAGTTGGCTGCGCGCAAGAACAAGAACAACAACAACAACAACGCCCGCATATGGTGACATACTCCGATGGTACGACGAATTCTACACACTGGTTTGCTTGACACCTTCCTGTTTCTCCACCATAGTAGTTATCTCTTTTGATTAGTTATTTTGGATATGATTTTCGATTAAAAATATCGATATATTTCGATCAATTTTCAAAATTACAATTTCTATTTCTCTATCGAACGGCAAACCCAATAAAATGAGATTGTGACTATAGGTGGCGGTATAGGTGACGGTTGGTGTACAAGGGTCAGAGGGCATCTCAAGTCGAAGCTCAGCTGTCAATAACGCCAGTCCCCGTGGTCAGATTGGACACAAATTACGTCTTTAACCGGGGTTGACCTGACTGCTCCAGGCAGTAAGATGGAGTGCTCCCTCGGGAACTCTCTCTCTCCCTCCCTTTCTATGCACACGGCTTTCATGGTCTTCTTTCTTGCCAGCTTGGACGTACTTTAATGCCATTTAGCTACATAACACGGATTAACTACTTGACAAATAACTAGTATTTACAAACAGACCCTATAGTTCTTGCCTCCTTTAACTACTATGTTATATGCCACACTTCTTCAAAACGTTTTGAAAAATGGGAACCGAAGATTATTTTGCATCATCACTTTGAATGATATAAAACGGCAATATCTTATACCAGCTATACTAGCTGCGTTGATAAAAGTTCTATTGTCATTGACGAATCAGGAGAATATGTGATGATATTGAACATGATAACATGATAATATATAGAAGCTTGTGGAATGATTTGTTCATGTCAATTGATTGTTGCAATATTTTACTTTTCAAAATTCGGTTCCAATCTTCGATTGATTTATTGGCAATTTTCATATTCGAATAAAAATGGTTTGCCAAACCTATACTGTTCTTCATTATAGAGTCGTGTTCATTTTCACGGTTCAACGTTATATATATTGAAGCTTGGATATTCCGAGTTAACGTTATTATGTACAATTATATTTTTATAAGTAAACAAAAAACTTTTACTTTCCGTATACATTTTCATGAGCTCATCAAAAAAAGCTTGATTTTAATTGACATCCTATTATTTAGTATAATAGAGTGCGAGATTTCAGTCCAACTATGGTAAATGAGGTAAGAAATTGCTTTGTTATTTTCTTTTTGAAATATTTCACGGCACACGCATAGGTCTCTTGATGATAACTGTTTATTAAAATTAAAATAAAGCTCCTTTCTAATTGAGACTCATCAATCGTAAGGAAAGAGAATTGAATTTTTTCATTTCAAATTTCGAATGTTGCGGTTTGTAAAACATAACAAACAAACGTTCCATTGTTTTTCTTAGTTGGCTATTAATTTTTTTCGTAATTGAAGTACACTCATGGGAAGAAACCGTGGTTTATTTTGTTGCAGTAGGATTGTTCATAAACTATCACGATGAAGGTTTTTTTTACATCTTGTCTTGTTCAAAGAAATGACCAAGGCCAGATAAAAATTCGTCTTTTACAATATTTTCTTGATTCATTTCATTAATGTGTATGCTATTTCAACTCTGAATAGTTCTCATTCGCTTCCCCAACGAGAAGTAGAACCTATTCCCATCAAAACCATCTATTGACCAATTGACTAATTCTTGACTTTCGTGACCTCTTGACTAATTATATTCGCGCCGCGTTGATATTAAATTCAAAGATCACACACCCACACATATGATTTTATATATATATATATATATATATATATATATATATATATATATATATATATATATATATATATATATATATATATATATATATATATATATATATATATAGGCCCATACCAGTCACGCAGTGAATATTTGGTTTCAATTGGAATTTGAGTTCCATCCTTGTTCATTGTATCATAAAATGAACAGAATGAATTCAAAAAGCTGAACTAAGATATATTGAAAATTTTCGAATTATTTAGCAAATAAATCATAGACACAACATTTGTCATAATATTGGGAATTTGGAATTTGCTTGAATTCAAGTTGAAAAAGTTAAGTTTTCAGAACACCACTTCCTTATGATTTGAATATCGTGTCTACCGTGACCTCCCAGCATAGCACCGCTGTTATACACATTACCACTGATTTAACAACATCCATACCATAGTCATGTTTTAGCGGACGCGGCTGTACTGGCGTGCTGGCTCTTTTTTTCATAAAAAAGTAATCCTTTTCTGACTTAAAAAACAATGCCAGGAACAAGAAAAAATAATCACCGTTTCAAAAATAAGTCCATTATTTTAAGGTCACTTCCGTACGCAACAGTGTATAGACGGAGGTGTTGTACAGAACAGTTTGTAGTTGCAGGTTGTTCTAGTATGGGAGCGACCGTTTGATTTAGATATTTTGGATCGATTTGATGATTTTGGACTTCAATTTTATATCGAAAGAGAATATTCAATATTCGAAAAAAAATATTGAATATTCGATAAATTCAATATCGACGAAAACATTTCAAATAAATATAATGATGCGCACGGCATGCCGCCGGAAATTTTGTACATTTTCGAGAAACGTGAGCTATTATAACCATCCACGCAGTCAGATGAACGACCATCGCAGCTACATACAATCATTTGCCAGATGAGCGAGGCTTAATTTACCAATCACTATTATGATAGTTTCCAATCCCATATTTTCGATATCATTTGAATTTTAACTTTGACTGTTGTTTTGATATAATCACTTTTTTATCGTTCACCATTATTTTTCTATAGCAAATGACAACCTTACTCAATTTCACACACCTTCGTTCGCTTCATACGAAGAACATAATTGCATTCCATCAAGCACACTGCAGAATAATTGCTGTCAAATTATTTCTCAA
Source organism: Brachyptera risi (assembly GCA_964007535.1). NCBI lineage: Eukaryota > Metazoa > Arthropoda > Insecta > Plecoptera > Taeniopterygidae > Brachyptera > Brachyptera risi. Next base: position 44,581,700 of record OZ023327.1, read on the forward strand.
CGTATTTATGAATTGTGTTTCATTTGATCTCATCAAAAACTCGAACATTTGAATCGTAGGGTACACTCGCAGTTGAAATTTTCCATAACTTCGTTTTGTTTGACTCAACTATAGTTCAACATGACTTTAGTAATGAATAATTCTGACGAATATGTAGGGTTTCACGGATTGTGCGTGCATCTCTTGTGATCATTATTTGACTTTCATTATTTTGATATTGTCTCCATGGTATTACTAATTCACTTCAGAGTTTATAAATATTAACGTTTTGTTACCCAAAAATATATTGCGATTTATCTCAAATAAAACAATGAGTCAAGTATAATCTGAAATGTAATATTTAATCATTTGAACAATTATGAGAATTGAAAATACATAATAATGAGCAATGAAAGAGCATGTATTCATTCAACAATCCATCCTCCGAAGTAATTGGTACAAACAAGTAGATATGAAAAGAGTAGCCGCACTTGGTAGCTTGCGGTCAGCTGTATGAGGCACCGCTTCGGAAACTAAAGTCACCTACGGGTGTGGATTCGAGTCCCGCATACAGCATGGGTTTTTGTGAGCGTCCTTCCACTTATCATCACTTCATAGTTTCATAATAACCTGCTCATCCGTACCCCTATATAACCTAGCTGTTGGTGGGGTCGTTAAGCAAACAATAATCATAAAATGAATATGTCCAATATACAATGTGTATTACCGGCCTCTTCTGTAGATAGTTGAGGTTGATGAATTCACCTAAGATCCCATGTATATCACATTATACCTAGAAAATTATTATTCAGAATGAATCTAGAAGAAAATATAACATTATTAGGTATCCATCAGCAATTAGGCGCTCAAAATTATCATTCGAAATAAATCTAGAAAACAATACGATATTATGAACCATCTATCATGAACTGAAAATCTAAACAAATTCACCACTGTGAGAAACCAAGAAGAATCATCTCAGCCAGAGCTGAAGGAGCAGAAGAAAAGAAAAAGGTGATGATATAAAAAAAATCACTTATATCACCAAAGTCTCAGTAACTCATAACATATTCCAAGTCAAGCCACGAGAACTATTGGGTTCTTTCTAATTATGGATTGCTTAAGCTTGGAGGGTGGAGACATGTTAAAACAGTCCGCCCATTTGGTCAACAATAAGCCAGCCTTTCTTCATTATTAAAAGAATAGCTCAATGCTTTTGCATGAGCAACCCCTCCCCCTCTACCCTATCATGCCACTCTTAATACCCCGTGCAGTCTCACCTTTCCCTCTTAGGGAAATTAAATGTACTTGCGTGAGTCAGTCGGACAGACAGAGACAGATAAACAGATGTCATGTGCACACATTTACTTGAATACGAGATGCAATATTATACCAGCCTCGATTCCAGAATAGGTCCAACAGAAAAGGCAGTTGCAAGCGCATTTAGACTGTCATGTGAAAAAGAATTGGTATAACATAATTAAAAGTCCCTGTAGTAAGCACTGATGCCTGACAATCTTATATATATATATATATATATATATATATATATATATATATATATATATATATATATATATATATATATATATATATATACATATATATATATATATATATATATATATATATATATATATATATATATATATATATATATGTAAATATGTTTATATATATATATAAATATATATATATATATATATATATATATATGTAAATATGTTTATATATATATATAAATATATATATATATATATATATATATATATATATATATATATATATATATATATATATATATATATATATATATATATATATATATACATATATATATATATATATATATATATATATATATATTTATATATATATATATATATATATATATATATATATATATATATATATATGTATATATATATATATATATATATATATATATATATATATATATATATATATATATATATATGTATATTCATATATATATATATATATATATATATATATATATATATATATATATATATATATAAATATATATGTATGTATATATATATATATGTATATATATATATATATATATATATATATATATATATATATATATATGTATATATATATCTATATATATATATATATATATATATATATATATATATATATATATATATATATGTATATATATATATATAAACATGTATGAATATATTCATATATATATATATATATATATAATATATATATATATATATATATATATATATATATATATATATAAATATATATATATATATATATATATATATATATATATATATATATATATATACATATATATATATATATATATATATATATATATATATATATATATATATATATATGAATATATATGTATATAAATATATATATATATATATATATATATATATATATATATATATATATATATATATACATATGAATAAATATACATATATATATATATATATATATATATATATATATATATATATATATATATATATATACATATATATATATATATATATATATATATATATATATATATATATATATATATATATATATATATCTATATCTATATATATATATATATATATATATATATATATATATATATATATATATATATATATATATATATATATATATATATATATGGCATAGAATCGCATTTTTAAAATGCTATAAAATCGCAGTCTTGAAATGAAATTTTGGGGCAGGAGGAGGGCAGCACAAATGAAACTTTAAACAATACAACTGGCAAAAACGTAGCACAAACGATTGGTGTGATCAAATATCCAATTTTGTGGAGCGGTAGCTAACGTGCCCTTAGCACCCCTTTTTTTAAATACAATTCCGGGACAGGAGGAGGGCATCTCAAACAAAAATTCCAATGGTGAAAACCGGCACAAACGTAGCACGAACGATTGTCTTGATCAAATATTCAATTTTATGAAGTGGGGGCTGGCGTACCATTAACACCTTTTTTGGGGAATGCGATTCCAGGG
>OZ023327.1:44589722-44599722 GCA_964007535.1 Brachyptera risi
GGCTACCAGCTTTAATCCTTGAAATATTTAAGATTTCAATGAAATAATGACACTCGATGTTATTTTATTCTCATTTTCATATTGAAATCACATAGAAATGTATTATCAATATGTTTTACTCAAGTGGGTTGATATATGTCATGAAACGATCCAGATGCAAATGTATTCCTGAGTTTAAAACAGATAAATGAGAAAACGCCATTTAGGGAAAATATCACAACACCCTTTGAATGTCGCCGAGAAATTCACAAATTGGCACAGAATACGTCCTAAGGAATAGAAAATGGATGTTGAAGTGAATTTGATGATAATGTGACTATATATTCACTGTAAGACATGCATTTTTCATCACTGAAGTGAATAGTGAATATATTTAGTCAGTATTGTATCATTCATATCAATATCCAATAAATGTGTTCAGTGATACATTTTTTAAACGTGAATCGTCATCCTATACAACCTCGCTCGCGGTGTTTTCCCAGCATTATATTTTTTTAATTTTTTTCAGTTTTTTATACAGATTTTACATAGATATTCTACACACATACTTCATTTGGATTGGTTCATATCTTGAGCGATTAGATTTGATTGTTTGTTCGAGTTCATTTTCAAGAATATTATCTTATAGCTGTCTCGTATTATTAGAATGAATGGAGTTGTTCAAGCGTTAAATTCACCTTTATTCCAATTATTGAGCAATATTGAATGTGATATATGAATATTCGGTAAGATGAGTATTTTAAATTTTAAATTTTAACGTAATTTAACGTAACGTTCAATTTAATGATACTAAATTCTGGTTTACCACTTCTTGTTGATACTGAGTCTTCAGTTCTTTCTTAAGCTCGCTATTTCGATCCTCAAGTAAGTCTAAAAGCAAGCAACTAACAACTAGCCCCCATGAATTACCCACGGCAAAAGTGTATGTTACGATATCGTGGCATAATAGCCATTTATCATCACTAAACAACCATCATCTATCTCAGAGGTTGCATGTAACTATTTGCAAGTGGCTTTAAGCACACCATTTACTTGACCACTGTACGGGCTATAAGTCTTTTGACCACGAAGTCTTGGATGGCGGGCGCCGGGTGTAACCGGTGGGACAGTCCCGAGCCCAAAACCGTGGCATTAATCTTGTGCCCAGTATTGTCCTTAGCATTTGTCGCCACAAGAATTACTACCGCCATCCTAGCTAGCTACTCCAACGATTACCGACCAGCGGACAGGCTTGCTATACGGTCAACCAACCACAATTGGTACAACAAATATACGAGACAATTATTATTACAACAAACAGAAAAGTCGAGTGTATATTTATTATGAAAATTTGACTTGCTTGCTTCATGTGACTTTGAGATCCCTGCCACCGACCATCATTGCAGAGGTTTTTTGTGGTTTTCCTCTGTAGCCAGAAAGTTCTCTTAAGAGTGTGGGCCACAATCGTTTCTTTCGCACTAGCCTCCCTACTACCTAAGATACGTTCATCTCATTATCATATCATCTCATCAGTCATTCATCCGACACTGATATGTCGTATTTATAATTACAGTGCGTCGTCAATTCCAATATAATTGAATAAGAAATTGATGCTCAAGCTTATCCACAAGCTGTCCACAAGCTGTCCACGGGTCCACAAGCTGACTGGTCCACAAGCTGACTGATCCACAAAATGATTGGCCTACAAGCCAACTGGTTCACAAACTGACTGGTCCACAAGCTAACTGGTCCACAAACTGACTGGCCTACAAGCTAACTGGTCCACAAACTGACTGGTCCACAAGCTGACTGGTCTACAAGCTGATTATCCTACAAGCCGACTATCTACAAGCAGAATCAAAGAATATGAAATGCTTTCACGATGGTTCATTGGAGACACTATAAGATCAATAGAGAGAGAACCTGCTCAAACGTAACATGCTCCAATAATGGAATGATAATAAGTTACATGTGGATATTTATACAGACAGTGTATTTCGTTACACAGATGGTACATCGAAAAGAGGTTTGCATCTATTTTGATGAAGGCCCAACCTACTGGATGATCAATTAGATATCAAATTCAATATCAAGTCTCTTTTATCTTATCTGAATAATATTTTTGGATAATCAGATTATAAAATTTGATGATAACTTATTTGAAAATTACATTTGCCCGATGAGAATTGAAAAATATATTTCCAGTAAAAAAGTTCACATTCACATGATAGTATAACATATTCACTTCTCAAAAATTATATTTTCCAATTATTCTATAAATCACGCACGCCGTATTGAAGAAATATTATGAAATTTGAAATGTTATAAAAATGACAAGCAAGAAGTTCATTTATACCTATAAATCAAAACATCAAAACTGTCTATGTGTATCCATCAGAACAGAAACGTATCGATTCCCATAGTCAAACTTGATCCATTCTATTCCATCCCAATTTTGGTCTTGAAAAATTTTACAATCATTTTATCAAAATGATCATACAATAATTCTAATTCCAATCAAACTCAATCGAAATTGTCTTAATATGCCGGACTTCTCAATTATTGTATGGAAATGAATTGTTCATTGTTATCAGATTATAATGATATATAATAATACTATTACGAGATCGTCACATATTAACACAAATCTGGTTTTCAATTCGATAGGAAAATTGCAAATGATTTTTATATTACCTTATCGAATATTTGTTGAAACAAAAATTGAATCTACATTATCAGTTTTCAATTGATATCAAAAATTCTGAATCGAATTGATGAAAAATTGCATTCATTCAGAACAGAAAGGTATAACGCAAATAAACGCAACTTAGAAATGTTCACTGCTCTCCGTATCTTCAATCTGACTGAGTGGCTAGATATAAGCCTACAAGTCGCTAAATAAGTCTTGACCGAGTTTTTTTTTGCATGCAATGCGACATTTCCAGTATATAGTATGATTTAATTTATTCACAAGCTTTTCAATCGGAATCGAGCATTGCTTCAGTCACGAATTTAGCGAATATTGAACACTTCAGTTATCATCGAATCGAAATATCAAAGTATTGCATCGATCAAAAATATTGGAATCGAAAGGCTACCCAAATTGCAACAATTTTCAAAATACCGTGTTCCAAATGGAATGTTTCAATTTTCCAGTGTTGATTCAATGGCTGTGTTGTAAGGGTTGTTCCTTTTTCGGGGTCAATGAGACAGAGTGAGAAAGAGAGATAGAGAAAAGGAGAGAGAGAGAGAGAGAGAGAGAGAGAGAAAGAGAGAGAGAGAAAGAGAAAGAGAAGAGACAGATCTCGCCGGCACCACTCATCATTAATCTTCCAAGTAATTACGAGAGTATTTACCAATAAGGCCGCCGTGGACAAGAAATCAAGTCCCCTATATATGCATGTTGTTTTAGCGGTATGGTGCGGTGTACGGTCCAACAGGGTGCAGTCTATTATTCCACAAAACAGGCAACAAATGTCATTCACACGGCTTCAGAAGTCGTATGGTGACCCAGTATACAGGCATAGTCAACACCTTTCGATGTGGACATTTAGCATTAATATATCGATAAATTTACTTCTACTAGTAAAACAAATACCCACTGAGAACCCCATTTCCACTGACGCTATTTACCAGAACAGGTGGCTCATTGTTAACACGCTTACTCCATATGTGACTTGAAGAAGATGAGGGGCATATCGGACCCGGTTCGATCCCCACCACCGTCCATCTTTACAAGGGTTTTTCGTGGTTTCTCTCTGTAGTCTAGGCTAATGCTGGGATGGTTCCCACAATATAGGCCACGACCGCTTCCTTCCCACTATCCTTCCCATTACCTAAGAAACCTTTATCTCATCATCCCATCATCTCATTAATCATTCATCCAACGCGAATAGATCTTAGTTAACATTATAGTGCATCGTTAAACACAATGCATTGTGAAATATACATAAAATACATAGAATAAAATATATTATATTTTCTTCATGTAAAACCACAGATAAGCCTGTATCAGGCTTTGTGGATTTTTCATGAACGTCTTCATGTAATAATATTTGAGACACAATGAAAGGAATTTCAACTTCATGCACTATTCAACTACTGTATAACCACTTCCAAATTTCATCATCTGTATGCAACCTAGTATTTATATATACGTATACCTATAATTGTATGTCCACTGTAACAATTTGGAATACAATCTAACAATGAAAAGTGTATTACAATTATGATGAATAAAATGATATAAAATTGAAGTGAAAATAGAAATTGGATTATGTAATACTTTTAATCCATTCATGAATTCTAATATTCTGAAAATAATGTTTCTCTGGAATTTGTTTCACGTCCTCTCTCTCTCTCTCTCTCTCTCTCTCTCTCTCTCTCTCTCTCTCTCTCTCTCTCTCTCTCTTGGGATATTCTCAAATTTGAATGTGTCGAGGGAGAGGGGAAGGAGGCTGTGCAGAGTCAACATCTGGAGGCAAGAGTTAGAAGAGTTATTTCGGCCAAGCTTGACCATGCAACCAGCCATTGGGCGAACGAAGAAAGGGTGACGGAAACCACTGTGTTAAAGGAGGGCTAGGCAAGAAGTGCTTTTCACCGGCATATAACGCACATTTCAAACAAATGTTACACATGTGGGTTGGCGTTTACAGTATACAGAGCAGACATTAATTGCATGCTCTTGATATCTCGTATTCCTATATGAAGGTATCGTTGGAATATGCACACATGAAACAAGGTGCGGAAAAAAGAATGTATGCTTTATTTAATCTTTAGCCCTCTTTCGACGAAAGCGGTACAGCAAAAGATGATAATATGATAATAACAATGAATGTTGATACTAATGATACAAATAATAATAATAATTGTAGTCATAATTAGGCCCATAGTGATGATAATGGAAAAAATCCTATAATGAAAATAATCATAATTATTACTATTATTGCATAACTCCGATACATATAAGTTCATATAGTCGGTGAGTTATTGCAAACCATGAAGATAGATTGCAAAATGTTCAGTAAAACTTTATTTTGTCAAATCTGTAAAAATTGTAGGTCCATACTATTAATATTGTGTATCATATTCATTATGACAAAAATATATGAAAATACATCTTCTGTTTCATCTTTTTCACCGTCCTCCTCTTCTGTGTCTTCTCTCACTCTCTGCCTCATTTTTTTTCACACTTTCTTCCAATGCCTTCAGTATTCCAAATGTTCCAATTAAGATTGTCTTCACTGTTCCACCCTTTTTTCCCACTCCGCTCAGACGCTCAATTCACCCACTTGTCTTCCCACTTCTTCTCTTCTCATTAGGACTTTCGAAATTATCCTCATACCAGCAACAGTTGAGGTCTACCTGATACATATTCTATTCCTACTTCTGAATGTTGGAACTATCCACGGCGTAACATTATGTTTCAGCTTGTCGTAGGTGTGTTACACAATGTAACTGTGGTTAGCGAATCTAGCACCGAATGTTTTTTAGAATTTATGCAAGGTGGTTTTGCAATTAGAATTGTGATAGTGTTGTACTGGGGCTGGTATATAAGACGTTGGCTGAGTCTGATTGTATTGTGCGGTCGCCCGTACCGCAATCCACACTACGCAAGCATAGCAATACATTCACAAGAAATGGTGCTATAGGTGATATTACCAGATATACCGTCTTGCATGCGGTTTCATTATTTATCTTTCTAGAACAATTAAATCATCATTTTAGCATAAATACGTGTATTACAAATTATGATTGTTTCTACAAGAGAAGAAGGTCGTTTACTGAGACGGACGGACCAGTGGCTAGCACGGTGTACCTTCATTCAGGAGACCGAGATTCGATTCACGTCATGGTCGACCATCCTTACGGAGGTTTCTCGTTGTCTCTCTGTCATTGAAGTGAGTATTGAGATGACTCCTCAAAAAGTCACGACCATTTTTTTCCACTGGTCCAGAACGATAAAATAACCATTTTTCTAATCCACCCAACAACTTATCCATCATTCACCGACGCCAATAGATCTTTGTCACCATCACAGGACTTCGGCGAAGATGCAGTGTGAATGAATGGAGGCGGTCGTTCATCAAGAAAATAATTGTGATTATGCCAGTCGGTTACCTTGCATATATATTCTTGCTTCAACTTTTTTGAGATATACACTAATTGATTGCCATTGAAATTCCTTCACCTTGCTTTTTGCTCTGCAAAAATGTCTCCAGCATCACTAAAATGAGTTCTTGTTCTCTCTGGTTCAATTGATAGAATTGAACCCACACCGAGTCTCGTTAACAGTACAAAAAAATATGTGAACATATGAATTATGAATAATAAATTATAGAGTATAATTTTAGCAAATTATACCAGTCCAAATGGGGCCCCCCAAAGTAAAATTAGCTGTGGGCCCCTGTGCCATTGCACTGCTTGCACCGCCGATATTTACGCCACTGTTATGCCACTGGCTAATATACTGCAGTGCTTGGCTGTATAGTTCCGAAGTCCAAGAATGCAATGCTTACTTATATACACTTATACTATACACCTCGTAAACTCTCACGACCATACATTTCAAAATATCGATTCAATTTTCACTTCATTTTCAGTCTAAATGGATATAAATTTCAGGAATAAATGAATGGGAGGATGATGAAAGGAATGATAGAAAATTATTGAATGAATTAAATGAGAAAAGACGAAACAAAAACTACCAAGATTATAATAAATGCAAGAGAGAAGAATGGGGAGAGAAAAAAGGGAATCTAGAATAATAAGAAATATGATCAGGATTGACATAGTTTTTTTCACCCCAACGCAAATATTCGAATTGTTTACTTTTCCTAAAATTATTACCTCAAGATTGATCGTTTGTTAGATTGGTCACGTTATCATTAAATATTCTTTGGGGTGGTAAGATTGCCGTTGTGGTGCACCGTCCGAAGGATTCTACTTTTCACCCTCTGACATCTATGGGGAACTATGACTATTGAATAAAGATTTTTTTTTTCACTGAAGAAATTAGTTAGATTTCAGCCCATACAGAATACTTGAAAACAATATATATATATATATATATATATATATATATATATATATATATATATATATATATATATATATATATATATATATATATATATATCATGTTTACGTACCGGTTCTGGACACAGCATATGATTGACTGCGCAAACGATTGAGTTAGTTTTGTGCGACTGCCTCAAGGTGGAATCAATAGTAATTGATCAACACTTGCCACCTAAACAACGAATCGAACTCGATTTAGCGTATTATCAGGATTCTGGTGATAGCTTCTGAATGACATGAAATATTGTCATTCTTATTGAATGGAAACATATAGATCTAATCAATACTTAAAAACGGCACGCATTAGGTTTGGTGGAATAGAAGCCATTGCGGCTTAACCCCGCCGCACAAATAAAGACTTATTATTATTATTATTATTATTATTATTATACTCGCAGGTATATCTCTGAGAAAACGTGCCATTCAACTCTATCTTGATACTTCTGGAAATTGGTGCACACGAGTTTATGGCTCTAATTATGATAATGTCAGTGAAAAATCAATTATAATATCTCTGTTTTTCAGAAATGGAATTTTCATACCTGATGTTGACTAATGTTTCCAATTTATTAATTAATTCAAGGCTATTGCGTTTAAGAGATCATTCTAATGATCAGATCGAAGTCTGTGAATGATGAAAGAGATAATGGAAAGGTGAAGTGAAAGAATAATGTATTAGTTTTTCTGAAAAGTGGGAAGAAAGCGGTCGAGACCTGCTTGTATATTCACTTTGACGACAGAGGGAAGCTAAGGAAAATCTCGATCAGAATGCATGGTTGACCACGGCTGGAATCAAATCTCGGTTCCCTGAATGACGGCTTAGTGGGCAAGTGACTGATATCTACCTGTCTCAGTCTCAATGTTTCGCATGGTGACATATTAGGACACATACAAAAAAGGATTTTTATCAAAATTTTCAAAAAAGCATAAGAAAACGCAAACAAAATCAATTATATTAATGTGTATATTGTTATAGTTATTCATGCATTTTGAAATACGGTATTGTTGAGCCTGTGAAACCGTTGGAAGAAGTTGAATGAGTGTGAGAAGAAATCCTCTCCTCTAGATTCTCGTCCCCCCGTCCCCCCGTCCCCTCCCCCTCCTGTGCTGACTAATCCATCAACTGATACATAAGTGTTTAGCTCGCGGTGCATCGAACAAGGAAGTAGTCAACTGGCCATACTATTACGAGAGAGCGATAAAGAAAGAGAGAGAGAGAGAGAGAGAGAGAGAGAGAGAGAGAGAGAGAGAGAGAGAGAGAGAGAGAATGATAGCAAAGCGAACACTGACACTCTACTTTTACCTGGAGACAGATGACCGACTCACTGAAATCACACAGCCTTTCATGATACAGTTCAAAATTGTGATGTTGACTGTTAATATAGGATACAAATAAAAAAAGTGATAAAAAATATATATATATAATATATATATATATATATATATATATATATATATATATATATATATATATATATATATATATATATATATATATATATATATATATATATATATATATATATACATCGTGTTTCGTGAAGTAGCTAGCTATAATTCATCTATAGATAGTTTTTCATAAGGTGATGCACAAGATAAATTTTGAAAAATAATTCTTGCTCAATTTAATCTAAAGATTGAAGAAATATTTTACTTGATAGTTCAAAAGTGAAACTAGGGCTTCCATCATTTTGAGTTCTTACAATAAAGCCAATTTCTCAAATGCCATTTCTTTCCAGCCACTTTCGGGATAATGTCAACTTGGATTTGTACAACACCGGACCCAAGTACAAAAAATATGGACCCATTCATATCGATTTTCAATTTAAAAAAAAATTCTGTTTCTAAATATTCAAGTGAAATTGTTTTCGAATATTAAAAAAAAAAATGAAATAATTGGGCTGGTATAACCTTTGAAATCTGTTCTCTCTATTCAGAAAAAAAAAGATAGATCCTACCTTCAAAAAACTGCCACCATCAGTAAAGCCATAGAATCAATGAAATATTAATCACATTAAAATACTTCCGAAATTATATAACATAAATTTGATCGGAATTGAAAGTGTGACTGAACCTCGAGCGTATGTATGCTTGTTGTATTTATATGCCCCCGTGTCGACTGCATGGCTGTCTTGTGGATATACGGAAGGGGTGCTTTAGACGGCATGTCCTAATAGAATAGAGGCATCCAATCCATCACATGATCTGTCGTATGTACAAATCCTCACAATAACGTTACATAGTCAAAGAAATAGGCTGAAAGTAACAAGTCGCATAACGGGAGAGACCGTGTGCGTGTTTTATATATAGGGTGATGAGCCGCTAGCAATATTGAAATGAAACCAGGAGCACCACGTCTAGGACACGGCCAGGGCAAGGCTATAGGCCACGATTAGGGCACTGCTAGGGCATTCCTGGCACAGCTGAGACACGGGTTAAGGCACGGCTATACGGTACGGCTTGAGTAAGCACTTCTAGGGCACGGCGGCAGAGGAGAGCTAGTGCAAGGAAAATAGGGCTCGGCTTGGGTATAGGATCATGGAATTCCCAAGATACAGCCAAGTCACGGGTATGAGGCACGACTATAGGGTGAGCTTGGGAAACAGCCAGGGCACGCTTAGAGCAGAGCTGAGGACCGTTTAGGGCTCAGCTAGGGCAATACCATCAGAATACAAATCATCACTGAAATTTAGGCGTTAATAACACTCAATTGCATATTTTATTGGAAAATGGGTCGTATAAGAATGAACTATAATGATGTTCTATGAGCTGTTGGCTCATTGGACAATTAGACTTCCTAGGTCCAAAAATCTTCAACTCGCTCCCTCTATAGATACTAAACTTTCTACAAATTGATATAGTTTTAAGAAAAAAATACACATATGGCTAAAAACGTCACCTTTTAACCACTGGGAAAACCTATTCAATAAAAACTTGCCAG
>OZ023327.1:44602222-44624722 GCA_964007535.1 Brachyptera risi
GAATCATTGCCGAGAGGAAAAAAAATTACCAACATTTCTTATTCACAAAGAAATTTCTTCATTCAACGTTTCGTTAAACTATCTTTATCATCCAATAAATTGGAAAAATTCCGAAATGAATAGTTGAATAATATAATCCCACTTTTCATAGCACATTTCGACCAATGACATGAAAACGAAAAAATTTATTGAAACATTATAATTGTAAACTATATTTAAAAATATCAATAATATAACCAATCCATGCAGTCTTCTTTATCCATCGTCTTATCAGTCTGATGCAAGTGTGTGACAATCTAATCTGTGATAGCCTCTAAAGCTGGCGTAGTAAAACAAGCATGCAAGCAAGGACGAGGAAGGAGCAAGTGAAAGTTATGGCGTTGTAATGGACTGTTGAATAGAGTTGACGCCGGAGACGCCGCTAGGCCATAACTCACGAGCTGTGCTTGTACTGAGTGTCGGTCGCTAGCAGGGGTGACCCATTGACATGCGGTCGTGAGCCATTCAATTGTGAGACAACGGGTAATAATAGACTCACAATTCGCTCTCTCTTTCTCTCTCTCTCTCTCTCTCTCTCTCTCTCTCTCTTTCACTTGTACAACTCGAATACAACTCATTCGGTTATCCATTCGTTGTGTCGACGGCCAATTGACTACAGCAAATAGGAACAGTCAATGATGGTAACAATTGAGAGGAGAGGGAAAACTAAGCACACATCTGTACTATTACGAACTGGGACTATTTATACAAACATGCAGATATATCATTAATCAGATAGAGAGAGATAACAAATTGTTTTATGACTGTTCGCTATTGGTGGGTTACCATGTACGTATACTGTAACAGTTACATTATTATTATTATTATTTTTTTTTTTTTCAATAACATCGAAACTTGATAAAAAATCCTTGTTTCCCAATTAAGTCTAAGGATGAAAGATAGGATCGTTTGGACGGGGCACCCCAAGGGCGATCTTTTACCACCCCATTTTGATTATTTAAAACTCATTATTATCATTGATTATAAGGATGAGGAGATCGAGTATAGATTAAGTCACAGACGATAGCTGATAATTGTCGATACAGTACAATTCAGTCATATAAATACAAATTTGAATATATATATATATACAAATGAATACAATAATCAAAGAAGGTATACAAAATGAAAATGTTTATTAATCAATCGAAAAACGTATGACATTGGTATAAAATCAAATGAATATAAATAATGCGAGCAGGAGTAGCTATGATTTTTCTAGCTTTAATGAAAGGACATAGACCAATATAAACATGTGCTGTGTCGTGATTCATATGGGAAGCCGACATAAAATTTAGAATTTCTCTTTGAAAATGGAATTTGAAAACAAAAATCAAATTAGTTTTTCTTATACCAAAAGTTTCTTTTCAAATTCTCGGGTTGTTTGTTTCAAAGAATATGAACAATATCGAACCCAATCAGATTTAAATATTGTACTATCCTTGGGATGGCAAAATCACTTGTCAGAAAAAGTATACAACATGTAAATAATGTAAGAATGTAAATAATATAAACGCATGAAGAAGAGAAAGATTGGACACTTTCGTGAGGGACTTAGTTTTGCAACACTCGTCTATATTGAATATAATCTCAAAATTATTATTTTTTAGGTCTGAAAAGCTCTTGGCTTTGTTATAATAAAGGTGATTAAAGGTAAAATTATATTGTGCGCCTGGTGGATCTGATTGTGTGTCGAACATGGCGGAAACACTTGACTGTGGCGACTTCTGTCATTTATGTCGGTAGATGATGAATGAGTTGGTATATAGAACCAGAAGATGAAGACGGATCATGGCCTTTACTCGGGGTTTTCATCAACCTTCACTGTAGTTTCAGTACAAACATAACAAAGTACAAAGTATGATACAAAGTTTAATACGAGAATCATTTATGCCCAGATATCCACTGACATACTGAGGGAAACCAAGAGTAACAATAGTGAATGTAGGCGACAGTGAGGAACGAACTCAAGTATACCCAAGCCCAAGTACAGAGATCGACTATAATAATATAAATCGTACCACTTGTATGAAGCCCAGTAGTTGTAACATTCTCTAACAAAATACTGAAAATATGTGTAGGCCTACTATATAAAATACTGGGTTTGCCAAATGAGAGAATGGGAGTGAGAATATCATTATTTGTTATTCTTATTCAATAAACGGCAGTGTGGAATTATGACTAGAAGCCTGGCGGCCCTGGCCATCCTTGTAATATTCAATACAATTGATTATTTCTCAATGAGTTATTTATATTGGGTTCAACGACGCACTGTACTGATGACTGTGATCTATTGGCGTTCAATGACTTATCATTCAAAAGGAAGATCATGAGGAATAAAATATAAACTATAAATATGAGGAATGCCGTTCCAATGTAGGTACATAGGCCTATGGCATCTATAATACTATACCCTATACTTCGATAGTTTCATATAATGACCATCATATATTGTAAAGCTAGCTGGATACAATAGAAAACACTACACCAAGTGCGGAATAATACGAAACATTTCACTTGATGTTTCTTTTCTAGAAACATGTAAAGCTTAGCTCCCTCTCAGATAAAAAGTCTGTGAAAAAGACGGACGAATTTACGACGTTCCACAACAATGATTTGTATTTAAATTGTTCGGTCCCCTCGTCGTCTATAGCGTGGAGGTTCCGACGACGCCCGAGAAACGTGAACGCGTGGTAAACGGCGCTGCGGGGGTCTTTCAAACAGATCTCATTGGCCGTGATATGCTGGACAAGAAGCAAGCTGCACTGTAGTTGTAGACTCTTCGCACTCAACACATCCGTGGCGTCTTCCTCGCGTAGAACCACCCATCTCACTCACGAGAGAACAATCCGACCAATATTACTTCTTTCAACACTTTTTTGACATGCGTTCCTTAGTTGTGCTTGGAAAATTGTTTCATTATTAGTTGTACACTTTAATCAACAAAGTTATTCGTTAACTATCCAAAATATTTGTGAACGTTAAACAATTAGGAGTCCATAGACTTGAGACCTTCCAAAATGAAAAGATAATCTACAAAAATCGAAATCGATAAGTTAGAAGTTTGAATAAGACAGACAGATCATGTGTGAGTTTGTTGGGTGCATTGAGGGGCCTCCCCCCACCCGTTGGTAGTGCAGCCCCGCCCCCCACCCTGCTCCCCCTCCCCTTTCCCTTGCTCTCCAGCCAGCTGTCTATCTCTACTCGCATTCAACTCATAGCAGGCAAAGTGAGAGGCCAGAAGTCGACTGTCATTGGCTGACAGAAGAATCACGTGACGACCTCTCACTTGAAAATACCGCACGCTTTTTTACGAACAAAAACAACAGAAAACAAGAGTAACGTGTATTGGAGAGAAGGTGACTAGTAAAGTATCTGTCAGTTCTCAAAAGACAACTATGTGTTGATGTTCCTTGGACTAAAGGCGCGTAACAAACTGTCAGTGATACCAGTTCATGAATCTCTTCGAACCACAAGAAACTATATTTACTACATTTAATATCAAGATTCATTACAAATTTCTAGAAAATGTATCTATTTCAAATAATTGATAAATTTTCCAAACCATTGCCCTTCTTATTTGTGTTATTGTGATTGGTCAATGTGGTAGTTGTTTGAGTGTGAGCGGAAGCGTGACACGGTGATGCAGCAAGGTACGTCCAGTGTGACGTGAACTAGCGATAGTGCTGCTAGCAGCGTCGTACCACGGCACCAACTGAAGTTAGAAGACTGGCGCTAGGACATTGTTGTAACGAACTTCAGTTGAAACGTGGCCCTCGGTTCAGACAACAATCACTTTCTCTCTCTTCTCTCTCTTTCTCTCTCCTGTGCCATCTTCGTCGGATAACAAGCGATTACACACTGCACAGTCGACAAATAAACAAACAACACATTTATTATTGTTACGAATACGAAAAACGGGAAAAGTTTCTTGAACGAGAATTATTGGCAGTGATTTGTCACTAATTATAAAAGTGCGTACGTGTTTTTGAGATGTTTGCAAAGCCGCGTGTGTGACGATTGTGGCGTGTTTTGTGCGTGAGTGCGCGGTGCGATAAGAGCAGGCAGAAAGGACGAAAGGTCCGCCGTGGATGGTTTGCTAGTGTTGTAACGAACGCGGTGACGCTAGGTGACGGTAGGAATGAGCTAGCGGCGTTGCGAAGACAAACATCTGTGTGAAAACTGTGTTCTAATATGCACTTATTGCAGATAAATCGCGTCAAGCTGTGTATAACTGTGCGGAAAAACTAGCATTTAAGGCAACGAATCGGTGATAGATTATGGTTTTGATTTCAGCCAGAAATTTGATTGAGAAGAATTTCACTCTTATAATAATTAATCAAGAATTGCTTCGACATAAAGTAACTGGTTCACGTTACTAATAAGAACAACGCATAACTGTGGCGAAATATTTGAAAGAGAATAATAATAATACAGTTTATGTCAAACCGTTCGTATATACAGTCTCACAATTTCAGAATATTCAATTGTTTAATCTGCAGCAACAGATATTTGTTTTAACACGTTTTACCGACGGTCATTGTACATTCCGAATACAGGTATCACGCTGTAATTACAGATGCTGACTTCTCTGTGCAATCCTCGTTGTCGGCCGTGATTACCATGCCCAGCACGTCGCTCGACCGATAGTGCTCTTTTCCCGTGTTCCCGATTCTGGAACAACATGCGTCACAGTGGTCCCTCTTATTCCAACGCTCGGTGTGGGATCCCCCATATGACAACCTAGGACGAAGGACCTCATCGTCCTCATGACAGACGTGATGCGTGGTAAACAAGGGGTACGACCCATGTCTGATGACGAAGACGATTATATCAGTTCGGTGAAACGGCCCCCATCACCGCTGGATGGCTGTGGGGGCCCAGGTACAGGGCCAGGATACTGGCTCGCGGCAGTAACCGCGGCACATGGGGTCAATATGGACCCCATCACGACAGCAGAAACAGGATTCATAAGCAGCCAGCCGTCTATGGCAGAGTTTATGACAGCGCTACCCCATGTAAGTATACAAACAGACAAGCAGACTACTGGCACACTAAAAAGCTAGTAATGAAGCTGCTTAGATATGGAATTATTGCAAATTCGAGGATCATCACAATGCAGTACATGGACAACAATACATCAAGACCTTTTCAACAGAAAGAAGCGTTGTTAGATAATCCCACGAAGAATAAGTCAACTCTATATTTTTGATAGTTGTCTTTCTACTTCTCCCTGTTGTAAAGTCCTTCATGAGTCGTTGTCGCTGCAATGTGATAGTGTGCGACAGTGTGCGTGACAGTGTGTGACATGATGCTCTTCCTTGTGTCCGCAGACGGCACCGGGTTCGATCAGCCCGGCGTCGGTGGGTTACAACACGGGTTTGGATCACGGGAATCAGCAAGTGGGTGATCTGCAGCAGTCGGGTGTCAACGTGCCCGAATACCCGTGGATGAAGGAGAAGAAGACGACGAGGAAGAATAGTCAGCAAGGTAGGAGATAATAGAAAAACTATCAATTGAAGCAATAATTATTCGAGTCGGTTATATTGAGTACGAAGCCACGTGTAATGCTTGTAATGGAACATGGCGGCTTCGTCGGTTAGATCAGTATCACTTCAATATACCTCGCAGTACTTCAACTCAATAATATATTATGAAAAACGGGCGGTTTCTATGAAATCAAATTCGTACGAATAATAGATACATATGATCAATCCATATCAACTTGATCCGATACGTTCTTTTTTAAATCCAATACATATTAAACATTCAATTGATCAATGAAATCTTGGTGGGTGTTAGAAAAAAACGCCGTTAACTTTCTGCAGTTGAAATGGAGAAAATAATCACGAATAATTGTGAAGTAACCTCTAGTAAAATCTGTGTTTTCATAAACCATTTTCAAAGCACAATAGAATCCGTCTCTAGACAATGATAGTATTGTTGATGCGTCCAGGTATATATAGCATAAAACTTCGGCTCAGGAGCACAATCGTGGTGAATACTTGACTGTACGATATATACTCAAAATACCGCAAAAAAGCAATCCAACTTTGATATTAAACAACCGTCAATTCGAGAACGCAGAACGAAATATATTCTAACTAAATATTATCGGTGAAAAAAGTCATATACCGAATATATACAGAATAGTCACATTCTAGTTCCAATGTAACTTGTACAATAACCTAAAAATTACTAAGAACATCGCTTCAACTCAAAATACCGCCGACCACGTCATGATGGAACATACTCTGGAATAATAGGAGTAAGTTTTAATGGTGTCTTCTTCTGTCACATTTATTGCATAAGTAGGCCTATTTACAGTCGTTACACAGAGATGTACATGCATTACTCAATTGATGATGCTCATTTGATTTTTCTGCGCCATCTTTAGCTACATAACTACAATTATCACATAATAATAGCTTTGGTGTAGGTTATAGTTGATAGTAAATCATCAATAGGCCTGATTATATATATATATATATATATATATATATATATATATATATATATATATATATATATATATATGTATATATATATATATATATATATATATATATATATATATATATATATATATATATATATATATATATGTGTATACATAATGTGTATACTTGAAGTGTAAACCTGTTCAGACGGTACAGAGCCTAAAAATAAGCAAGCTCTCATTGGTGTTAGACTATATTGTGAAATTGTAATATTGTAAATTGTAAAATCCGTTAAATCTTTATTGCATCGTTCAACTGCACTATTTGTCTCATATTAGCTTAGCTTGCCGATTTATTCACTCGTTTCTGAATAATGTTGAAGTTATAGTATAATATGAACGTCATCTGCAGCCTATTAGACTGACCGCTATGACTAAGTAGAATATACCTTTGCTTTCATCGTGTAGCAATGGGGGGTCCAAACATCTAACATAACATCTAATACCTCCGACGATCTGTGTGTTCGCTACTGGTTACCAAACATAAAGAGAACGGTTAAACAACCGACTGTGATTTGATTGATCAATGCTCGTCACAAGTCTCCACCTGTAAAGATCTATGACGTGTGATCGACGTGCTATCGGCGTGGCATATATGCGTTGTTTATCAAGACTGTCTGTAATGGAAGATACAATTGCGTTTTTTTTTCTTGTGGAAAGTGCACTGCAAAGTGTTAGGCTCATCACATTATAAGTCACATGTAAATGGAATGCAACCGAGACATGGTAATGTTATATTAACTTATGTATCAAGTTTTATTTAAACATTGAATGGTATTTCTATATTCACTTTATTCACAAGATGAACAATGATGAATGCAACAACAAATGTCAGAATACCGGCCCTGCTCTTCAACGCTTGTTTTATTATCGGTTGTGGAAAATAGAATGAAACTATGAACAATTGGGAATTGTATAAACATTCATGATACAATTTGATCTGATACACACATCGAATGTATTCATAATTGTGGAGGTAGGCCTATGCGTGGAGATTCATACATATGGCATCTAGATAGTTTAATATGTCGTTCATTGACAACACCATACGATTTAATTACGAATTCTCATGTTCAAATGAGTAATGACACATAGTTTCGGATCATATTCAAAGAATAAGACGATTTTCGAAAGTATGGAGAAAAATCATATTTCAAATATTATATATAGCAAATTATTTGGTCCAATCAATGAGCACTATTTGAAATTGAATTAAACTTCGACTGAGCAAAGTAATAAGTAAATGTCTTCAACAATTTGAATATGAAGGCCCAACATGCATGTGTTCGCATTAAAACAACAAATTTGGTAATATGAGCACATGTGAAATTCAAGAGGAATATATCTTTTAAAAAGGTTTGTGTTGTCCACCAAATATCTTAAATCTGTAACTTTTTGCTTGAAATTGAATTTGCAGCTCATATGATCAAATATAGAGAAATATTTCGAAACAAATGAGATTTTGAAATGACAGTTTAAACCTTTCTGATAGAAAATGATGTCTGACGCAACAAAAAGAAGTAGCCATGCTTTCAATTCTTACCTCCGGTTTAACCCGTTATTACCAAAGTCAGTTTGTTGAGTTTTTATTTTATTTTTAGTTTGTGGACCATTGTAGGCCGCTAATCTGTTTGGTGAATAGCCCTCTTTTGTCTGTTAGAATGGTGGGTAGAAGACTGTCGTGGCCTAATATTAACATACAATTACAGTATTCACTTTTAAGACCGAGGAAAACCACCTAAAACCTCAGCCGGGATGGTTGACCATGACGGGCATCAAAACCCTGGATGCCCCTGAATGACTGTTGAGCGCGCTAGCGACTTACCCGCCCGTCTCAGTGTTGTGGAATTGAAAGAGTGTCAATCGGGCGAAAATCTCAAGCGTGGGAATATATTGTATATGTTCGTTAACGACACGAAGTTTCGTTGGTAGTTTATCTGACATACTGGGCTGAGTTTAATTAACGCGCAACTAG
Organism: Brachyptera risi; assembly: GCA_964007535.1. Taxonomy (NCBI): domain Eukaryota; kingdom Metazoa; phylum Arthropoda; class Insecta; order Plecoptera; family Taeniopterygidae; genus Brachyptera; species Brachyptera risi. The sequence continues at coordinate 44,610,736 of OZ023327.1, forward strand.
CTATGGCTTTGGAGTTTGATCAATTCAGCAGCCATCATTTTATACATTGATCGGTCGCCTGCCAGCCCGTCTGCCTGCCTGCCAGCCTGACTGACTGACAAAATAATAACATGACGCTCAAATTTCAATGTGCACTTTAAGCTCATTTCATCATAAATTAACAAAATTGAGACAACTTGTCAGAAGCGTGGGTGGGTTATTTTTATCAAATGTGTTAGTCACAATAATTACTAAAAGTAAAATAACGATAAATATAAAATATAACCTTTTTGCCTTCAAGCTTAGGGCCTATACTCGATTCAGATATTTTCAAATATTTTAGTAAAATCATCAATAAAAGAAAGTGAAAAATTTCAAAGAAATTTTTCATAAAGTACTCAAAATCAGAATGCATACCTCATTTAATTCTTCATATCACGTTATGAATAGCCATAAAGGTGGGTGATTGTGATAGCTTTATCTATTGGTATATTCATCACTATTTCAATATGATAAATTATTCAACATTATTTTTGTACATCATAAGACAGACGTACGATCGTTCATTCAAATGGGGAAGGTATGTCGTTCAGTGATTAGGAATATTAATATCTGATTATTATTAATAATAATATTAATAATATCTGATTATTGCTATGCATGTTGGGTTCAGGCATCGATCAATTTGAACTTAATGGAAAATTAGACAAAATACAATCTGATCTTGGCTATATCTCTGATGGCCTGCAATGCTTTCAATAAGATATACGTATTCATAAATTTTGTAATAATCGGCTATACGGGTGCCACTGATCACAAATAAGACGTGCATTTAGATATTGCTATATACTTGTATAAATGGTATCAAGATTCATCCAATGCTGAAAATGTTTATTAGAACTTGATGATATTTGTACATCCAAGTAGTATCTTTTTTAGTAGTCTTTTTAGTAGTTAGTTTTTTTCCATAGTTTCAAGATTTGTATACTTCACTCAGAATGTCTTATAATATCAAATGGCATACACAAGAATTCAAAAAATAGATGATTGAATTGAGAACAAAATGATGAATAACAATTAGAGATAAGGTTGAAATACAACGAATAAATATTAGGCCCAACAAAAGATAGCACTGGAGTAAAATCAAATAATAAACTTGAATTGTATTCATTAATGTATACATGCTCTACAATGGGCATAATCAGATGGCAATATTACTACTAATACTATTGCAGGCCTAACCGAGAACAAAGATATTCGTCATAAACACAAATATCACCGTAGTGTTTGCATAGCTGTGGTATTTTGAGAATATATAACAATTATTCAGAACGATATTTACGAAAAGAAATGCAACATAGAGCGCTAAATCCTCAAAATTGTAATAATATAATGTATAATTGCCGAAGATTTCACATTTATTCAATCAGTATAGATGACCATCTTCCTTCTAGGATGCAATTACGAATCTCCATTTGGTTTATCATCAACTCCGAAAAGATCGGCATCAACACATATTTCTTTTTTCGATTAATATCTTAGCCCTGGTAATAATATTATGTGGGGCCTATTCTATTTCGGCACGCGGTAGGCCTAATGTCAGTCTGCCGGCATTCGACAGGTCATCCTATTTTCATTATTGGCAATTATTTTCGTTGCAAGTAATAAATGGGTTAGTAATGATCTTTGTGCTCCGGTCGATAAATCTCGTCAGATCTCGCACATTGACTGACTGGGAATCTTTCAGAACACATGTACTCTTTGACCGAGGAAGTTGCTATGAGTTATGGGCAGTTGGATCGCTAGAATACCGCCAGGCATACGACGGTCTGCCACGCGGTATTACACGGCACAAACACGGTCCATTGACGCAGAACAAACACAGCACAAAAACGACACAAGCACACACAATCACATTAGTATACTCCATCAATATTCGGTTCATAGAAATTCATATTGGAACGATTGATTTCATTCATATTGTGCGTCATTTCATTCATAGATCGAATAATTTTATAATGTCATCTATATTTGTGTTTAAATATAGGCCTAATTATGTAGCCTTATATTAGTAGAATTTTATTGATTATAAATATAACACGTTACACAAAGAATAGATAATACGGATTTTTCTCGAAACTGGACCATCGAATCATACGATATTTTCATTTGATATTTTATGAAATAGTTATATATGAGTATATAATTGCCTTGATACGATATTTGATAGTGAATACCTATTTATCATAATTCTATAAATGAAATCTTGGATGCATGTATGCACTTGATTATGTAGAATATAGTATATGCCATAGTGAATTATTGACTTTTGGGGTTTAACGGCGAATCAACGACGTTGTTATATAGCACCGGTAAAAACTAGAATTGATTCATGATGTTCATGTATAAATTGTGGACGAACTAAACATATTACTATGTAGAATAACGGTGAAAACTGAATAACGGTACTCGAATAATTTAAGGTCAATAACAAATAGATTCCGTGTGAAGGGTCGGATCTTGTTGAATAATAATACACATATTTGACTGCGTTACATAAAGATATATCATGTTAGTTATTTTTATAATTATAATTTATATTAGGAACCGAAATCATAGAACAGTCAAGAAGTCATCAATATACTTAAGAATTACTACGGGGAGGTGTTACCATTTTTCAAATAGATAATGATTCAAACAAAGGCTGGGCAAATTTAAATTTGCTTCATAATGAAAATGAACTCTTTTCTGCGTCTGACTATTGGAGTTTACAATTGAGAGGTACGTCTCACCATACGGGTCAACTTGAACACTATACAAACATTTGAAAACATTTCGGGCCTATGTTCAGAAATATAGGCCCAAGATTGGTGATTGGTACTAAGCTTATTGAAAACCACGTGATAAATACGTTTGTATTTGAAAAGTGAAAAATACACTGACCGGAATTTTGAAATGCTTCATTTTGACCGTCATTAATATAGCTTTCTGAAATAAATGTAGGCCTACACAAAGATTTGAGAAAATTATACTGTGTAGTTCTGTATTAATTTGACTTCATTTTTGGAGGAAATCGGACACAACAAGTGATCGAATGATATATATATATATATATATATATATATATATATATATATATATATATATATATATGTATATATATATATATATATATATATATATATATATATATATGTATATATATATATATATATATTTATATATATATATATATATATATATATATATATATATATATATATATATATACATATTTCTATATATATATATATATATATATATATATATATATATATATATATATATATATATATATATATGTATATATATATATATATATATATATATATATATATATATATATATATATATATGTATATATATATATATATATATATATATATATATATATATATATATATATATATTTATATATATATATATATATATATATATATATATATATATATATATATATATATATATATATACATGAATATATATATATATATATATATATATATATATATATATATATATATATATATATATATATGTATATATATATATGTATATATATATATATATATATATATATATATATATGTATATATATATATATATATATATATGTATATATATATATATATATATATATATATATATATATATATATATATATATATATATATATATGTATTATACATATATATATATATATATATATATATATACAATTATATATATATATATTTCATAAATTAACTTGAGAACATAAAAGTTATGAAAGGGGATGGAGCAAAATTCGTTCATTTTGACCCACCCCTACTCATGCACTCCCTATACTGAAAAGCCAAAATTCATTTGTCTGTACAATAGCGAGTGAGGTTATCCAGGGGCGTCTAAATCGGCCATTTTGTTACATTTTGGAAACCTTCTAATTTTTTTCAAGCCTAAATGGCTCAATTGAACTTTTTTCGCCTCTCAACAACAATGGTAAAGAATACTGAAATATGAACATCATTGCAACTCGAGGGAGCGGAATTTTAAATAAAAAATACCAAAATGTCAATAATCAGAGCTATGCAAGTTCGAAAGTATTGTTCGACCTACGTTTTCGGTTGCAACCCAAAAAAATGTAGCTAAAACACACTGTCATTTGAAATGCTGTATTTAACTGATTGTACTATTCCAGCTATGGCCTCAGTAGTGAAAGACTGTAATTCATCATTCAATTACTTTTTATTTCTTGTGCCTAGATGGCACCAATAAATTCAAATACATATATGAATTGTGAACATAATGAACACTCGACTGAATGAAATAAGCATCTAGTCAATCAAATACTCAATAATTATCATTTTATATTGAAATTGCTCGTTTCCCAATATATCGTTAATTATATGTATATTTGTTTGTTGATTTTGACTACTCCAGGAATGCCCATCAAAAATACCGAGTCTTTTGTTCAAAAAATGTCCAAATGAACAAGGAACGTCAATCTACAACCTGCACACTCTTGGAAAAGTTTCCTATATCGGCCTACAATGTACTGAATCATTTTCTATTACAAATAAATAATAAGAAATTATATATGTACTTGCATGCGAGGGTATAGCAATCACAATCAGTAAATAATTGAACAATTGACGCATCGAGTTTGAGTAGACCTTTGTTTTCATATCCTGCATAATAAAATCATAATGATCTCACTCACATAATACAAAAAATGAATCTCGGTTTCTGGTCTTCACGTAAGAAATGCTGACCATTCCAATTATGCTCATAGTTATCACACATCTGAAAACAATAGGTGAACTGCACTTGTTTGAATGTGATAGAACTTATTGTGCAAGAAAATATATCTGAATGTGACGTGAAAAAACGAGCAAGCATCAATAACAGACAGATGAATTAGAACGCATTCGATTCTTAGTAGTACACAAAAGTTAATACGCTTCATCGAATAGTTCAGTGCTTGTTCAAATTCAGAAATGAATTCAATGGCCATCATTTTCTAATTATAAGCCCGATCATCAACAATAACAACAATTGTTCTCATAGGAAGTTTCATTTTCTCAATTAGTCTTCGTATATAAGTGTTTTCAACTAAGCCCCTATTTTAAAAAAATTGTAATATATTCCAATATTAATATTTAGAAAATCGGTACACGCCATAGGCTACAATAAGATATAAGTTGATTACTTGAAAATGTTGTTAACCTTTGAAATGAAATATCAAAAACATTCAACTTTTCAAGTTTCTATTCATATTTATCACTCACACTTATTTCAAGTTTACTATAGTTATAAGTTGTAAAGAGCCCTCCGCATACCTCACATTTCTCAATTGAAATTTCAATCATTACTGATGCTTTTAAAATCGGCCAGCCTACCTGTTTTAAAATTTTGGACTAGGCTACTACATTGTGAGTATCGAATTGAGCTATATACATTAATTGGCTATATAAAAATCAACATAGTTGCCTTTCATTATTTTAGTTATAGCTATTGTTTGATATTCAGTTGTAGAATAGGCCTAATCATTTGACATATTCGAATATTTAGCATATGTTGATGCTGACAAGTAATTTATGAATGAATAGGCCAATATCTTATTCTATACATCTTATTCTTTTTTACTAACTGTATTCCATTTTACGCATTGCATTTTATTTTACGGAATGCACTTATCATAGTGGCCATTTTCATACTTGCTTGTTTTAAAAACATGTGTATAGGCCCCTACTTAGGGGCCTTATACACTCAAGTGTATACAAAAAGCAAATAAGACTAAGACTAAAACTAATTTAGCCACAACATCCAGTGTATAAGATGGACACCAAGTAATTCATTTATTTTGATACCGTTAATATTCAGCAATAGCATTTATCCATAATTGCGTGTTTTGTAGCTGTTATTGTGTTGTGATGTTTGGAATCTTATAGTAGGCTTATTAGGCCTACTGAATAGTACAATACGGAATAATAAGGAAATTGTAATACCAAAATGGTCATCGTTGGTAGGCCTATATCTCTCTTCTGGAAGTTATCATTAAATTCTCATGTTATTTAGGATATTTGCATAGATAAACAATAATTTAGTGAAACAGAAGGAAATTTTCCAAGCGTGTACAGTTACAGAACAGCACACTTACATGGTCCTATTTTTCCAAACTAGAAAACGCTATAATAATATGCAGCACTTGCGTATAAGTCGAACGAGAATGGGTTCTTGCATTCGTGTTCACATACCAGAGGTTTTTCTCTTGAAAATTTCATTCAATGATTTTCTACATGAAGCTAAGCTCTTTCTCGGGAAATTCAAACAGCAATCAGGGTTTTGGAATGAAAGTTAATGTCACCGTGATAGGCCCATATAGCTACCATTTGGTTTATGTCTTCAAGTACTTCTTAAGAGGCAAAAAGCTTTTTAACCTTGGTCAGCCTTGAACAAATTATTCTTCACACAACTTTTTGGCAAACATTTTATTCACCATGATTCAACTTTTCGACTCATATCTTCAAAGCACTATCCAAGTGTTGTTTTGAGTTCGTTTACAAGTGCTCAAAAAGGTCAAGATCACCAACTTTTCATTCAAAGTACAACAAAAACTATGTACAAAAGCCATTTTAATTTGTGTTATAAACCTATAAATGCAAATCTGAACTCACATTTGAATTTAATTGAACTGTTCGTAAGTGCAGAGAAATAATCGTGTTCCATTAAATGAATATATTGTCTATTTGGACAACCATGAACATTACACCCACCTCTCGCCATCTTGTTCATACACGCAAGTTTTTACTGTGGGCACGGTAGGCCTAGACACGGACAACTCCATTGTCTCAATCATCAATTGGTTCAGTCACAACTAGTCCGAAATTGGTCTTGTGAACATATAACAAGCTCGATCGTTGTTGACTGGAGTTGGGTTGCTGAGGAATGAGGATGGATATAACTTCTAGAAACGCCAACTCAATCGTTCGACTAGCGGCAAACAACCAATGGGAATTCATTAAATATGTAACGCCACGTCTGTCGTCTCGACTAGTAACGTTGATACTCGACCTCTGACCTTACATATCGAACGTCGATTATATTTTTACTCATTCCTGATTGGCTACTTTATTTATACTGCGCGAAATTGACATTCATCGAACTGTCTTATGAATATATACAAGTAGGCAATTTGATTTAGTTGGCCCTGCCAGTTGGCAATTGTGACGCCTGGAATCGTTCGTGTGTTCTGTACTTCGCGTTGGACAACATAACTACGCTACTACGGTGGTCAAAAATCCAGCGGGTGGGATGGGGGGGGGGGGGGGGTGAGGAGGGAAAGGGGGTTCAGATAGGATGCCTTGTGATCTGCAAAGCGTATCTAGATAATTTACTAATATAGGGAAACAAATTACGAAATGGTTTGGGATATCTTATGAAAAATGTGTAAAATGTTAAAATATTATTTTCGATATGAATGTAATTGCAATGGTCAACCTGAGTTCATATCAAACTTATTAAGAGTGAGAAAAAATTTACTCAACTCGAATTAATTTTGTAAGGCTCGGTATTACCACGGCCAGTTAGTATTTATCTGAGAGTTGGTGAAAACAAATAGCATTGGGTAACCATGGTGATGACAAGTTTAAACTGTCAGATAAAGGCTAACTGGACTTGGTAATACTGGGCCTAAGAAAATGAAGGAGACGCCTAGTCATGAGTAGTATGAGTGGGTAGTAGTGGTGATGAGATTCTTGCCAAACATATTCTCTCAACCGGCACAGTAGCTGAGTGGTTAGCGCACTTGCTTCGTGTGACCCGGGAGGTGAAGGGACATATCGGACCCGGTTCGATCCCCGCCACCGTCCATCTTTAAAGGTTTTTTCGTGGTTTCCCTCTGTAGTCTAGGCTAATGCCGGGATGATTCCCACAATATAGGCCACGACCGCTTCCTTCCCACTATCCTCCCCATTACCCATAAAACCTTCATCTCACCATCCCATCATCTCATTAATCATTCATCCGACGCCAATAGATCTCAGTCATCATTACAGTGCGTCGTTAAAACCCAATATAAAAAAATAAAAAAATGAACATATTCTATTGAATTAAAATTGGTCGACAATCAGACTTCAATGTAATAAATTGGTAATTTTCAAAGGAATATTCTAGATTATAATATAACGCCAACCAAGTTGAATAAAAAAAGCAGCAGCTCTTATCAATAATCTGGTTCATGGTACAACTCAGGAGGAAGTAGATGAACAAATTATAAACTATGTTTATGTTCATAAACACTTTTCATAATCTGAGAAGAAATGTCATCATAGTAATTACACCGTCATTGATATAAACCGAAACGTTGTGCAGGGTAATAACATATCACTTGGCTATATACAGTGAATTACAATACGATACAACCCCAGAAATGACATAGACATAGACATTGAATAAGCCATTTTATGCAGGACATGCACCCAGTCAATATAACTCACTTCAGGGCATTGTTTTATGTCCCTGGGCAAAACGTTTGTTATGGTTGCGTTCAGTGAACCTTCGGCTATTCTGTTTTTATGCCAGAACGAATAGGGTTTTGAGCTCATACAAACCAGCCTATTTCGCGAATATTTTTTGCCTATATAATATATATTCAGTGGGCCTACATACAATACGGAGGGAATCAAGAACTATTTCATACCCAAGAAAAGTGCGAATGAATAGAGAGAACTATATGCATGTTCACAATCATTTATAAGAGAAAGAACGTTCTCACTCACCAAAGAGTAACGAACACACCTGCTAACAATAGTAGTCTTTCTTTTTAGTGAGCTTGTTGCTATGAAATATAATATAAGATCAAATCAAAATGATTACATATTATCAAACATAAGAAATATCCGATGGAAACCTATATGCAAAACATTTTTATCAAGAAGACCTATCAGATAATTCATCGAATAATTAAAATATCGAACATATGCCATTCACTATTCATTCACTATTCATTCACCTATGCCATTCACCTATGAATTGAATCACAAAATATAGACCTTTCCATTTTCATCACATGTTGTATAGCTTCTTCCTCGATAAGAAAACTCCCTAACTATGGTTGTGTGATGGGCGCGGAAAAATAAAAACAGTATCTTGACCAAAAAACGTAATATGGGAGATATGATGTTAACCTCAAATCCAGTAATTCAAAATGTACTTTATAAGTTACTTCTTTCCTGTTGATACTTGTGGGCCTATAGGGGCCTACTAGAATTCTCGAAATATCGCCGAATAAAAACCACACATGTGTAAAACTTATTTTCTCGCTTTTCTATGCTGACTTCATTATCAGAGCGTGGTTTTTCTGATTGCAAATTAGAAATTAATTTCAACTCATGAGATTTCTCATTTTCAGCTCTTCTTAATAAATAACATGTCATTGATCTGACATTCCAAAAGCGATATATACTCACCTCAATATTGCATTTTCATTCTGACCTTAAGAGCTATATGTATAGAAGACACAAGTTCTTGAGATATTAGTTCTGATTTTCTCATATTTATTATAATCGAAATATAAAGAATTGTGAAATCTAAAGACACGTATCAAACCCTACAGATCAAACTATACTCGGAATGATTGAAAATGATTAGAAAGTTGATGCAGATACAGTAATGCGTTATGCGCTATGCATCACAAGATATACACGTCACGCGTTATGCATTGCATGACGAGAGAAAATGTTCTCCATTTATGGCGTTTGGACTTCTACAAACGAGGGCATTTTTGCATCATATTATTCATCTTTATGATCAATCATAGATGAGTTGTGAAAAATTCATCATTTTAACATAGATTTCATATCATATTTCGATACATTACAAGACAAGCAAAAGGTGAGGAAGACTATTCAAAACAATGAATGTTGAACCAGAATAAATGTTGAACTAACGAGGGATTGTTGAGATAATCTTGTTCTATTTCGCTGCTGTGTTTTAAGCGGTAGACAAGAGTCACAAAGTAAACAAACATTGTTTTCGGTTCGTCACATCAACATGAAGGATCTGACGAACTATTATAGACCTATCTGAGACAGATAGCGAAGAGGCAGCGTGCCCATTCCTTCGAGTTGCCAGATTCACTCTTGAAAAGTTTTTCTAGATCTCTTATGAAGCCTATAGTATGTAGAGATGTCAAATTGAATCCTCGCTGAAGCTCGTCTAATTACCTTTTTTTTTTATATAACCTTTCTAGCTATTTTGATATGGAAAAAAATTAGGACAACTAGTCCAATATGAATGAGAAAAAAAAGAATGAAAAATTTGAAAATTTGAATAATGTGTATGTTTCTTATGCTCACATTCAGTGAAAATCCTAATTTTTTGGGAGAGATTCTATCCAAAATTTTCCTTCCGTGTTGATTTATTTTAAAATTTTCTGAATGTTTTTCTTTCTCAAAAGTGCAGGTTCAACCAATTTGACCACAAAACTATAGAGTTATAGAATGGATACGTATCCGTTCCCACAAGAAGCTTCTTAATGATTAGTCAAATCGTGGGACCTGTGCAGTACGAACAAAAAAATACAGAGACAAAGTTCCGTTGGGATAGCATGGAGATCTTCGCTAACGCACATATCTGAAGGATAATAATACAATAATATACTGTATTGATTAAAATTAGGTTCAACGACGCACTATATGATGATAGCTAAGATTTCTCAGCATCGGATGAATGATTAATGAGATGGTAGGATGATGAGATGAAGGTTTCTTAGATAATGAGAAGGACAGTGGGAAGGAAGCGGTGGTAGCCTGTATTGTAGGAACAATTCCAGCATTACCCAGGCTAAAGAAGAAAACCATTTGGAACGTGTCTTAATATAGATGGTGGCGGGGCGGGTACTGAACTGAGGCCCGATCCATCCCTCATCCTCATATCGCGGCCATATGGAGCCTTGAGTTGCCACTGAGCTATCTGTGTCGGTATTGATATATAAGTACATACAATAATACTTATGTACTATGTGAGTCTATAAGAGAGAAAAGTGTGACGTTTGTCTCAAAGAAAAAAATATCCACATTAGTTGTATACAATAATATAGAAATGACTAAATACCCGGCACCTCCACCGGAAATATAATTTAGGCAAAAAATATGTTTCTAGAGTGAGATAGCATGTTGGTCCTGTTACCATTGAAACCAGAAAAGCTGATGGCAAAGCTATCAGGTCACAAGTAGTGATTGAAGTACATAATGTGAGGATCATTTTTGTTCAATTTTGTACAGTACATAAGTTTTTATTGAAACACTGCCGGCAATACAGTTGCCACTTGAACACAGTATAACAAAAGCAACAAATGATCAATAAGGAAAAACACCGAAATAATAATAGTAATGTTATCTCAAAGTACAACTATTGATATTCGGGGGAATAATCACGAATTATTACACAGTAAATAAATGATACATCTTCACAGAGAAATAAATGATCTAAATCACAATTTAAAAAATATCAAACAAATCACGTAGCTCATAACTCTTGATCATGAAAGCGTTTGTTTCATAGAGACCAGATCAGGACCTTGGCTTTTGATCATATATAATTGTTATATAAAATATATACACCATATAAAAAAAGGTTAATTATAAAATAAGACGGGTGGATCAGTCGCTATATAGTCCCATCATTTATGAAACAGGGGCTAAATTCCCGACATGGTTGATCATCCTGAGAGGTTGATTTTCAAGGCCGCAATTGAACTTCTCAAGGTCAGCATGCTTATGTAAAGCAAAATGTGACATCACTTGAAAGAAGACTTCTTTATCTTTCATATTTTCATCATCTTAAATTGACGTTTCTACGAAATTAGTACCATTTAGTTTTGATCATGTGCTAGAGTGCTTCAGTGCTGCACGAAAAATTCAGTAGGTCTATCTAGCCTGATCGACAATGGGGATACGTGTGGTATATGACGTATGTGACTTAACTGCCATACCGGCGGCTTCATGTTGCTTCAACAAGTCACAGTTGGGTTTCAATTTGTAATCGACAAACTGTTTGATTTGATACTTCTCCTCTATATGTCCAGTAGACTGCAATCCAATAGGCCTATGAGAGAAAGAGAGCTGAGAATATAGTGTGTGTAATGTGTAGGAGGAAGAGAGATGGAGATAGAGTTGGGGTGGTCAGTATCGAAGTCGATGTATCTTGATTCGCTGTCAGGCGCTGGCAGCTGGGGTCGGCAATCAACCACCTCGTAACCCCACCCCCCCCCCCCCCCTCTCCCACCCCATTCCCCACAACCACAAACCCCTTACGCCCTTGCCAACGGGACTCAAACCCGCCACTCTTCCCACAGATCTTGCGATTTACACAAAAATCAAGTCAATTATGTATTCAAGTACATAATACAGGTGCATATGTATAGGTACTCAGGTACATATTATGTACTTTAGTACTGAAGTTATTTATAAACTCAAATTCACAGGTAGCTTGATAGTTCCATCAATATTCAAACATAAACACTCATCTACACTTTTCTCATAACGCACAATTAATGGGGCACACTTCACTGAATTATAATCTTCCCACTATAATCATCATATTCGTTATAATTAACTTTTCTTTTGTAACTCATAATTTAAAAAATCAAAACAATTGTCCAGACGAATTTGAAGCTTACGTACTGCAATCCACTCTCATTCTCTCAAGATAGTGAAATAAAAATACATATTGGACTTTCAAAATAATGTTTGTAAATTATACACTTTTAAATGGGTTAAAATGTATCTTGTCTTTTTTGTGATAGTAGGGGTTGCTTTGACATTGGTTAATACTGGTGTTGGGGTCCGATGCGTCTTGATACACTGTCAGCACGGCCATGAGGAGGAGGGGAGGGGGGAAGGGGCAGCCGACCCGATGCCACTGCCAGTATAGGGGCTCCGCGACGGCAGGCCGGGCAGGCTGTGAATTATTGCCCCCCCCCCCCCCCCTGCTTCACGCAAACCGCGCCGAGTATTTGTTTAACCCACCGCAAAGTGCTTCGTCTTCCCCAACAAGTGCTCACTGATTAGCAGAACATTCATTACGGGGCCAGCCGTTTAACACAAACCTATAGAAGACTCACACTGTCTTATAGCGTCTCTCTCTCTCTCTCTCTCTCACACACTCACTATCAGACTCTTTCGACCTGTAATAAATATACATCAAGCATGACTGTATGTTATATCACCAGTCTCCTTCTCAAGCATATTATAACATTACCCAGAATACACCTCTAGTCCTTGTATACATAATTAATATTAAAATAATTGTATATTGTTCTTTTATAATAACTATGCTTTGAGATGAATATAATTCTATGGGAAGAATGGAAACCATCGCTGTTCCTTCATTTGAGAAGCTTTAAGGGAAAAGCATTGATTGGTTGATAGTTCTGTTGAACTCGTCGCCTCTACTAGTCAGTAAAAGAATAGACTGCTTCTCGTCTGCCTTTCCTGGCCTAATGTAGCAAATGGCCACTGCACAGGCAGAGGCAGTTGAATTTCACGCCACTGCTGATAAGCCAAATAAGGCCGAACACGAAGAAGAAGTAGAGGAAGAAGAAGAAGAGGAAGAAGAGGAAGAAGAAGAAGAAGAAGAAGGAGACGACTTGAGAAGAAGGAGAAGACTATCTTAAACCGGGATTTGGCTCGTTCACGAATTCGTCTGTCTTGTCGAGTTTTCAAGATGGCATATCCAATTTAAAGGATCCTTCGTCGACTAAATCCATCGCAAATTAGAGATAGCTTCAACACCTAATCCTCCCCCCTTTATCCCTATCTCTCTCTCCAACCTCTCACTACTCCCTTCCCTTCCCTCTCGCATACTCCTTCCTTCCCGCGCGAGACTCACCACGTCTCTGATAATGGGATGACAATGTTGCCAGCTACATTATTATCACCGAATACTCAATTAACATTAACTTATTGGGTTCTCCAGCTTATACTGA
>OZ023327.1:44629722-44654443 GCA_964007535.1 Brachyptera risi
TATATATATTTATATATATATATATATATATTATATATATATATATATATATATATATATATATATATATATATATATATATATATATATATATATATATTCATAACTATGATGATTATTATATACCATTCTTTATAAATATAACTAGAGCAATTTTCCAATTAACATGAAAAATTAATATAGAAATATCCGTTCCAATTCAAGATATGAGTGTATCCATACACTCATGGTAGATGATATTTGTTTCTAATCCTCATAGGACACACCAAGTAAAAAATATTAAAGAGTCACAAATTTACAATAAACGAATAGCAATAGATGATTACCTTGATGAATCTGGACAATGACTTAGTGTTCAAATAATACCATATTTTTCTCGTATTTAGATTGATTTTGATATTCCGACTTCTTTCGAGGTCTTTGAAATAATTGAAATCCAGTCAAATGTCTACTTTCTTTGTAAACTGAGACATGCAATGGTCCCGTGCGATCTGTACGCGAAACGGCTGGGCCCTATTTTAGACATGTAAACAAACGATCATATCAAATCCTTAGTCCTGGTATGCGAATAATTATCAAATAAATATTCAGATATCTTCATTAAATTGATGAAGTATTGTTTGTAATGCAAATTGTAATGTAAAGTATTGTGATTTTTTGTGTATTGTTATGAATAGAGAGTTGGGGCCCATACCTATATCCAAGGAAGAAGAAAATTGTCTATTCACTAGCTGAATAATTTTTATTAAACCTGTATTCACAGGGATCACAGTTAATATTTAACTAGCTGCAGCTTTATTTTTTATTATTTTTTTTTCAATTCTCATGTCGGGTTTTAGCTACACACTGTAATGATTACTAAGATCCATTGGCGTCGGATGAATGATTAATGAGATGATGGAATGATGAGAGGAAGTTTTTACGGGTAATGAAAAGGATAGTGGGAAGGAAGCGGTCGTGGCCCATATTGTGGGAACCATCCCGGCATCAGCCTAGACTACAGAGGGAAACTACGAAAAACCCCTATAACGATGGACGGTAACTGGGATCGAACCGGGTCCGATATGCCCACTGCCTCCCGGGGCCCATGAAGCAAGTACGTTAACCACTTAGCTACATGTGCCGGTGCAGCTTTATTGACTCGACTCTTTTGAAAGATGCAGTTGTATCTCTCATCTTAGACCTTATCCTGAAATATTTCAATACTCCGAAAAATACCACAGAAATGCAAATATAACGGTAATTGGCCTATGTGAGTTTGTTGTGTCGATAGACATCTCACTTCTTCCGTGGATTTACAAGTAGAGTTCTTTAACTACTCAGATAATATTTTCATATTCAAATAGCAAATTTAAATCAAATATGATAAGTAGGCATTGAATATATCATATAAATGAATTTAAATTGCAGAATCACTCCAATAATATATCTTGAATATCTCACTCGATTGTCAATTTATGCATTTGCATTTCATTCTACTGTCGATGATGAACAAAGCTGGGTGCCATTTGTTATTCGTATGAGAGTCCTCAAAACTTACTTGGACAACATGCACTACAACACCGGCCTACTTTTTCGACAATATCATTAAAATGAGTGAACTTTTTCCTCGAACTCTTTCCATTTGGCCGCTAATGTAATATTAATCATAGGCTAGCAAACGAACGATACGGGTTTTAAAAGGGATTCCATAATACCTCTCATGATATGGGAACTTATCTATTCTGTCTACTGGCAGGAAGAAACAGTACAGACAGGTGAAAAAAACAAGTGAGTGAGGACTTGGTAGTATTTATTCATTCTTATAAATCAATACGTTTCAGTTTCGATTGAAGGCTTAGAACTGAAACATTTATCCACAAACAAACCTTCAAATATGAGTATGTATAAATGTTATTATTCACTTAAATTAAATATCAAAATATGCCCTCAAAATTCGTCAATACGCATGATGCTTATTCAGCAAATATACTTTCAAAAGTTCAGATGAATTCCAGCTCAAGATAGGATTATGAAAAAACTTGCCAGAATCCTGATTCGAATGGTTCAAGCTCGAGTTCAAATTTTTCCACCAAAAAAGTTCTTTTGAAGATTTGACAATATGTCCAGTTCAACATTCGGTTATAAGATGTTGAAAAATGGTCAAGTTATTCTCAAGAGTTTCAAAAATGCGCTTGAATACATAATCATGTATTAATAGCATAAAAGAACCGAATAAAGTAAGGTTTCATGTACAGAATAAAACAACGTGCACCAAACTGAGAACACTTGATAATGTATCTACATTCGTTTCTAACAATGAAAACCTGATGCAATGCGAAATCCGAATGCCTAAGAATAAATTATTTGATGTTTCAAATAAAAGCTAGGGCCTATATCATTTCGCAATTATGTCGGCTATGAATAATGAAAAAAATAGGACCGTCTCTATAGGTCACCATGATATTTTTTTCCTCAATACTATATTTAACTGAATTTACTACAATAATAATTGAGTGAATTGAGTTCAGGAAAAACAAGTAAATAGAGAAGGAAATAGGGAAAGCAAATTATAAATTATAAACTCCCCAGTAAAAAATATTGTGGATATATAGATGAGAAATATTTGAGAAGTGAACTGTGGATAAATGCAAGGAGCTCATTTCTGTGAAGTCGCGGGTTTGTAATGATATTAGACTATGATCGAATATTCTAAGAAACGAAGAAGTAAATACATACTGAAAATTATTCAAGATTGATAATTAATTGAAAATGAAGGACACAAATTAATCTTGGTTATCATTACAGGGCGTCATTAAATCCAATATGAGTGAATGGAAATAGAGACAGGAAACATGATCACTTCCCAAGTCATAAATGAGTCTGCGACAGAATCTTTGAATGTATTTTCAAACAACGTTGGAAGATAAAGAGAGTAACTTCTGCTTCATAGGAGCTGGCTTATTGAAGAATTCTTACTCTTCAAATCATTATCATTTTGAGTACAGTGGTTTCAGAAAGAAATGGTAGAAGCATGCGTTGTATGTGGTTCACGGAGACATACATGGTCGACGTATTTCAAGTCGACAAAACGGTCGGAATCATAACTCATGGATCACCCCCATTATAAGCGACAAAAAATAGACAACTGTACATACTATTAAATGTAATTAAAACGGTAAAATAAAATCGAGTGTGCCTATCAGCAATACCAACTGCAGTGCATGCAAAATGCTCAATGCCTTCAAAAGAAGTGTTCATATTATTCAGAATAATTTTGTCAACCAAGTGCATGTCCACATTCTGTCATTCTGTAGTCTGTCAGACTATTTGTTCCTCCAGTTTTCATTTTTCACCATTTTGTCGATTATATATAGGACATAGGTCCGTCGACTATGTGTCTGTCGGCTTGTATCCGAATGATAAGAATGAAAATACTGAAGAAAAAAAGAATAGGAAAAAGAATAATATGGTATCTTGTTTCCTTGACCCGACACGACTGAGAACTGTAGCCTATATAGCGCAACAATTGTCTCTTAAAACTCACTGATTTGTGGCTTGTTTGAAACGTCGCAGTATACGTGACTGATACACTCATTTACTTTTGGACGAATTTAATCCCCAAAACACAAAATCACGGTTTCGCGTGTCTACAAAGATTCAGTACCCCCCTATATCCCTTCTTTATACCCCCCCCCCCCCCCCCTCCTCCGCGTCCTTTACACCGAGCGCATTGATCAAACCGTCTGTGGCTACACTAGTAAAATTATCCCTGGCATTTTGTAGGCCTATATACGAATACAAAATTAGAATCCATAAAACATCATTAATATTGGAGTCGCTGTTCTATATCAAAATTGCAAACGATATCGGAAGTCTTGTATAGAATATTGATCGAAATATATTGAAATATTTCGCGTTTCAATCAATATTGAATTGAATCGTAAACAATACGAGATTGGAAGTCATATTTCATGATGGAAGTCTTGATCACATATGAGTTTTTATAAGTGAAAGATGAGTCCACGATTGAGCTCTTTCCTTCACCATGTCCATAGATTGAAACGGACTGATTCAGGGTTAGTATACTATAATTATATTTTGGAAGTTTAAATTAATTCATTTCAGGGTTAGTACTTATATATGCCTATACTCATTTCTTATTTCCGCCAATCATTTTTTTTTATAGATATCGATCAATGTTTCGTGAAAAAATCAATTGCTCATCTAATTATACGGTTAGATATCGAATCGAAGTCCAGAAATATCGAATCGACCGATAATATCGATAGCGAATGGCAACCGCAATCAATATAGGTTTTTTAGTACTGAGTGGTAACTTGTAACTATACAAATGCCGTTCGATTTCGATCTTTTCGATCGATTCGATATCAAATTGGAATGTTCAATGAATTTGATATCGGAATTTGGTACAATGATTGATATCACCTGAAAAATTTGTGAAGGACTAAAATAATAAGCTGCTACTATGAATTTTATGTTAGTAGTAGTAGTAGTAGTAGTAGTAGTAGTATTTTTTTTTCTCAATTTTTTTTAATGAACATTATAGAACAAGTTACAAGTTGTGCGTAAACCCACAAAGTCAAACAAGAATGACTTGTCTGTGGGTTTACATATGAATTACAATACTTGGAAATTAATATATGGAAAATAATACATCGTCTAGATACTGAATATAATTATTATAAAAAATAAGAAGTTTGCAAATTGTAGAATAAGAAAATTGAGACATGTTTTATAATCACATTATCTAAGTACTATCGAGTTGGTAAATTTCAATCTATGGTCAAACACGAATTCTGACAAATCCATTTTTGAATTTCAGTCTTGACTTTTGATATTTTTGCTATAGTCATTAATTCTGAGGGAATTTTATTAAAGAGTACAGGTATGAGAAAGCTTTTTTCCTGTTTTCCATATGAGTTTTGATACAGTGGTTCTAAAAGTCTATTCTTATTTCTTGTTGTATGTAAATGATCAGACCTATTTTTATGTTCTGTGGAGTAGTAATTTGTAATTATAAATATTAGCAAATGCAATTGCCTTATTGATAAAAATTCACAAGTATTATTATGTCTGTTTTTAGAGCATATAATTTTGAATATTCTTTTTTGGATGCTATCAATGTAATCTGAACAATAATTTGTTGTACCTACCCACGATAAAATGCCATACCTTAATATAGATTCAATAAGTGCATAATACACTATTCTTAACGTATTAAAATTGACATAGGGCTTGAGTATTCTCAGGCTGTAAATGCCTGAGCGTAAGCGGTTGCAAATTTGGTCTATATGCTTATCCCATTTAAATTGGTTGTCTATTATAATCCCTATATATGTTTGCTGATGAGTGTTTGCTATTTTTCCCATACAAGCACAGTTTACAACACAAATGCTTGAATTTTTTCTAAAGTTACGATGTAAACAGGCATAATTGTGATAAATTAGAATAACATTTTCTAGGTTTTTAAAAGGTGAATGTATGTGCATAACTTTTGTCTTTTTATGATTAATTGTGAGACCATTATCATGAGACCAGCAAAGTATGTTATTGAAATCATGTTGAAGATATTCATTAGCAATAGTAAAGTTCTTATGAATTGCTACTAAAGCCGTATCGTCGGCGTATAAAAAAACAGAACATTTTTTGACTTCATTTAACATATCATTTAAGTATATAAGATAGAGTGAAGGCCCCAGAATAGAACCCTGTGGTACTCCAGATGAAATTGGAAGTAGCAGTAGTGGAATTGGTAGTAGTAGTAGTAGTAGCAGTAGTAGTTTTTTTTGCAAGTTTTTCTTTATTATTATCAAAAAAAGTCAAAATTTCCAACTTGTTTGCGGGTCTATTAGTAGTATTATTCCTAGTAGTAGTTGTTTATTATTATCATCATTCATTTACAAAAAAACAAAGGTTCACTTGTCCACAAAGCCTAGCACAAGGCTTATCTGTGGATTATACAGAGAATAATAAAACGGAGAAAGAAAACACTACATTTGTATATGAAAAATAACATTGCGCTTAATTAAATTAGAAAGATAGAATAATGGGGAAAAAATATTATAATGGTGGATACGAATAATACACATTAAGTGACAAAAAAATCAATTTGCAGAGTAAAATAATTACAGAGTACCACTCAAGGAGTCTAAAAGCCAGTACTTAATTTCTTTTTTGACAGAACATAAGTTTTGAAGTTTCAATAGATGTTGAGGAACAGAATTAAAAATGAATGGAATGGCGTACATCAACCGCCTTTCATCATGCTTATTATTATAGCGGGGAATTACATAGCTAATTAAGTTATTTGATCTGGTGTTTGAGGTGTTTGTATAGAGAATTTTGAAATCATCTGAAAAATAGAACTTACTTATAAATTTAGACAAGAATAGACTTTGTACAGGCAGTAGCATAGAATGTTGATACAGAGATTCAATTCTATTATTCAATCTCAATTTTAAATCAAATGGTGCAATAGAAATGATCATATTATTTTGAAGTGAAGCTATTTTATTTAAATAGTTGGATGAAGCATTGCCCCATGCAAGTAAGCCGAACGAAATCAGAGACAGAGTAGTAGATCAGAGTAGTAGTAGTAGTAGTATTAGTAGTAGTATTCCTTAACCCTCTTTCGAGGAAATCGGTACACAATTTACATATTTTACAATATAACTTATAAATAGCTTCACAATTGAGTATGCCAGTAAGCCATCATTTATGAAACGAATTAGTAATTATGGTATATCAAACAATGATACAACAAATAATCATACATTACAAGATTTCAGATTGATTGATATGGAATTGAGATTCGACAATGGAATTTGAATGATTTTGACCATACTGTTACTATACAATTAGATACACTTAGATTTGTATTTGGTGCGACAAACTCAAATCGGTTGGATGGAAATTTGAAGTAGGCCCTAATGAACGTCCCTATCTATAGCCGTCTACGTTCATCTGTCTTGCACCAGTCTGTTTCTTGATCATAATTAGAGTGATAGGCCTGATTATTATTATTATTATTTTAATAACGTCAAAACTTGATACAAAATCATTGTTCCCCAATCAAGGCTATGGATGGAAGATAGGATCGTTTGGACGGGGCACCACAAGAGCGATCTTACCACCCCATTTTGATTATTTTAAACTAATGAACTTCAACACCAGGACTGCGCTGACTGTGACCATAATTTTTTGCCGTAGATGAAAGTCTTTCAGTGCGCTGACTGTGACCATAATTTTTTGGCGTAGATAAAAGTCTTTCAGTATAAACACACGAATGTTGATATCTTCCACTTTGAGCTGTCTCTTGGGCAATGATCACTTCTTTCCATTGATAGCAGATGTAAAGTTTATCATTATACAAGATGGACAAATTAAATCAGTGATAGGCCTATAATGTTATAATTAGGCATATCACTCTACTAATTAATGGTATAATGCCTGATTAATTAATAAATAATTATTAATTAATGACTAATTGATGCTTGATTATAACATTTAAGCCCTAACACTCATTTTTTTTTCATTTTGTAATAAAACTTACGATAAACTTCACATCTGCTGTTAATGGAAAGAAGTGATCATTGCCTGAGAGACTTATTTCAAAGTGGAAGATATCAACACTCGTGTGTTTTGTTCACTCTTAATACCAATGCTGGTAATGTCCGGATGTTATATCACAGAAACGGTTTTTACTTATAATGTGTTCCGGACTTTCGGAAACTGCAAGGCTTATCTGCAGCGTAAAATTATGGTAACCAACAGCGCAGTCTTGATGTTGAAGTTCATTGGTTCTAAATAATTAAAATGGAGTGGTAAGATCGCCCTTGTGGTACCCCGTGCAAACAATCCTACCTTTCATCCATAGCCTCAATTTTGGGAAACAATAATTTTGTATCAAGTTCCGATGTTAATAAAAAAATAAAAATCTGTCAAATTTGCTGTTTTCGATATCGATGTCGATTGAAAATTTCGAATATAGAACTTATTTCAACTCATTTTCGATTTTAAAGTTTCAGCATCGTGGGCAATTTTCCTATCGAACGGCAACTCATGTATACCATCGTAATCCAAGTACTGAGATAAAATGCGTCATCGAAGGTCAGCATCGAGGTGTTTTAGGTTGCATGAAATATATTCGGTGTCCGATAGAAACTATCCATCTTGGCTTCAAAACAGAGTGCCCGGTTTTCATGAAACTTGTCAAACATTTCCATCACTTTAGCCTTTTGAAATATCTGAAAATTTTAATTTTTTTGAACAACAATAGATTCTCTTTTTTGCCTATACGTTATTCTTATGGTCTTTCCAATATTTTGGTAATCTCAATAATCAATTCCTGAATATTCATCTGATCAATCGATACCTAGAACAATAGTGTTCCAAGTTAGAAGATGAGTATAATATGCCCTCAAAAAGTGTCGTTCGAATTTGTTTCAAACTGTAAAAAATCAACAGAATTATGGACAGAATGGATGTCTTCGCTGTCGCTTATCCAGAAATATTGTATCAAAGTAAGTCCAGCGAAATATCAGTTTTCATGATAGCTTTTGAACGGGATGAAAGATCAAAATTAAAAAAATAGAGAAGCACAGAAATTTTCCCGTATCAAAATTGTGATATCTCATACCATTCGAAAGTGATAACAGAAAAACCAATATTTCGGTAAATCAATTCCCATGCGTTCTTAGCTACAGCAGATCATCAATTGAGCCCATATATTTTCAAGGTTCCAGTTCTGTTTCCATCTACAAAAAAATAGTGGTTCCGGTTCAGGTTCCGGTATCAATTCAAAGCATGCAGAATTAAAAATTCCGGTGGCTCAAGGACCATCTACCTACTTGTTTCAATACCCCCGTAATCCCAACCATACTGTTGAAATACCCCCCTCCCAAAGATTATCACCTGGTGTGCAAATACCTCTTCATAGATCATATACCCCCCATTCAAAATCTGTTCAATCTAAAGGAGGGTATCGGATCTCTCGGTATGATTCCAGTAGAGGAGGGTATCCGTACTAGGGATGGTTCACACATTACCTTTAAATGACGTTTTTTGGATGGGGGGTATCAGAGCCTCATTGATGGTTAACTCCATGCCTCCCTCTATGCACTCAAAAATCCCTCTCATACCCCCTTTCAATAGGAATCATGATTCATAGGTAGTGGGTAAACCATCACTAGGATTGTGATACCTCCATTCAACTGGAATCTTAATTTTTTAGGTTTGAGCTAAACCATCCCCAGGGCTGTGATACCCTCCTTGAACTGAAATCGTGATCTATAGGTATAGTTAAACTAGCTCCAGAGCTGTAATACCCCCATTCAACTGAAAAAAAGATTTACATGTGGAGGGTAACACTTCTCCAGGGCTGTGATACTCAATTCAATTGAAATCTGGATTTTCAGGTATGGGGTGAACGATTCCTGGGGCTGTGATACCCCTCCCCCCCCCCCCCTCCTCTTCAACTAAAATCTCGATTTATAGGTAGAGGATAAACCATCTCTAGACTGTGAAATCATAATTCATGGTTGGAGGGTAAACCATCCCCAGGGCTGTGATATGCACACTTTTGCCGACCACAATCGTTATCGGGGGTTACAGATGACTGGGGAGGTATTCGTACACCAGGGATTGATTACAGGGTACTTGAACTATCCCTATAGTGGTTGATTACAGAGGGGTATATAGTCCCTGTATTGGTTTCCCGGGGGTATATTATCAAGAAGTGAAATTATTCCTGTCACACCGGTTCAGGTTCGGATTTTAGCATAAAGTGTGGTTCCGGTTCCAGTTTTGGTTCTAGAGAAAATCTCTATTCTTTTCGGTTCTGGATTGCGGTTCTGATTCGAGTATCTGCTTAATACTGTCCGGTAATGGGTTGATACTGCTATTGTGGAGATCTAACCATGTTGGGCGAACAGGGAAAGTCAAACTGAAGCATCGCTCTCGGAAAGAGCGCGTCGTTGATGAAAGCTGAATGGTAATTTCTTTAAAAGGCCCATTGCAACGCGGTAAAGCAACGCGAGCGAGGGTGCAGGACGGGCGAGAGCAGAAAGGGGGAAGGACGTTTTATGTTTTTTTTTGTATTTAGGGATAGTTATTCGCAAGTGAAGTGAAGGCCTGTGTATTGATTTGGTTAGCACATGTATATCTATGAGCAAGCAAGTATATGTACAAGAAAGGTGCGGTATAAAGGAAGGCGGGGATGTTGAGTTATGACTCGATAATTGCATCGCAAGAGAGAACGTCAGCCTAACACTGTTTGACGCCAATCTCATGAATGATGCTTCTACATTTGAAGACACATGAAGTGTTTTTCCAAATTTGGATCTGATCTACGCATACTTTACCATTAATTTCGGGATGGACTATAAGTGCAGGGGTACACTATCTGTTGGTTTTAGCGTATATAATGTCTTCAATTTTATTCGTGATTAGACGAGCTTTAGCGATGACTCAATTTTACATACTGAAAAAAATTGGTGTTCCTTTTTATGTTTTTTTTTCTGTTTTTTTTTTTAATGTTCTTTTGTCGGTTCTTCACAGGTCGAACGGCTACAGCTATCAACTTCAAACTTTATTCAATCATGGTTCCTCATCTAACTTAGATCTGTATGGTTTCGTGACATTATCGTA
Source organism: Brachyptera risi (assembly GCA_964007535.1). Classification (NCBI taxonomy): domain Eukaryota; kingdom Metazoa; phylum Arthropoda; class Insecta; order Plecoptera; family Taeniopterygidae; genus Brachyptera; species Brachyptera risi. Next base: position 44,640,373 of record OZ023327.1, read on the forward strand.
TCATGACTTTTTTTATGAATTTTAGAAATTTCAAAAATACCCATTAGAATAACACGTCGGAAAAAGAAGGAAAATATTTTTATTTAAAAGAAATAAAATTTGGTGTGAAGTTGAGTTACATTATGATACACATTTCTGAAAACTTTCAGCTTGATCGAGTGAGCCATTTCGAAGAAAAACCATAAAATGTGCTAAAATGGTACCACTCGAAGCAGTTTTGACCCATTTCCAACTTGAATGTCACCCAATTGGAGAATGTAGGCAAAAGTTTGGCAAAAAAGTCGACATACTATTACTATCCGCTCGTCTAACAACGCATATATGGCGTTTTCCTAGTGTATTATAATATGACTCGATCGGCCATCTTATGTGACCCCAAGTATCTCTCTCTCTCTCTCTCTCTCTCTCTCTCTCTCTCTATATATATATATATATATATATATATATATATATATATATATATATATATATATATATATATATATATATATATATATATATATATATATATATATATATATATATATATATATACGTATGACGTGCATAATATTCTCAGTTGACATTGAATGACGTCACAGAATTACCGAGAAGGCATGGCAGTATAGGGCATGAAGGAGGAATGCGAAGAAAGTCCCTTATTCATATTAAGTCAACCAGTTCATCGTAGTCTACCATTCATAGTCTACCCCATGGATTATTGAATCACCTCTCATAAACCATTTCCACCACTGGTCTACCTATACTGGTCAACACCATGGTCGCTCTTAGACCATTGGTCAACCGACTAACCTACGCACTGGTATACGATGCTTAGGCTATATCATAGTCGACCCGCTGGTCTACCTTCCATGGCGTATCAACTTTATATCTTGCATGGTCTATATCATGGCCTACTAATCACAGGTAAATCATCCATGGTCGACCCACAACCATACTCACTGGTGTATCATACGTAAGCTGTCAATGCAATTTAGCGTTATTTATGAAAACTTGGCACCTCCACATATATTGAACAGATCAACGATTAAAATTATCATTGAATTGTATTCACTGGAACAAAATGACACCGTGCACACCATCATCTTTGAACTTAAATATATTCAATTTTTCGAAATATTACTGTCAGATTTAATTTCACACATATTCATATAATATTATTCAATTCATATCTTGAATAATTATTCAGTTTCAATGATAATAACTAGGTTATTCAAAGATACAGATAAGCATATTTTCAGATATATAATGGCTACAAAAATCCATGCATTATGCAGGAATCGAACCCACGCCCAACCTGATATGATTTTACGAATCAGAACCTAGGCTGACTGAGCCAGACTGGCGACATGTGATATATAGGAGTTATTATTGATAATTTGATTTTGTCAGTTATATTTCTAGTGTAGTTCGAGTATCTGAAGTGAACGTTATAAGAACCGAGTACTGCAGGGCCGTCTGTCGAGCAAACTGAACCAACACCACTAGCCGGGTTAGTCAAACCATGAGCAAGCACATCGTTCAATGAATGTTTCTATGCCAGCTACCGTCTATTCATTACATTATCACATTCTATACATTAATGTATTTACGCCCACTTCGTATAGAATCTTTTATGTGGAGGCTTTTTGATACATTGGGAACTATACTATCAACCCAACACCAGATATACGCATATATTAATTGGATGTGATATACATCTTTGTATATATATATATATATATATATATATATATATATATATATATATATATATATATATATATATATATATATATAAATATATATATATACGAAGCAAAAAGGTGAGGAAGGTTGAATTCATAACAGGTTTAACTTACACCGAAAATGGGTTGTGTCGATGTATCACTCATATGTTCATATCTATTTTTCTTTCATTGGAAAGGAGAAGGAGAGGATGGAAGTATAAGAGTACTTATACATGAGTAATGTCATCTTTTGATCGTTTTGATCAAAAGATGACATTTCTCATGTCATCTTAATAAATTCATATATTTAAAAATAATATTTATATTTCACCGACTCTTTCATATGGAAGTAATGGGTATTTCCTTTTCCCACGTCTGATTTTACGGTATAGGTATTTGAACAGCTAAACTATTTTTTCAAGTCATAAAAGCAGATCAAAAGTTGACTGTTTTTTATTTTTATTTTCCAGTTTCTCACTAGTTCCAACTCAATATTACATTTTCCATCGGAAGTTCCTCTTACAATCTGATCAAATACATTGTAGGCCTACATTGAACAATATACATCATGTATGGTCATCAGCGGAACACATCATGTGGACCTAGTGAATATAAGTTCGAACCATCTCATTGCTTGGCGCGCTGGACCGATTCAGGAGACCGTTGTTCGATTGTCGCCGTGGTAGATCTTCGCGACAGAGGTTCTTCGTTGTTCCCCTTGGTCGTTCAGATGGATACTGGGATGATTCCCTATAACCAGGCCACGACCGTATCCTTCCCATGATTACGAACGACTAAAGTTGACTTCAGCCCTTCACCGATCTATAGACAACAATAAAATGGATAATAGTTCAACAGCTGACGTATTATACTCAAATTAAGTATAAGTTTGCTGATTGAAAAATTCTAACGACCTTAAAAATATTGTGAGAGTCTCTTGGGTCAAGTGATTGGGACGCTCTGATATAAACGATTCATTGACTTGACCAAAACTTCCAAAACTTCCAATGTCGTCATGATTGTCAAATTATGTCATTCACCTAAATAATTATTGAAAAATCACTTGCAAAAAATCAACAGAGTGTGTAGAGAATAAGAGAATACGAGAAATTATCAAGGGAAATTGAATAATTTGGATATTATCTGTATATATGACCTTCAAGTAGGGTTCATTTGAACGTAATCTATAGTAAGCAATCGGTTTAGTAATGAAAATGGAGAAAAATAATGATGATGCATATATTTTCAAACATCTTAATACAAGCATGGAAAAAATGTAAAAAAAAATCAAATATTGTTGGTGGGCCTATTTAAATGATGATATCAATATTACTGCTACATAGAAAGGAACTCCACGATATATATATATATATATATATATATATATATATATATATATATATATATATATATATATATATATATCATTCATCTATTCATATTTATATATATAGGCCCCTTACATACATGAATTAACTTATATGATATATAGTTGTGTATATTAAGCAATTGAACTACAGAAAAATCTGTCACCGTCCATCTTCACAGGGGTTTTTCGTGGTTTCCCTCTGTAGTCTGGGCAAATGCCAGGATGATTCCCACAATATAGGCTACGACCGCTTCCTTCCCACTATCCTCCCCATTACCTATAAAACATTAATTTCATCATCCCATCATCTCATTGATCATTCATCCGACGCCAATAGATCTTAGTCATTAATACAGTGCGTCGGTAAAACCCAATATAGCCCATATGAAAAAATATATATGACAATAATGACACCTAAGAAATAGCATCTTTCAGAATTTCATCATTTTAGCGCTGAAATCATAAAATCATACATGAAAAGATGAAATATATCAACTTCGAAATGATGCTGTAATAATATGGCATGTTTATGTTCCATTCGTCAATATTCGAATGACTGCGCAAATTGATCATAACAATTTCTCCAGTCGAATCAATTCCATTTCATAATATCACTATAGAAAAATGTGTATAGAATTGAAAAGAATTGAATAAATTGTGTTCAACTAAATAGTACATAGGCCTATAGAGTTGATATATATTGATACGTGCCCCACATATGCATGAATGTAGGGAGACCTACTTGGCTCTATAATATAAATTGCTTCACTTCTACATACTATACTATACTATATATACTATATTACACTGCCATATATATGGCTACTAACTATGCACTGAGATATGAACTATGGAGTTGATTGAATACCAGCTGAACCGCTCAACCTGAGCTTGTGTTATATATTACATATATTATATCATTATGTGTTATATCTCTCGCCTTGCATACTCTGAAAACTTGAGATGAACAATTGGCAAGAAAAAGAAACATACGTCAGAGAATGTCATCATATAATATGAAAACATAATCTAAAATTCTTTCACTGATAATCTTCAGTTAATTTTGTTCAATGCGGTGAATATTCAATTGTTCGGTGTTCGATATATTCGATATGGATGTCAACATATGTGATATTCAATATATCATATTCATATATATATATATATATATATATATATATATATATATATATATATATATTTATATATGGATATAATTTAGATATAAACAAAATATGACTATGATAATGCTAATTCTTATGACGCGAATAACACTTGTGCAATAAACATACATGCTATAAGGTGATGTTTCAACCCAGCCGTGTGAGCCCGTGGTACTGACTTGGTTCAAAACCTTACAAAGCATCAGACGAGAAAGCAGAAAAACTGACTATGGGAAAAGTTGAACGTAAAAAACTCGTCAAACAAATAGCCCTAAAATGGTCTTGAGCACAGTGATAAAAAGGGTGGCTGGCATTCTTGCTTGCTGTAAGATATTTTATATACCATAATATTACAAGAAAGCTCACGAAATAGACGAAGAAATATGGTGAAGATAATATGATGAGCTATCTACTGGTGCAATAGGGTCGGTATAAGGTCTATTCATTTCACTGGCAAACGTACATAGAGGTTGGTGATAGAATGTGAGACAATGAGTGAATGGTGATGTAGAAGGTTCGGCGGCGATACTAGTTCAAGTATTCAATCACTAGGTTTATGCTGGCCATCTCTTGTAAAACATTTCTCTCCCTGAGTCCGGATTCGATAAAATTTCAAGAAGATATTTTCATTCATTTTACATGGTGTGAAGTTTGAGGTGTGAGATTTGTGAGGTTGTAGTTGGTTCGGTTTGGCTTTAGGTTAAAAAAAAAAAATTGTTTCTCAAGAACTCGTGAAAATAGACGACACTTCATTAAAGAAAATGAAAACATGATGGCAATAATTCTTTCAACTTTTCTCAATAATACTGACAGTTCTTATAGGCCTATATATTACGAATTTTCATTTTTCGTTATCAATTCTGTGTAGGCCCAATTTTATGTAGATTTAGGATTCAGTGTTTTTTATTCTTCAATCAACACGGAGTAATTGTAAGAACTGTAAGAAGTGAAGTAAATCTGATCAGTTATTCTTTCAACATGAGCGGAACTCACCAGGGTTGAGAAAACCCCGGGTTTTATTGAATAAACCCAGCCCAGTGGGTTTTTTCAGGGTTTTGGGGGTTATTGGGGTTTTTGGATTTTTTTAAAACATAACCCTAATATGAGTAACAAATTCACATTTTGTACAGTGTGTGCTCTTTTGTCTTTTTAAGTTGGTGTTTTGTTTCATTTTTTGGTAATTTTTTGGTAATTTTATTCTTATTTCTTACGTTAGTCGTTACTGTAACTCGTTTAAAGCGCCTTCAGGCTCACATACATGGCTGTAATTCTGGAAATATTTGTTGTGTACAAGTAATATAATTATTAAAATGATTAAACCTAATGTATAAAACTATTATGAAGTGTTTTGGTATTTGATGATGAATATTTTCCCAAAACCCCCAAAACCCGCTTTTAGCCGGGTTTTTTCATGTGGGTTTTTGGATCAAAAACCCGCCGGTTTTAATATTTCTCAACTTTGGAATTCACGTATATAGCTGCATATGGGCAGGACCATATATTATGTAGAAACAACTCGATGGCATTTGTTGACTTTTACTACGGAGTAATCAAAAAACACGTGTTAGTGTTTCTTCTCGTCACATAGGGCCTAGAATCAATATGTGAGTTTGTTTTTTGAAGTTTAATCAACAACTTGTTCAGATGACTTCGCAAATTCACGTTTAAACATATATTCAATTATATGAAATATTGCAGGACAATTTGAGTCACTCTGATTCTCATAACTGAGGATACTTTCAGTACCAAGGCGATTTCAAAGTAATTCAGATACATTTATCAGAATCATTAACTTATTGGATTGAGATATATAGTGGAAATGAATAACATGTTCTCAAAATATGCAATATAAATTCAAAATGTGTGAAATTTGATATTAGGGGTTTTCGTATATTTTTTATATGTCAATCGGCTAGTATTTGAGGTAACAAGCAAAGAATTCAAGAAACTCTTTCGTTTACCGCTCGAAGTTTTTGTCTGATATGTGGTTTGTGCATGTGTAGTTATCATTTCGGTCCAACTAGCATCAGTAATAGAGCACATCGATCATAATCGGTACCGGTATACTTGTATTTTCAGCCGTATGTCTATATATTGCGTGTTACAATAGTACAACAATTACTGTTTGGAAGGTCAAAAATAACAAATTGTCAAATGGGTAGGCCTGCACGATACAAGATTAAAATGATAGTATCTTTTCAATAGGATGATTGATATTAGAAAAAAATACTATTATAAAGTGTAGAAATAAGATATTCTATTTGTTTCAAGGTAAGATTCCTGAACATCTTCCGATCATATGGAAAACAAATTGGCAATGACTAAGAATTACAATTCTACCATGACCATGATCTTATGACGGCATAAAAACAGTGGCGTCACCATCATACCAGGGTCTCACATGAGATTTAATAAAATCCCTCTTTATGAGTTCATCTTATTCTTGCCTCTGCTGAAGAAGTTGGTGAGGATTCTGCTCAAATGGAGCGAATTGTTCAAAAAATGTGTATATGATTGTCGTTTTAATTGTAAGTCGGGTGAATATCAATCAAAATACTCATTTTTGAGAAACATTATTAATTTTTCACCTTGATCCCTTTCCCCTTGCGTTCCAATATTCACGCCAATACGTGACATGCAATGACGAATAATTTCATTGGTAAGTGGCAATTCTTCATCAGTCAGAAATTCGAGTGAAAGTATAGACCCTACTTCTAAAACATAACTTAAAACCAATTATTATAAAAATTAACTCAAGAATTACTTTGTTAAAATATGACTATATATTCAGTGAGAGAGTTTACATATCACTCAATCAATAACACACCATAGTTTTTTCCATTTCGAATGTGATTTTATCTAACTGTGAATAACTTGAATTGATCCATTTCTATTTTCAATGACATTGACATTGTAAAAATATGAATTTTCTAACCTCTTTTTATTTTAACCCAATTGAAATGTATGATAATATTGACTAATTCCATTGCATGTGCTTTTGAACACAATGTGTAAAATGTCACTGTTCTAAGAAATGAATAAATTGAAATAAATCAAAATTGAAATTGAATTGAAATAGTTTGTCTATCCACTGATATTCTATCCATCAAACGGGTCCACGAAAAGTGATGAGGAATGGGTAAAACGATGCCCTCTAGTTCTGTAAAAGTAATGCGGTCTAGCTCAGCGGTTATAACAAACAGCAAAAAGATTCTCGTTCAACTTTTCATAATCTGTCAATAAGCAGATAAGTCCTCATAAGTCCGTATCGATCATAATGAGATAAATCATACCTATTCAATCATGGGGTTGAATAACTGCACAATAATATATAATTCTTGAATACAGATATAAATATGTATATATCGGCATTCAACATTATAAATTATGCTATAGTCGTGACGATATCGCTCGCCATAATTTCACAATTGAACACTGTTCCCTAGGAAAATAATCTCAAATTGATATAAAAATCATAATGGTAATAATAACCATTCAAAAGAGGTATTCAAAGCTCATATTTTCAGCATTATGCTGTGGAAATGAGTATCCGATAGAAGCAAATTATCAAAGACGAGAAATATGTTTGTCTAACCATAAATTTCTAAATATACGTAAGTTTCTACTTGAAGAAAAGTTGATGTACGGAACGAAACAAGAATGATATTAAAAGTTATGTAGAAATATTAGTAGACCTATAGGCATACACTAAATACGTTCCACATTTTAAAGAAGAATTCCTCCTTTATAGATGGAGGCGAAGATTATGAATAACAAATTTTACGATATATTTATACAACTTCAAGCACCTTCTCTCCAAAAAAGTGAATTTATGATAATCTACCTATAAGCCTGAGTAAACCATAACTTTTTTAAATCTCATTTATGACATTTATCAAATAAATGATCTTGTACGTAAAATGTTCTCGTTGGGAGTTAAGTGAGTCTATCGTTGGAAGGAGGTAGATCATAGGAAGGGCAATGCATGCAACAACGATATCGTGGATATCTTAGAGCTCCTTAAAAACGTTTTGGGACATTACACACTAGCGTCATCTGAAGTTTCATTAGTAATACGGAATAAAATAGCTTTTTTGCCTAACTCCATGACAAGTCATACGAAGTGGTTCGCAGTCAATCACATATGTATAGTAATGGATGTTTGCATCAGAGAAAATTTTCCTGATGTAATAATGCCAATAGTCACTTATGAGAGAGTTACTATCACTCACTGAGGGTAACCATGCGTGGGTTTCACCAGGCGCATTATAGAAGTGATCAGATGTAATGCCTATACTGGACCTAATGTTGTATGAATGAGTCTAGAACACGGACTGTGCTGTGTCTGTTCACTATACATAATATCAAATAGTAACATTTAGTTACATAACTGACGTATATACTGACTGGAGTGCACACGGGTACTTGGAATAAATCGTAACAAACGGACCAGATTTTTTAGAGTTGGAGATATATCTAACAACGTGGTCATGACCGATTCCTTTCAACCTCTGTGCCTCGTGCATCCATCTGAAGGGGTAATACAAAAAAAGAAGGAAACAATATGTCTCAAAAACGAATTTAGCGTAAAATTTTAGGAAAATAAAATAGAATAGTAAGTCGTGAGTTGAAACCAAATGGACGAATGATTCAACTTTTCATCTATAGCAAAGATAATATATGTACAGCACTATTTCTGAGTTACTTCAACACAACATTATCTGTAATTTATTTATTACAACGAATTGTTTTCTCATTGTATAAGGGTGTAGATTGGATGAAGTAGGTGTGCACCTTCCTCAGTCCCTTTCATATTTTCCATGTACTAAGGTCACAATAGGCCCAAGGAGAGAAATAAAAGAACCACATTTTAATTATAACCATAACCAAATATATTTCATGTTTCACTAAAACGTGTTCAACGTATTTTAAACTTAATGAATTATTAGCTATGCATCAATATTTTACATCATTTAAATAAGCATTCTTTTTACCGCATAAAAGAAACCAAAGCCCTTGAAAAATATTTGAATGGTTTTAAGAAGACTGATCTGTAAATGCTCGAAGTCATGGTGTGTTAATTGTTGCTAGCTGGTCAATGGGTATAAAGCTCCAAGGGGCAGTGAAATGTAACTCGTCATCTTGCAACAATGACATCAAAGATGAGCGACACCAGCGCCAGTCCTCTGTTGCGGCCGACAGACCAAACTGTGTCAATGCTTCTTTATTTCTCTATCACTGTGCGGCGGCATGTTAGTCATTTAAGGTGGCGGTGGTATCAAAAACAATTGCCATCTCATCCACGATGAGAGAACGTAGTCAACAAATACATTTCAATGAAAAGAAAACGACGGCGGAAAGTTTGAAGTGAATTTTGGAACACTGTATGAGGTAGATCGTAAAGCCATTGCTTCATTTTAACACTTTGGTATCAGCAAATTTGGTTTTGACTTTGAAAGAGTTGTACTACTAAATGTGAACAAGTTATCCACGTAACCGACCACAGAAGTAGCCTATGTTATCTGTAAATCAGAGCCTGTTTTTGCACCCTGTCAGTCAGTCAGCTATAGCTGTTAGCTTGGGCATATAAGCTAGCTATACTTTAGGCTAGGGTGTTTTGTGTTTCAAGATTTTCCCCTCGATCAGTCTCGTCCCTCCACTCCTTACCCACCCATCTACCCCACCCCTAGCTCGTCTGCCTGATGATACGGATATTTCATTTCCTCCTTCTCGCAGTTCTTACTGCACACGCTGTTTTTTCTTACGCACGCTTTTTCCACTTAGTTTCATTTCTTCTTTGTATCTCGGTTCCTGCTTTACCGATTTCCTATAATATCTTGTAGTGTGTTTGTGTGTGTGTGTGTGTGTGTTACTTCACTTTTTCTCTCTTATTTTTCTTCTACTCCTTTCTTCTGCTAGTCTCTCTGAACAACTTGCCATCTTCTATACTTGCATGCAGTATTTTGAGTACTGTGTGCTCCAGTAACCATTGTTGCATAACGAGTATAACGGCGACATCCAATGGAAATAATTATAGGTGCATTCAATCACAATTACTCAATACCGAACTAAAATCCTTCTTTTTATCATTGTATTTTATGAACGATGTTTTGAACAATCACCCATAATTTACATTCACCAACATTTTGTACTTTATTTTCTACCAAAAAAATTGATGTCTGTAGTTTTTCAACTTGATATAGATGCAAACATTTTTCGGAAATTTTAGTTTTTTTGGCACCTCTCAATAAGACGGTCTCACACGTTTGAAGCAATTCATGAGTTGTGTCATATGTAACATGTTATCTCTCATTTGATTTCTCCAACCCATTTTGCTGAAAAAAAGACAATTAGATGAGAGGATGGATCACAGAATTTCAATGGTTAACATTTGTTTTAAATACGCCATGTCATCAGTTGCTATTTACGCGGCTAGTTTTCGAAAACAATCTCTCCAATTCGATGAACAAAGTTCCGTTCAACATTTGGTGCAACAATCGATTACAGATGATGAGTACAATGCTACAGCGAGCCAACCCAGAGTAACATTCAAATGCGAGTAATACAATACCTTTGGTGGTCCAAGCGCGAAAAGAACCAGTCAAATCATTTGTAGACTAATTCTAAGAACTGTTCTGTCTCGCCTGCTGCGACGAGATCCTTGCGCTACTGCGATAATAAAAAAAAATGTATGTTGTCAATGAACAATATAGGCCTACTCACTGCTTTCAGCTGGGTCTACTGAGACGTTTGGCCGAGTGGCTAGCACACTGAACCGCGTCATTCAGGAGACCAGGGTTCGATTTCCGCCATGGTCGACCATCCTGACAGGGGTTTTCGTGGTTTCCCTCTGTCGTTCAGGTCAATACTGGGAAAAGGCCACGACCAACTCCTTCCCACTATCCAAAAACATCTAATAAAATAACCTTTCACCTTATCATCCCATCATCTCATATATCATCCACCGACGTCAATAGATCGTAGTCATCAGTAGAAAGCGTCGGTAAACCCAATATAAATAAAAAAAACTAAATCAGCTGTGTATACCAAGTGAAGGAACACATTGTAGTTCTTGTAGACTGAATCCAAGTTACATGAAATGTATCAATCAAAATAAGCAGTGAAGACACTTCCACCAAATTGGAACCAACATTATTAAAACCTATACATTATCCGATGGAGTTAGAGATGCGGGAGAAAAATATCAAAATTAGGTTTTTGATCGAAACTCACATTTTTTTACTGAATTCACAAATCTTCAAGAAAGCATGGAGATTCTGGGGAAATATACAGTAGCATTTTTGAAAGTTGACAAAAGCATTTTCTTCCAAAAATATTTGCAACGAACCAAGCATTGAACAAGGCTAAAATTGCTTCACGAAGATTGAAATGAGATAAAACCTGCAGAAACCTCAACCCAACCAACTAACATGACTCAATATACCCTGCTATTTCTTCTAACCTCATCCAAACCTAATCTAATCCATCCTAATTCATCTAAGCGAACCAAATCAAATCTAACCCATAAATTATCCTAAATTATCGAACCCAACTAAATTTACTCTAATCCACCGTAATCAATCTTACAAACCTGATAAAATTAGTTTTTGAATAGTATGCCTAAAAATGTGTAATTACTCTCGCCTATTGGCTCGCGTGTTATCATCGTTGCATGCTCGAGTCAATTCACTGTCCACAGATTACAGAACGAAACACTGACCAAGCGGATATACTGTCATGATAACCCATAAGGAACCCATTCTACGTCAACACTCTTCAAGAAAGTTGATTTCAATGCTGAACTATACCAACTCAGAGCACGCAGAGAGCCTACATATGAAAGGAAGCGTTTATCGAGTCTGGCAGCCATGTTTTTGCAAAATACGACTTACCATTCTCAAGTTATGTGGCTCATTCTGATGGCTCATTCCCAGTTCAGAATTAAATAAATAATCAACTATCATTTTCATGTGAAAAACACATGAACCTGTCTATATATGACGGAAAATGTACATTAAAAAAGTGTCAACCATTTTTTTTTGCCAAAACAGTAACTGCACGACCACTCTATTTCATATTATATAGGCTACCAAAAGCATGCACAGATGAGATGACCTGCTGCTAAATATTTAGTACGAATCACTTGGGCACATGAACATTAGAGACGACATGGATATATGTATTGTTTCGCCATGTATGTCTGCACATATATATATATATATATATATATATATATATATATATATATATATATATATATATATATATATATATATATATATATATATATATATATATATATATATATATATATATATAGTGATTATCAATGACACAGTGAAATAAGTTCACAGCGTTGATTAATAACAGCAAATATGATTGTAATGTACCTGCAAGGTAAAGTTGTGAATGTCTGTGAGAGACCTGAGCATGTACTCTTGGCTCTAAGCTAACCAATAGACGGTATATTTTGTTTGGAATAAACCAGTAGCTGTTATTTGAATTATGCAGTGTCACTCCCATAATCCATCTGTCATGAAATATGTCCGATAGAAACAAAGCTCGGTGCGCAAGCGCATTCACTCTGTTGGACCGACCACGTGATGAGTCACGTGGTCTTGTGGATACTGTGGCTGTGAGGGGTGAACAAATCATGTGCAAAGGAAATGATCGAGCGTTCGTTCATGGTAATTTCAGAATTGATCTTGTTCTTGGAGACACCGGAAGTCGATTCATCATTCAAAAGTCGGATTGCAATCCTTAAATTATCTACCAGATAGTTCACAGAGTTATTAAATTATATTAAAACAGTTTAGGAACCGTGTACCAACTGGAATTATCCAGGTAATATGCGGGTAATTTTTGAAATGAAGAAAAACGATTGTTTTTTCACATCGACATCATTCTTTGCAATTCTTCCCTGTTTTGGCAGTCAATGAAAGAAAGTACTTTTTTTTCGAGTTAGAAATTCTCATTTTCGACCTCGAAGATAAAGTACATTTGACTGTCAATCAGCTAGCTCATAATTAATATGTCATTTGACAAGTCTCCAAATTTACAGATGAAACATCATCAGCTATCTATTATAATTGATTGAGACATATGGAATTGTGATTATCGAGCTCATCCACATCTGTACATGTGAAAGAGGGAAGGAGAGAGGACACGAATGTCTGAAGAAAATGTATTAACATATTTTGAAACAAATTAAAAAGACTATTCTTTTTACTTTTTAGTTCATCTGATGGTGAAGAATTATTGGAAGTACTGATGTATGGAGGATTCGATTGACTGTCCTCTATCCATTAGTCCTGATGGTCGGATGTGTTTATCTCCCAAAAATCTCGTAAGAAAGTTTACGTTCAGAACGAAATCTACAGCTGAGGTGGTATCTTGTAGATTTTACGCGCGCTTCATGATTCTGGAAGGAGAGTTGCAAAATAGTAAGGACAGTTATGCGAGGTTGAGCTTGATGCAACAGCTTCTCGTTCGCGTGATTCACACCGCCATTCTCCATATTAATTCCCATATTATTATTCCCATATTATATTATTTCTATATTACTCTATGTGACACAAAATAATTCCCGCGTAATGAATAACCCGTAGGCCTACTCGTACCCAACCCGGGCACCCGTGTATACCCATGTACCCGATATCTCTCTCTCTCTCTCTCTCTCTTTCTCTCTCTCTCTCTCTCTCCTCTCTCTCTCTCTCCTCTCTCTCTCTCTCTCTCTCTCTCTCTCTCTCTCTCTCTCTCCTCTCTCTCTCTCTCTCTCTCTCTCTCTCTCTCTCTCTCTCTCTCTCTCTCTCCTCTCTCTCTCTCTCTCT
>OZ023327.1:44657143-44719643 GCA_964007535.1 Brachyptera risi
TGTGGTCGAATTCCCACTCAAACTGCACCAAGGCCCTGGAGGGTCAATTTCCTATGTGGGCGTGGACGTGGTAGATATATTAAAATAGTCACACAATGTTATATAACTATGAGGATACTCATTTTCACCCAGATTGGTCGATATTATTGTAATGAGGAACATCAATTATGTTCTAAAACTTGAAATAATTCAACTGGAATTCTATTCTGCGTGCATTTGTGTTTGGTCAAAAGTCTTTAGACCGGCACATGCAGCGCAGTGGTTGACGCACTCGCTTCATGTGATCGGGAGGTGAAGAGGCATATTGGACCTGGTTCGATCCCCGCCACCGTCCATCTTTTCATGTTTTTTTTGTGGTTTCCCTCTGTAGTCTAGGCTAATGCTGGGATGGTTCCTACAATAAATGCTCTTTCTTCCCACTATCCTTCCCAATACCTAAGAAACCTTCATCTCATCATCCCATCATCTCACTAATCATTCATCCGACGCCAATAGATCTTAGTTATCATTAGAGTGCGTCGTTAAACCTGATATAAAAGTCTTTAGCACCGCCATTGAGGCTGACTAGCGCTCGACTGATAACTATATTGAATATGATATGCCTGCGGATGGAGAGGTGAACAAAATGAAAAAGTGACACTGAGAATTGCAGAGTAATAATCAAAAAGTATAATGTAGTCTTATAAATCACTAGGATCCATGATTTGTATCAAGACAAGAGAAGCGTCAACTGTAAATGTTCGCTATAAACATTAAGCAACTCACTGTTGAAGCATTATCTACGATAACCATGTGTAGGATTGCCTATACTTACAAAACTTGGACCTATGGAATATCTGTCGATTTCAACATCGAATCGTCGCTCGAGTTGATAAAATCGTGCATTTATCATTTGTTACATACAGAATAACAATCTTGCAACGATATTTTTCACTTCATTCTAGTTTAATTAGCAATCTGATGTCCGGTAAGACCTTTTAGAAAATTATTTATAGAACACTGGCTGGAATATTACATTTCAAGTATTGACAGCCCTCATTGAGCTGTAGGCATACATTTTGCAAGATCTTTGAGTTTTTCTATCTAAATGCATGTGTTGCCCATACACGGTAATGTAGGAAATGAAAACACGTAGCCCAACAAATCGACAACCCAATTCAATGCCATACACTTGAACATTAAAGGTCATGGAAATTGTATGGACCAGCATGTTCTGTCCGTGGATGGTAATGTGCGAGACTATAACATCCATGGACCATCAAAGGCAAGTCAATATACATTGTCATACACTTTAACTTTGGCGCACGGCAATAACATGATAACTTAGTATTGACCATGTATATATGCAAGAGATGGCAGCAAGTACTTTTGATAGAGTTAATTCAGATCCAATTATCTATGCGTGAAGAAGTCTGACGTCGAATTGGATAAACTGCAAAAAAAATGCCTTGACTTGGATTCATCCCCAAGTGCTATAAAAAAAGTGATCACTTAATAATCAGCTACAAAAAATATATATTCCAATTGGTCAAATCTTCTGCCGGCAGAATTTTCGATCCTCGAATTTTACTCGTACATTCGCATTATATTCGTGTGTAGGATCTTGATTGACCAATGCGATTGGAACAATCAAGTCGCCTATTTTGTTCAATTCAACTGTCAATTCGCGTATAGCCACAGCTATATCTAAGCTAGGCTTGACCGTGTGTTATTTCTATAGTCATACGGTATAACCGTCGTGTGATACCGGTGTGGCCTGGTTTAGTGGTGTGTATAGAAACACATAGAATAGCGTGTTATTAATTGTAGTACTATTAAGGCCCAGCGGGAGTCTGACACAACTCTTCAAGCTTCGCCACTCCAATTAACCTGACAACTCATGGGGAAATAAGAACAACAATTCGTCTTATACGTCCTACCGACCTTCCTGCCTGCATGCCGTCTATTAGGAATATTAGCTGCCCTGCATAGAGATACGATACGTTATCATTTGAGACGAGCTGTATCTGATATATATTTATATATATTTATATATATATATATATATATATATCTATATATATATATATATATATATATATATATATATATATATATATATATATATATATATATATATATATATATATATATATATATATACATATATATACATATATATATATATATATATATATATATATATATATATATATATATATATATATATATATATATATATATATATATATATATATATATATATATATATATATATATATATATATATATATATATACATATATATATATATATATATATATATATATATATATGAATATAAAAAAAAAAAAATATATATATATATATATATATACATACAAATATATATATATATATATATATATATATATATATATATATATATATATATATATGAATATATATATATATATATATATATATATATATATATATATATATATATATAAATATATATATATATATATATATATATATATATATATATAAATAAATATATATATATATATATATATATATATATATATATATATATTGAGGTATGTTGAGATACTGATGCTGAATCGTGTCTTGTATCTTGGTTGAATTTTTCAATCTTGTATCATGTGACTTTCTAATGGAAGAAATGTATCTGTGTCTCTTCATCACACATTTTATAGGTAAAATTAACATTCTTCTTCAAATTCTATCGATTTGTACTCAATATTTTATGCAGTGAATTTCCGGTGAATATATGCATATAGCTTGGCTATACTGTCATGTTATTCCTAGCATGGTTTTCCTATTGTCATTGAAAACTGTCGATCTCACAATTGTCAGTTGTCGCAGAAAGATTTACCAGCAATAGAGTTGGGGAAAACAGAAGCTGGGAACATTTATACCGTAAATGTAGCTTATATATTGAAATATTTTATTAAAAGTAACTTGTATCTTAAATATTGGCTTTGAAATATACATCTTGTATCTTCTAGGATTTGAGAAATTCATCATGAATTGGTATCCAAGATACATCTACTGAGGCAATTTCTGTTCATCTTATACAAACTATACACAGTTTGTCTGAACTTTTCAATTGAATCAGAGGTCAATTTTTCAATAAGTAATGATATACTGCATGCTGCATGAGCTGTAAAATACGTCATTATAAAACGAATATAAGCTGTACGGTGAATCTATTATAGGTGCGTAAATGCTTCATTCGATATCAACGAATATTTTCCGACTCTCTAGAGTCTATAATATACATCTTATATTTTATATAACTCCTCCTCATATATGGCTACTAATTAATGGAACTTCAACATTGTGGTATGTAGAACGATGTAAAACAAATATCATACATATACCTAAAGGTTGATAGTAACCACACTCAATAAAATAATGCATAGAGAAAATACTAACATTTTTCTATGATTCTGAATAATTGAGCCGGCTTTTTCTCAGAATTTGCTCAGATATGGGTGAAAACTAATTCGAAAATAAATAGAACACTTCAATCTGAAGAATAAGGTGCTTCACTCAGTTTCAAATCAAAATATTCTCTGAGCCAGCAGATACAAGGACATTAGTTTTATTATTATCGTTTACCAGCCAGAAGATGTACCCCATTGAAATGAGCCGATTGATGTATATAAGATATATAGCAGCCACGTACAGGCGCCACGTTTTTAAACTAAAACAAAGAACTACTTTTAAAAAACGCTTAATCAATTTTTTCAACGTTTCTTATCCAATTTCCTGTCGGGCAAATTCGTCGTCAAAAACAAACCGGTAGGCCTGAATGCGTTTTTTCTCTCTTTCGAAAAACTCATTCTAAAAGTGGTTAAACTCATTTTTCACTGGTTGACTTACGAGTGAGCGTTGTGAGCTAGGCTGACCGCTGGCAGTATTTTCTGGTCATGCAATGAAGTCAGGTAACCTGTGAGTATCTCTCTCTCTTTCTCTCTCTCTCTCTCTCTCTCTCTCTTTCTCTCTCTCTCTCTTCCTCTCTCTCTCTCTCACTCGCCGAGGCGGCCGACCACAAAACAACGAGCCAAAGACTACTCATTATTATTACCTATTATTATTATTAGTTGCATGTGACGCAACGATACTACAATATACACCTGTCCACCTTCCGAACAAACTCATTTATATCCAGAGAATGGTTGGTGGTGGTTGCGTGTAGTCCGATTTGCTTTCTTACATCTCAGAGAGATGGAAAAGATAAATTCGATATGACGACATGAAAAAAGAACACGAGTTCAAACTTTCCCATATACTGACAAATACCTTTCTTATGATAGCTGGACACTTTTTTCCATGTGTGAAAGTTTTATGGAGACAATTTTTTCAATAGAAATGTAAGCATACTTTTTACGGTTTGAATAAGACTTCGGCATCCTTTCATAATAATCCAGATGAAATAACGTCCGGGCGTAGCAAGAGATATTGCACGTGGATTTAGCTAATCACTATGGTAATATACTATGGTATATGGTAGGCTATGGTCACTATGTCACTGCACGGTAGGCTATCTACATGTCCATGCTGTTCACAAAAACATATCTTCTAACGATGTGGGCTACGAAATGAATATGCCAAGTTATTGCAGTCTAAAAGACCGTGATTTTGTCATAATTTGGTATTCACATAGTGAATAGCTCTATTGATGAATATAACGCAAATAATTTTTAATAACTTGAGAGCTAACTGGTCTTAGGATGTTATTTTGAGAGCTTTATTTGGTAAGAGTTCATGATTATTTCTATCCTATGGCCACATTATTAGAATAGAGCTCTCATTTGAAATATGCATTTAGGTACAGATAATTCTAGAATTCAATCATCTTCATTATCAAACACTTCAGACTATATTGTAAAATATGTGAATTGTGTACCGATTTCCTCGAAAGATGATTGAAGGAATAAACACTACTACTACTACTACTACTACTACTACTACTACTACAGCTACTTTTATTTTTGATAATAAAAAAAACGTTGCAAAAGAAAAAAACTACTACCACTACTACTCAACAATCACACAATTGCTCACTGTAGATTAGGTGGGCTAATGTATATTTGTATTCGCTGTCATGACATGTCCAATATCGTTCTACGATCAATTTGGATTATCGATAATATATTTTTCAATGCTATATTCAATCGTATTATATTTTATCATAGGTTCAATCAGCATACAGGTCATCATTGTTAATGGTTGATCATACTATGATGTCGTCTCTAACTCGAAATTTCAAATTGAATACCGGTAACGATTATAACGTTGTATCACAGTGTAATCCCAAATGAAACATTTATTCCCAAGTCATTTTATCTGGTACATATCAGCCACAATATAGATACTTGACAAAGAAAATTCCAAAACTTGACGTATTTTTTAGGTTAAACTGATTTTGACATTCAGAAAGAACGAATCCGAACAAATCCGATCATTGATGAAAAATTGGGCTACATTATGAAACTATGACAGTAAGTAACCCAAAACCCAAGTCAGCGTCGATCGAGTTCGTTTTGCTAAAACTGGACATTGCCAATATTATGTGTGTGAAAATAGGTAGGCCTAGTATTGATATTAGATATTAGGTATTAGTACAAGATGAAGTAATATAATTATAAATCACATCAGAAATTGAATTTGAAACAATATTTTCAATATCAGAGGTAAGCTCATTCAAGACAATACATACAGACTATAAGTGAAACTAAATTACAGCTATTTGTTGAGAGTTTCTTGTTGTTCATCAAGCGTGGGATTACCATGTATATTTTTTCACTCGATACAAAAGTTTTTCATAGCACTTTGTATATGTTAACATAGAGTCTAATTATACGGGATTTCATCCATAGTCGAAATCAAAATAATAAAGACAAAGATAAAATCATATAAATTTATGTATATAAGAAGTGAAATTTGAAATGAAGTCCGTGAGTGAAGATATATGAAGTTAAAATTAGAAATCCAATAAACAGTTACAATTTTTAGAGATGGAGTACACAATTATTTATTCGTATGACACGCCATGCTGTGTCTACATACGTTTCGTTGATCCACAAGAGCTGGTTAAGTAAAGTTACTTCAACTTCACACCTCCACATGTTTATGAAGAGATATTCACCTCCAGTATTTCTAGTAAATATAAACTCGTAACCAAGTTGAAATTCCGATACAATCTTCCCTATACCTCAAGTCAACACTGTACCAGTTAAAAATGATCAAATAACAGCACAGCTCTTCTTAGACACTCAGATCTCGTCACTCATCATGCATGTACACTTGCCGACACACAAAGTAGTGTAGTACGAAATTTGAATTCAAACAAATGCTTATTTTGCCGTTAATTGTTTCATAGACTGTATATGGAAAGTGTATGTTGGAAGTGTAAGTTGCCTGCTAGTTTTAGTGAGTATTGCAGTTTCTTCAGGATGCATTTCAATTCAGTTTAATTGACCACTTCATGTGATCGCTATAGTATACATCTTTCTTCACTTATACCCACGAGAGAATAACGTTACCTGGAACAAACACAAACGTCACCGGTATATTTGCATAGCTGTAGTACTTTTGGGGTTTTATGATTTTTCCAGAACGAGGTTAATCCAATGAGAAATGAAACTTGATCCTTCAAAATCTGCATATGTTCTTTAAGTTGCAGCGAGATAATGTAATTATGAACATTT
This sequence comes from Brachyptera risi, assembly GCA_964007535.1. NCBI lineage: Eukaryota > Metazoa > Arthropoda > Insecta > Plecoptera > Taeniopterygidae > Brachyptera > Brachyptera risi. Next base: position 44,663,848 of record OZ023327.1, read on the forward strand.
CTAAAATTATTCATCATGTGAGACGTCCTTCGTACATCATGAATACAAGTATAGCGGTGAAATAATATAATGTTCGAAATGAGCATATTATGGTGAGACTGTAGAGAGCATTGGTGTCATGGACATTGCACATTGGACGTGTGGCGAATTGTTTGGAAGCGACTGTAGAATGCAGACACTGGAACGTGGTAGATAGAAAGAGACAGACAAACACAGAGAGGATTATCATATTTTGATAGGCAGTTCAAATTTCGAAGAGGGTTCTTCGCTTAGGGATGAGTTGAACTTGAAGGAAACTTTGGTTTGAAGTGAGAGACGCAGTTGGAGAGAGAGCGAGATAAGCTAGAGTGGGGGAAGAGAGAGAGGGAGAGAAATACAGATGGAGCTCCGTATAATGATAGGTCTAATACTAATCCAAGAACGTGTGTACAGATGACGGTATTGACACTTGGGTATGAGTATGAAAACATGAATAAGAAATGAATAACAATAATGATTCTTTTACTTACTAAAACTAAAACAGTAACGTATACAATAACATGATAATTAAGTCTCAGTTCTGAAGTAATTCTGGATGAAGTATTACATTATAAGAATTGAAAAAGATCATTTGTCGCATTTTATTTGTTCGATTGAGAGAAAAAACGCCAGAATAATCCTAACACAATTTCTTTCATCTTGATGCTAATATGTCAATAAAAGAAAAAAAATAATAAAAATAATGAATGATACTAATTATTACTTGTTTTATTATTCAAGATTATTTTGTACTATGCAGTAGGTCAGTCGTGAATGCCCGGCTCTGTGCCCGACAATGTGCCCGATGACATTGCCGACAACCTCTGCATGTATACATGTCATGATGGATTTTATTATCTCGTTGATCACTCCTATCTCTAAAACTTACATCCATGGCTTGTAACAACATGCACAAAAGCATCACCACTTTGATCTGTTACGAAACACGCTTTCTCGAATGCAATTTTTTAGATTTTGATGATGTAGGGTTATACCTTTGACGACTGAATGTAATCATTTCAATTTGACGCCTGCTGTTTTATTAGTAATTAAAACAGTACACTTCTCTTAAGAGCACCACTCCTTGCAATAATATCAATCAAATGTATAGGCTCTACAATGAAATTAATAAATATGCGAAGTGATTGACACTCCATATGGTGAATGATACATTCTAATATAGCAGATTCAAAATGAAATATTTTGTAATGACTACCGTATTTAAGTATATAGCTGGTCATTCTACCAACATGCAATACAACAATGTTACCAAATAAACCAGTATATAGGTTTGTATTCGATATGACCAACCTCTAACAAAACTAGACGGCCGCAACAAAACGAGCCGGTCGTCCTTATAGAGTGGCAAGAGGGAGACCGATAAAACTATAGTGTGTGTAATGCTGTGGCTCCGGCTTGGGTTTGGGCTGGGGGCTAAAAGAAAAAAAGAACATCCGAATCTGGCAATCGAAGGAGAGAGAGACAGATCGACAGAGAGAGGGAGAGAGGGTTGTGGGGTCGGGTGGGGTTGGGGGAAGAGGATAAAGCATGGAAGTTGGTCTTCGTGTGATTGACGGGATCCTCATCAGTATTCCTGTCTCGTGATTGGTGGAAAGCGAGCTGTCAATCAACTCTCACAACCACGCCTTCCTACCCCACGTCTGCTAGTTTGGCTTCGTGCTGCCAGCTATACAGAGCCAGCTGACTTCCATGTACAGTTGTTGTGAATAATGCGAGATATTAAAAGTACCTTCATAGAGACACGGCATTTCTACCGGCCGGCAATCCTAGCGAGCCCGGGACGACGTCGAAAGATTCGTACCGTTCGTACTACCACGACAACCGGTCGATTCTCATCTTTGACAGTCTTTCCCAATCACCAAATGTACCGAGTGTTTGTAAAACTTGCTTTGGCATTCATACGAATTGAGTTGGTATCAGTGACACACTTTCAGTTGTCAAATAACTTTCAAAATGCTCACCATTACTTTCAATAGTTCGTTACACATATTTAAGTTATAATTTGCACTGATGCACTTGCCAATTGAGGTTTTATACATCGCATCGAATCGATACAACTACGGCAAGGTCGATAGTGAGATTGACCGTCTACAGCTGAAGCGTTGAACACACCGTTTTAGCATGGTTTCAGTACAACCCTGGCCGTGATATCGCCTATACGTCATCACGGCAAGTTTGACGGCCGGTAAAAGTTCGACTTCAACCAACTCTCGAGATCACATTGGACGGCAAACGGGGCAAGCCTGTGATGGACTCGTTGCTTTTAACGGCCCGGCAAATTCGAGCTGCCGTGTGGTGGCTCTATGAAAGGCAGCGTGCTTCTTGTGGTACTCTTGAAGACGTCGTAGTCGCTTGGTTTACCGGCACCTCCACTATTGCACACGACCAGACCAGAAAAGACTCGCACTAGAACATAACCATTTCTACGTTTACTTGTGCTGTGGTCACTAACCGGCTCCTCCACCTTTATCTATCATGTTTCTTCATTAAGAACGAAGCACTGTATAATGATTTTCAATGTTCATTGGCGTCGGAGACTGTTGATGAAGTAATGGGAAGAGGAGAAGGAGATTTATTTCATTGGATGGTTTGAACAGTGGAAAGGAAAAGATCATGGCATATTGTTAAGGATCCATCCCAGTATTCACCTCAATGACAGAGGGGAACCATGCACGAAAATATTTTGACAGGATGGTCGACCATGTCAGGGATCGAACCCTCCCCCTCTTCCCCTCTCCCCTACCGATCCTGGTCCGGGTACAACTAACAAAAGTAACTTAAAACTCTCTACATCAATTTGTGTGCTTACATTCATCGGACAGTGATCACGACTCTCTTACTAACCACGGAGTTATAGCTAGATCAATTAATAGGCTGAAGTTTCAGTAAGATTTTTATGAGATTTTTCTGTGGTCTATATCACTCCCATCATCCATATATTCTTAGGTACTTATATTTGACTATAAATATGCCTATATGTAGACACCATGGTTTATAATGCAATGATAAGGTGGAAATGACATGGAACGGGGTCATAGAAGTAACATTCCTCTTGACTAAATGCCTGTGAAACTATGTTCAGAGACCGGCGCCTCCACACCTAATCTACTCGCACAGTTCACTAGATACACCTTGGTTATAACGATGATCCTAACGTATTCGGTGACCTTTCGACACGAAAAGTAACAATAGAATGCGCTTCTAAATGCCAATATGACCGACGAATGGTAACAAAAGTTCAGTCAACAATGTGATATCTCAATCAATGTCATTGTTGAAAATATGCGCGCGCTTTATTTTGTGACTTTTCTCTAGTTCCACTTTTTAACACCAACAGCGTATACCTGCACCTTTTTCTGGCGAATAACCGAATAATTCCTTTTGCTTTAGAACGATCAGTCCGATTGTATAAAAACATCACAATACCTGTATTATCATTAGTATTATCATTTTCATTTGATGAACATATAGGCCTATCACAATGTATTCATCAGATTTCAATTTTGAATTGACGAAAATCTACAATCGTTGTTACGTTTATAAATTATACGTTGGCATGTATCTTTTCAGCTCGGATAATAACAGAATAAATAGCCAACAACACTCCAAAAGTAATTTTGATTCCGTATCTAGATTCATATATATATTGAAGTATCATTGTTATTTCAGTGAAATAATATTTATTACGTCATTTTTATGTTCAATCTTGAAATACTCAGATTTTTATATTGTATAATTAAAATTTAACTGAAGTATGTAGATCGACTTTTGAATTGAACATTTTAGGAAAACCTGAAAAGTGGGGTTCAGGGGTTTAGCAGAAAAGTTTAATTCGCCGGAACAAATGACAATATAAGACTTTTCAGAGTTTTTCAGAACTTTCCATTTTCATATAAATGAATATGAATGTTCGTTTTTATATCGCAAGAATGATACTATCATTCAATTATGTTCCTCACCGAATTCACTAGAAGTTGCGGTTTATATTACGTTCGTATGAGTTTGTCTACGACTTCCTATTGAAAATGGATATGTAGGCCCATCATCAAAAACAATAATATGGCACGACAACAACAACACACAAGCAAAACTTGACAAATCAAAATTGAAATAAATGAAATATGTTGAAAAAATAACCTCAATAGAAACGACTCAGTACAGTTGATAATGAACGTGGACCTATGCCAATAGCGTTGAATGCTGAATTATTTGGTTGGAGAAGTTCAACTTGAATGAAAAAATGCATAAAATATGTTTGGGTATAAATGGTTGGGTATAAATTAATTCAATACACACATGTTTTCGAGTTTTGATATAGAGGGTTATAGAGAAATACAATTATCACATTTTATCTGACTAAAGTTTGAAATCATTTGTGGTTTCCCTCAGACTCTCAGTCGTTACAGCAAATACATGTACCGTTTCCATTACATCTTCCAAAACAAAGATGACTTCCAGGCTCCAAGTTCAAATGGAATGATCAGGGTAATATATTACAAATATTTATATAACAAAATATGAAATCGATATAGGCTACCTTCAATACACCACTATAACACTATAACACTATAGGCCTATACACGACTGACGTTCAGAAAATGGATCACTTTAATTTATTTTCAATTAATAATAAATCACTTCAATGAAGCAAGAGAACGTTTTATTGATATATTCGAGCTCTGTGTTCTCTCACTTGATATATGTATTTAAATAATCCTACTAATTATAATGATTACTTATAATTGATGATTCTAATAATTTTTTTTTTCTGTATAAAATAACATCGAAATTTGATTCAAAATCAATAATTGTTCCCCAATTAGAGCTACGAATAAGCTGTAAGATCGTTCAAACGTGGCAACACAAGGTCGATCTTACAAACCCAAAGAATAATCAAAATGAATCAATCAAACTCATTCAAAAACTCTTTCAATAAACAATAGGAAAATAACAAGAAGAGAGTTCATCAATAATATGATTTGGGCCTACCAACATTTCAGGCTCCTACTTCAATTTGCCGTCTCTCACAGTTCACTGTCGCTCTCACTCCAAGCATGGCAAGCAATCACTGTTCCGATATTGACTGAATTCATACAAAAACTGACTATAACTAGAGAAACGCAATACAAGTTAGTGTTGAAGGATGAGAGCAAAATACTAGACAAAAAAGGTGGGAAATATATATGATGTTTTATCCTCGAATACATTTCTTTTTATTAATTCACAACAAAAACTTGACACAAAATCACTGTTTCCCAATTGAGGCGAAGGATCAAAAAGGTAGAATCGTTTGAACGGGACACCACAAATGCACGATCTTACCATCCCACTCTCTAGGAAGAGTTATCAATAAAATCTCTCCCGATTTTCATGAAACTTTCCAAATATGTTCGTCACTGTTGTCCTTACAGCATCTCAAAATTCAAATTTATTAGAGATGAAATTATTTTCAACTTTTTCCATTCTCATCTTTATTTTCACGAGTATTTTTTGAATTTCAGTCATCAATGTATCACAATTTCTCAACGGACTCTCATCAAAAGTCATACAGTTCAGTTAGAAGATGAGTAATACCTTGAAAAGTTCCATTTCGATCGGATCCACTTGAGACCTGAAATATGGTGCGTCCACCAAAAGAAAACCGACAAACTAACAAACAAAACTAACAAAGACCCGTTTTGTTCCAAATGGAAGTCCCTATCGGCCCTATTCAAATTATTCAAAATCCGATGTACCGGTACTCTCATTTATGATTCACCTGAATCTTTTATAATTGAGAATGATATCTCAATTAGGAAGATATGAAAAACTTTCCAGGCTTATTTACTTACATTCATGTCTGTCGTCCGTGAGCTGATCTTAAGGTGAAACAATTGTAGACCAAGTGAACTATAATCCCAGCGATCTGTGGATGAGTTGGCTGTCACCAAACTATAGCCTTCGACCAAACTTATTGAAACAAAATGTTGTTTAACAAGAAAATAATAGAAATGAGTACACCTCATTGCAGACTTGAGGAATGTTTAAAGGATTAGATGTACGTACATAATGATGACCGTCGAGAGATCGCATGTCACTATATAGTCTGCTAGACTGTATAAATGTGGAACCGAAATTTTTAAAACATCAATTCAGAATGATTTCATTTTGTTCTCTCATTAAAGCCACCCATACAGAATTTGTGAAGGTATGATATGAATCAAATTAATTTGGCACGCAATAAACGGCGCCCACGATTTATTTTGTCTCGTTTTCCTAAACTCAGTTTTAGCATTAAACTCACGAATGCAAACTTTTACACCGTGAACTTTCACGGCTGTAGTTTGAAGAGTATCAATTTGAGTTTTATTCAGTTCTGTTACTAAACAAGTATGCTGAGTTCACGCGAACAACTTTGTGTTGAAATATAATTACTGAGCTTGAGTTCGTCTCGAATCAGATGCCAATGCTCAATACGGAAGCAGTACGGGATGTGTAGGCCAATTGGCCCACCCTTTTTTCAGATAACATTTCAATATTTCAATAAGTGTATTGAATTTAATTGAGAGAAAAATTATCTAACACAGACAATTCTACATGGTGATGTGATATATAATACATGGCAGTATATATGACAGTACTTTATACGTACCGCTATACATACACTATAGGCCTGCTTTATGATGTTTTAAATAAAACAAAGCCTGATTTTTCGAATATTTGCTTGAACACCAATTTTTGGTTGAGAATTTTTCAAAAATTATTGAAGAAATATTCTAAAAATGTTTGTTACATTTTTTTAGACCTGTCGATCATTTCTTCAAAAATCTACTCGAAGGGATATTAAAAAAAAAAAATTAAATTATTTTGGTGAAAGTATTTTAAGATATTTGTTGAGGAAGTCACAATATTTGTTGATGTGTTTCACATGTTTTTCGTTGATTTTTTCCGAGTTGTTATTTTTTCAATATTCATGACTCATGTTCTAAATGTGGGAATTGTTTATTGGTGAGAAAATGTTCTAAACAACATGTAATTGCCACCTTTTTTATCATAAATTATAATCGTAATATCAAATGAATGTATAGATAATACTGAAATTGACATAGAAAATCGCTTCATCAGCACAAATGGGAATATGTAGGCCCATTCATAATTCCTATTTTTATTAATTGCATTTCAATGCACTGTATTCATAGCAGAGATGATACAAACTTGATGCTTGAAAGAACCTTTAATTTTTCGGTAATAAGAGAATCGCTTCTCTGAAGTTCAGAAATGGACTATAAGAGATGTGGGAGTGGAAGTAGATTCAGTAAAAAATAAATTCATCATAGAATTTATTCATTCATATTGGGTTTAACGACGCACTGTACTCAATACTACGATCTATTGGCGTCGGTGAGTATGAGGGTGATATATGAGATGATGGGATGATGAGATGAAAGGTTATTTCATTAGGTGTTTTGGATGGTGGGAAGGAGTCGGTCGTGACCTGTTGTTGAGCAACCTTCCCAGTATTGACCTGAACGACCGAGGAAAACCACGAAAAACCCCTGTCAGGATGCTCGACCATGGCGGGAACTGAACCCCGGTCTCCTGAATGACGGTTCAGTGTTTCAACCACTCGGCCACTCGTCTCAATAGAATTTTTTTCAAATACTTCAAGGCCCTGATCAGAGAAAAACACAAACCTCTATCGTAATTAGCAATATCGTTATGGTATCCTATATGATATTCTTCCTCGTCTGGTCTTTATTTCGCATCAAAAATTTAAATACACACAACATAGGCCTAATGAAATATTCAAAGCGTACAATCTATGGTTTTAGCCATCTCCAAATCAATGATGGATATGATATTGAAGCGAAAAAATAGATCATCATTCTAATGATAAACAAATCTTTAGACTATTCATTTTGTGGACGTATCTAATCTTCAGGAATCATCACAAAAAAAAACGTTTCTTGGTTGACTGCACTGTCAGATAGTCAACAATAACGATTCTGTTATTGCTGTGCATCAATTACAGGTGCAAGGTGCAGTTTCTCAAGATACATAATGCAACTGTCGCTCCGTCTTCAGCCAAACACTTCGTCACTCATCGCACAGCTGACTGTCAGAATACACGAGACCACCGTGTTCAGACTTGGTAACCCGAAACACCCGCGTTATCTAGCTCTACTCAGATCAATTAATATCTTTCGCCACCTCAACTCTTGCTTGTGACAATAATCCTGCTACATTTGTTAGTCTTTCCGACCCAATAGCTTTGCCAACTCGGGATGTCTCTGTGGGGCTGACGACAAACGCGGCAAACAATCGGTATCCGTCATCCGTCCTTTGAACAATACACTGAATAAAATAACTCTCACTATCCCAGTAACTCTATTTGTAAACGTTATGGTTGTATTTATAGGTCGAACAGTATATTCTCTTTCTATTAGGGACTATAAATGACTCGCACTGACTCACTCATTCTTATCTCTTGCCTCATTTTTTTATCACACTGGGTAGTGGAGGACCAAAAACATCACCATTTTTACACTCTGGTGAAAAAAAGTTGAAATAGTCTGAAATCCTTAATATATCCAACTATTGAATATAAACTGATATTTCATGAGTATTTACATTCAATTACTAATACTGATAACTGATTTATTTTAATCGAAAACATGTATTCAATATTGTCTCGTTTGAAAGAGGTTACAAATATGATGGTAGACATTTTTTCACTTATTATGAAGGGCAACATCCGTGTCTTCTGTAGAAGGCTCCATTTTACTAGTGATGCGAGAGTATCTCGTTTTTTATTTGCCATAGAAAAACAAATATTATCTGAAATATCCGCTACATTGCACGTGAAATAAAAATGGCTGACAGCAATATTCATCACATGTCAAAAATGGAGACATTGTGTAAAAACGTTTTTTAGAAAGCACTGCTTTAAAATATGAAACCTAGCCTTCCCTCTCTGTTATCAAGGTCACTCTGCTATCACCATGTCACTATGCTGTCACCATTACCGAGTACTACTCCGATCGCTATATTAATATATTGTCACTTGTTGAAAGAATGGTCAGCTATAAAGTGTCTACATAACTGAAGTAATACGTTTCATTTTCATTTTCCTACTTTGGTAATGGGAGGTATCGAACTGGGAAGAGAATGTTCTGTACTTGATTCACTGATGTGATTCTCACAAATTCTCACAATTCTTATTTTTGTTACAATCATCAGCCTAAAATCGACTAACCGAAATACCTTGGTGGAAGTGCCACGTTACAGATACAGATTGGACAGTTCTTCTGTAGATATTCGACTCTCTTTAGTTCCTACCATAATTTATATATATATATATATATATATATATATATATATATATATATATATATATATATATATATATATATATATATATATATATATATATATATATATATATATATATATATATATATATATATATATATACGTTTGTACGTTTCAAATGTCATCTAAAAACTATATTTTCAAAGCACTACATAATACGACAGTAGTTATTCCTGATTTGGTCTATTACTATTCAGCTACTGATAGTTGATGTGCAAAACTGATGAAATATGAATATGAATTTAATAATACAAAATACCGACACACAATTATAGCTTGATCCTAGTAATTCATTTCACAATATCAGAATGGGGAATATAATGTACAGAAAAAATGAGCACTTCACAAATTCCTATAGGTGACCAATACGTTTCTCGTATATGAAAAGTCAAGTGCATTTCTCCAACAGGGTCTCAAATAAAACCCAAGTGAGCATAAAACATCGGAAAAGAAACGTTTATATAAAATAGAAGTGAAACATGAATAATCATTCGCATTTGTATGAAACAACGCTCAGATGATTCGTCTTCTCCATATGGCAATGTGTTCGGAAACATAAGTTATTTCATCATAGCAACTTTGATTTCATACAAGCCATTTTTACTGTATATCATTTCTCTTTCCCTTCTTCTTCACTTCGACTCTTCTATAATCGCATGCAATACCATAGCAAAGCTGGAATCTCTTTCTTTGTGTGGAGGTGGTGGCAGCGAAGGGTGATGGAGGAAGGGGGAGGGGGGGGGGGCACCAGCCCACGACTCCATTTGTCAAAACTCGAAATGTTCATCTAAACGGCGCTCTGACGTTCAAATGAATAGAACTGCTTTCGGCAACACTTGTGATAAACTTGAGGCAAAATTGAAACACTACGCCTTGTAGAGAGGCGCCAGGTATAGGACGGGTCCATGTAGCGCTTTTGTACGTACGTTGCACTTGTTATTGCCACCATGTAATAATGATGTCTGTTAGAATTCATGTTATTGTTATCTGTTATGTGAGGTGATGTGCTGATCGAAGTACAAGTCACTGAATGTACTTGTAAGGATGCGGCGTGTGATAGAGAGAGGGAGAGAGAGAGAGAGAGAGCGAGAAAGAGAGAGAAAGAGAGAAAGAGAGAGAGAGAGAGAGAGAGAGGGGGGAGCAGGGGACGGATATTAAATTTCACCTGGCGTCAGTTGGTGTCACTTAGGGAAATAGAGATGACGAGAACAGAGAAGGAAAAAAGACAAACAAAAAAAAAATTCAAAATGTATTCTATATAGAGTTTAAAGAACCAGTTATGTAAAAAGTTGAATAATATTTGAAATAACTTTTCAGCTTCGAACTTTGTTGTAATATAGCAGATGCAGAGAATGAAGTTTTCCAGAGAAAAATAAGAAATATATAGTATAAACTCGGTGTAAGCCTATAGTACATAAATAAATCTGACACTAGACTACTGTGGATATTCTAATGCGTGGTACTTCATTTGAATATCATTGGCTAAACTTCCCACAAACATGTGGGAAAATTGTATATTTTACTGCTATATATTCTATCAAATTTCAAGTCGTTATCAGAAGTTTATTTCAAGCCCGAGACATTTTAAATTTTATCTACTACACACGCCAACTTAATTAGGAGAACGCTAAACGCGTTTTACATGAGTGGAGAATAATATTGGGCTGATTTTAATATAGATCAGAAAATAATAGAAAGAAATTATTGAAATTAATAACACTTTTTCATTCAAATGAAACATATTCCTCAAAGTGAAATAATGAGAGTATTCTTCCTACACGCACTTTGTATTTGACTGCATACCTTGCATAGGCTTGATTAATGGTTCGCCATATTATTATGAAAATATTATCATATTATTGATCCTATAAATGCAATTCATTGTGTAAATACTGTACGTGTATTAATCGTGTATTACTGACTTATTCAAATTCAATTGGATTTTGAATCATTAAAAGATTATGTGACTATTATTTTTACTAATGTGGTTTTTCAAAATCTTTCTCTCATTTTCTCAAAATTGGTTGCACCAACTTATTTCCTCGAATCTTCACAGTTCCATTCTAGTTTGGGTCTATTATTGGACAAACTTTGAAATTTCAAGGTCTGAAACATTTTACTTGCTCATTTTAAAATCATTTTCTTCAAGGTCGGAATACTATTTATTTATCCTTTGACAGATGGGTGAAGTGTGAAACTGTTTTCTTATGTTTCATTCTCTCGTAAAAGTCCTTCAATATCTAACACATTTAGTGATAAGGTAGATCATGGACATTGATAAATCCGAATCGAATAACAACTTTTCTGCGAACAAATATTTCAACTTCATCTTGCTGGGGGTTTCTCTTACGTTCTCTTTACATTCCATAATAATTCCAAGAGATATTGAACTGTAAAAGCCTAAAATCTATAGACCTTCGGTTCTAAGTTAGATGAGGTCGTTACGTAAAAAACTGAAACGTCGATCAGTGAAGCCATTTTACCTGGAATGGAGTTGGAAGATATCAAAATTATATTTAGTCAAGATTGGAATAATTCCATTTTCTTCATTCAGTCATTTTACTGGTCGATCATCAACATTGGATAGTGGATATAACTATGCCTGAATATGGCGCATCACTTTAAAGACATGTGAAACAAGTATTGATGAAAATTGTTCTTTATTTTTCCAGAGAACGGTCTTCCACGCCGGCTGCGTACTGCCTACACCAACACTCAGCTTTTGGAGCTGGAGAAGGAATTCCACTTCAATAAGTATCTGTGTCGACCACGTCGTATCGAAATCGCAGCCTCATTAGATCTAACTGAAAGACAAGTGAAGGTCTGGTTCCAGAATAGAAGGATGAAACACAAGCGACAAACTTTGACGAAATCGGGAGATGAAGATCCTGATAAGGATTCATCATCTATTAAAAAGGATAAAATAGTTCAAGATGAGAATAGTAAGAGTTGTCAAAATTGTGACCAAGGAACAACAATGGAACCGGGTGCACCTCGTGCTAATAATAATAACTCAAGTGTTAATAACAATAACACATTTAACAATAACAATAGTAACGCCAGTTCAGGAAGTAGTGTAGCAAGTAGTATAGGAAGTTCTTTTGAAAAAATGGTCACCGAAGAAGATTCGAGATCGAACGAATCTCGAGTGTTAAATTCGCCAAACCTAATTGTGACGCACAAAAAACTAGAGATTAAACTTGAGGGTAACAAAACACCTCCAATGTTATTGGGTAGTTGTGCGGGGAAAGTTAATAAAAGTCCACCCAAAGACCCTGCGAAAGAAAGCATCGTGCTCCAGTGTGGACTCATACCGTCGTCAAGTCCTGTAACCCCCATCCAACAAACCAGTCCCTTGGGTATTCCAACCAATCCAGTAATCTTCCCCACCCAGCGCCCTCGAACCTCACCCATAGCCACGACCATCGCTACTGCAACGGCAACGGCCTCGATCACAGTCCACAACACCCCCATGCTGCACATCGTCCGTGGGGGCAACCCCAACGCCAACGCATTTCCCCAGAGCCGTCCAGAGTTTCGCCAGCGTGCCACTGTACCCGCCAATTACCCACCATCGGGACGCGAGCTATGGCAAGGACAAGCGCAGCGCAGTTACCCTACTGAGCCCTTCATGCGACAACCAGCCCAACACCTGCGCCATAACGGGCTGCATACACCCGTCACTACCCCCCGTACCACCTCTGTCGCCTCCAGAGATCAGCGTTATCCGACGAGCTCCTCGCAACAGTACTCTGGCTCGGGCAGCTACTGCTACAACGGCTATCCTGAGCACTACCAGACAGGGTACAGTCAGCGCGCTGCAGCGTATAGCGGTGGCCAGCCGTACCAGGAACCTGCGTATAGTGGTGCTCCTTACGGCAATCAGTCGTACTATCAGGGTGAGCACAGTGGTCATCACGGGCAGCATTTTAACGCGACGGCAGCGAGTCAGAGTGGAGAGAACTACTATGAAGGAGGTCATGGAGGTAACTACAGTGCAGGGGTGGATGGCGAGTACTCGGGTAAAGCCCAGTACTACGAGCATCTGATGCATCAGGCCAGTGCCGATACCAGTCATAGCTACGGAGCAGCAACGGAAACGTTCAACGTCAATGGTACGGCCAGTACCAATGCCAATGCAAATGCTCAGCAAGGGGAGAGTGCTGATCATTTCAACAGTTTCCATCATTTCTATAGCGAGCCAGCGCACCACCCAGTTCACACGACGACGTCAGCGGATAATAGTAACAGTTCGTCAGATTTCAACTTTTTAAGTAATTTAGCGAATGACTTTGCTCCAGAGTACTACCAACTTAGCTGAGATATATTGCCAACTTTATAAAGTGCACCGGCCTATTGAGTGTTGACTACCGGTACTACAGCAATACACCACTGTTGGATTGTGGCCACATGTGTGTGCACAGACAATGGCCAAAACTGACCAGCACCATGCTAGTGTGTGTATCCCATGTGATAACAACTTACAAGATACATTTGTTGCATTTGCCTGTACAATTGTTCAAATTGAACTACATGGAATACAAATGATTGAAAGTTCAAACCAATTGACTCGTAAATATTGGCTAGATATTTATTTACTAACTGAAGACGTCAGTAATATTAATATTATTAATAATAATAACAATGATGATAATAATAATAAAGTTTTAATGTACTAATGATTTAGAGAGCTTTCTACTGACGCATGATCGTTAACACACTCAATGAAGAGATACTGGTATTCTGTTGACCGCAGTATCCTCTTCTGAATGAGGCGTAGATGTCAGTTGAATAGTGATTTGAATGTTTGCATTCATTCAAGAAGCCTCGAATTTACGAAAGAAATGAGAGAAAAATCAAATGAATTCATAAGTTAATATTGAAAACTACTGTGAAGTTGAAATGTTTGTGTATATTATAACGCCTATTATAGCAGTAAAAATGTTTGGTTTGTTACGTGATGATAGTTATATACATTAACAAAATTTAGCACGATCAATCTAATTCACGGTTATTTCTTGTACTTGTTTGTTTTGTTAAACTCGTTTTGTTATTATCATAGTTTCTATATCTCGAAGTAACTTTAGATGATAAACCTGAATGAATGTGAGAAAAAAAAATTAAATAATTTCTTACACATTTCCGGGCAATTGAAATTGTACCTTTGATACAAATTACACTATAGACGGTATTCTTAAATTATTCTATGTAGCAATGCTTTCTTCCAATTTGGGCAGAGCTGGTGAGATTAATGACCATTCCGTTGAAAGTCCAGACAATTCGAGATTTGAAGCTGCAATTATTGCCGTGATGCTAATATGAAAGCATATAACTATAATGTCCAATCCTTTGAAGGTGTTTCAACTTGAACTTCTAATAGGTTATAATAAGTCTTTGTTGTTGTTGTTGTTTTGTTGTTTCATGTAAATAAAATACCGATGATAATTAATTACGATCATATAAGATTAATTAATGATTATGATTACAAATAATTATGTACAGTTGAAAACTTATTCTGAATTCACGAAGAGAATTAGAAATAAACTGATGCTGTCATGAAGTATCATACAGCATTTGAAACTAAAAATATTATATGATTCCTACTTTTTTTATCATAATTCCTCTTCCGAAAGATTTCCCGACATCCCGATAATAATTAACAACAATTATCAAATATCCTCTGTTTCGAGACCGGGTAAAATATTAAAAATAAAATTGTTAATTGAACATATAAAAAAGTGATCAATTTTGATACATCATGAATTATCATATATTAGGTAGGCTGAGATATGCAAATGTTTCTCATTTCATTGGTTGTGAACTATGAATCATATTTATTATACATCATAGTATATCAAAATTATCACATGTAAGCCCAATGCGTGCTTTCCTGATGAAAATCTCTGGAAGATTTCGAACAATTTTCGATGGATTCTCAAAACCGGAAGAGATTTTGATTATAAAGAAAAGAAAATGTATACTAGATGTAGTATAGTAAGAATCGAAAATCAAACATTTGTTTTAAAAATGGATTTTACCCTTTTTCTTCGTACATTCATCTTAGCAGTTCGATTCGAATCCAGAAGTGAGTCTTGGGCAGAATTAAATATAAAATCGAATACTAAAGCTGTTACACTTCCATTTTTTCGTGAAAAGATTTCTCCTAACATAGTTGATTATTCGTGCATAAGATTACTCAAATGGCAATGGGACTCATACAGGCTCATACGTCGTTCATGAAGGGATTATAAAAGGATCATACGATGAGTCATAAAAGGTTCATTAAAGGCTTGTGAAAGAATTACACAATGACACATAAAAGGCTCATAAAAGGCTCTTACGAGGCTCATTAGAGCCTTATAAAAGGCAAATAAAAAGGTCAAGGCTCATAGTTGGCTCATACGGGGCTCATACAGATGCTCTCAAGACCTCGCGGATAGATGGTACTCGTATCACTTTCATTGCTGTCGACAAAGTCGCAGTCATTGTTAATTACAACCAAGAAAGTATATCATTGTCTCGAATATGCATGTGTTCTAAAGTGTGGATCAGCGTTAGGCTATAGGTGCCTCCCAGGCTCAGTCGACAAGCAGGGCACTTTGCTCTAGAAACTGAAGTCAGGTCGGTTGTGAGTTCGAGTCCCGCAAAAGCATGTTTTTTCAAAGTTCTTTCATCTTTCATCACTTCATTGAGTCATTATCACCTCCTTCTTCGTACCCTCATATAATCTAGTTGTAGGTGGAGTCGTTAGGCACCTTCACAAACGATATAAGAAACTTCATGAAGGTATACAGTTATCACATGTCTTGTATAATCACACTGATTAGATTATTATAGAAAACTGTAAAGTCAATTTAGCATTTCTCAGTACAAAATTGAAATTACTAAAAAACGGTATGTCCTGGTTTCAAGACAGAGAAAATACGTCGATATAAAAAGCTATATTTATATGAAAAACATATAATTTCATTAATTCATTTTGAAATTTTGAAAAGCAAATAACACGGAAAATACAAGATTTCGATTAATTCATTGTTATGTAATAGTTGATCCATTCTGTCATAAATCAATATCATGAGTCATGTATCGAAAAATAATATTTTTATGATTATTTTTGTTCAATTCAGTAATGTAGAAGAGTATACTCTGAACAATTTCCCTCCCAACCCCCCGCCGCTCCCCCTCTTAACTATGTCAACTAACTTATGTTGTAGTCGTTTGCTAACGATTGGAACATATAGTAATTCTTGTCCGATATCATGAGTGCTACTGTCTCGCACGCATGCGACACTTGGCTACGTGTATGGAGATGTTCAGAGAGGCGATCTCTAACGCGTCGCGTCAGCCGCATGCATGCTCCCGCTGATCATACATCACTGTCAAACAGCACACAGCTTCCTTCCAGTCTCTTGCTCGAGCTGCATCATCGAGCATCGAGACGTGCAGCTCAAGGTCAAACATCAGGTCATACATCAGGTCACATGACAGGTCACATGACAGGTCAAACACCAGGTCAAAAGACAGGTCACATGACAGGTTACACGACCGGTCAAACTTCAGGTCAAACATTAGGTTACATTGCAAGTCACGACTGGTCATATGACAAGTCACATGAAAAGTCAAACATCAGGTCAAACGATAGGTCTCACGACAGGTCAAACTTCGAGTCAAACATTAGGTTACATGAAAGGTCACATAACAGGTCAAACATTAGGTCAAACGACAGGTCTAAAAACAGGTCAAACACCAGGTCACACGACAGGTCACATGTGACGTGTCAAAGAACGGGTCACACGGCATGTCAAACGTCAAGTCACACGACAGGTCACATGACAAGTCAAACATAAGATCACGTGACAGGTCAAATGACAGGTCACACGACCGGTCAAACTACAGGTCAAAGCACAGGTCACACTCAAATGACAGGTCAGACATCAGGTCGCACGATAGATCAAAGGATGGGTCACACTGCAGGTCAAACGACAGGTTGGTGACCATAAAATAAAACGATCAGAGTTATCATAGAAGATTTAATTAAATCATGACATATTAAGGTATTGCAACATTAAATATCATGTAAATCAAAACCTTTGAATGAGTTGTTTGTAAACCACTTGGCATTTTCTCAAAGAAATATTGACTTGACTTATCTACAATATTGTACTATAGGCAAACCATTTACCATCAATTATATCAAAATTATTATCTTGTTGAATTTTTTTGGTGGTTTCATTGTATGTCTTTGCAACAGTTGACTTATTCTGATCGCCCTCAAATAACTCAGCTCTTGGTGGGGTCGTTAAACAAACAATCATCATGTTCATACATTGTGTTACATACAAGATGAGAATGTGTGAGCAAAGCATGCGCGCTAAAGAGAGAGAGAGAGAGAGAGAGAGAGAGAGAGAGAGAGCGAGAGAGAGAGAGAGAGAAAGAGAGAGAAAGAGAGAGAGAGAAAGAAAGAGAAGACTAGCCCTAGCTCGACCACAACTATACAGCAGAAGAGATGTGTACAGTGATAAATGATAGTAAAATAGGCTGGTTACTGGGGCTGTGTTTTCACTTTGTTCTTCGGGTTGGCCAACATTTGGACATTCAGTGGTAAGACTATGTCAGGGGATGCATGTATCGTTTGCTAGGGTCAATCGATCATACGTATAGTCGAAAAATTAGTCGATCAGTCGACTGGTCGTCTGGTTCGACTGAGTCGTTGTCATCAGTCACATTGCTATATTCAATACATTTAGAATATACTGCAGATAGAAGAAGAGTAATACTTCCAGCGGCAATATAACATATACTACGAATTAGGAAATCGCAGCATATGCTGCGATTACGCGAGTTTCTTGTTTTATCAGTATATCATACTTCAATTATATCTATTTACAGTAAATTAATGGAATGAACGCCTTGTAAGATGAGCCAGATATGCATATGAAATGTTCTAGAAAGCTATATACATACCTTGTTTTCAAAGTCACTGCCTTCTTTATACAGCCAATTTGTTGATCATGCCTTACAAACTTCAAACTTCACTTTCTCATTTTTACCACATAGTACATTTTTTTCTCAAGAACTGTATTACCAAACTTCTTCATTCCTGGTAGAAACATGTATTATAATAGTAATAGCATTCTGTCAAAATTTCATCTCAATCGGATCGAATTTAAGGATGTAATAGTTCACCCAATGCTATTCTGTCAGGGAAATAGTCGAGCCAATTTGGCTGAAAAACAATTCCAATATATTCTGGTTGAACGCCAGTGTAAAAAAAAAACGTTTCACGTTGATTGGTTAAGATACTGTGTCTCGTGCCTTGTGTCTTGCTTTGTTGTGCGCTTTGTTTGCTTGTTCTTGGGATTTTTTTTATATAATAAATGATATGGGGTTGAACAACGTGTTCCTACAGGTTATAAATTCCTACCACACCACTGGAGTATAAAAATGGTAACTTATGCGTGAAAAATATGGATGAATATATACAAAAAAGCATGATGTCGATTCGAACGTCTGTGAAACAGTTCACATTGTTAACACAAATTGGATGGAAATAAGAAGTGAAAAACGTGTGAGAATGCATCCACAAAGAGCGGGTGGAAAAACTAAGACGATATATTGAAATCGGACACGTTCGAAACGAGAAGTGGAAACGAACAAATGAATATGGTTTTGACCGGTGAGGAGAGTGGGACCGAAGATGAGCTCTTTGTCCTTCAAGAAACAAAGAGCTTTTTCAAAAGACACACCACTTCTCCTGGAAGGTGTCAAGGTAACGTCTTTCTAAATGCCACGCATACTCCTTCAGAATGCGTGACCTGAAGCGTACCGTTAGCACAACATCAGAGGGAGAGAGGATCCGGCCTGAAAACGGCCACCAGAATACGGTAAATCAGGTCTTCGCAAGTACAAGAATGTAGCTAGCCAAGGCAATACTGGTAGAGGTGCGAACATTGCTGGGTTTAAAGTCAGTGAACACTTCTTGGAGTTGAAGATCATGCTGTGGGTCAAGAAGTTTCTGCAGCAGGTGGTTTACAAGCTGCCACATGTTTTTCGATCGGCTACATGAGACGATCATGTACCATGCCGTCCCCTTTGCGTCACACCATGGACACATGTGAGAGACGGAAAATCCTGCATGGTGAAGGAAAATCGGGTTGGCAAGACGGTTCTTCGCTACGCGCCAGGCAATTTCGTCATCTAGTTCTAGAGAGGGAAATCAGAAAATTGCTGATGAATGAACTAGAGGATCGTACAAGTGACCCTTTCTTGCAAACTATATATGCCGAATACCGTAGCCATGATGTCTAGCAGGAATATCCGTCTGTTCATCTTGGGTTTAATGAGAATGAACTTCTTCTCTCGAGCCTGATAGTAGGCTGGATGGGACGGCCATAGTACAGGAGCGTTCAATCTTTAACGCCACGAAAGCGTATATAACAATACGCTTCAATGTATTTAAAATTAAGTTCAATCGTCTGCTTGAGTCGAGCAGGAAGGTTGTCAAAATCTCCATCTAGATTCCGCGACTCGCTTCCGTTCAGGAGGTCGCCAATGGTCTTGCATAGTGATGTAATTTTGCATGAAAATTTTTTTCATTGAAAATTTTCATGAAAATTTTCAAAAGCTTGAAAATTTTCAATTTTCTCAAAAATTATTTTTTTATGGCATATAAGTTGTCATAGAAGAAACTGGAGTTTGAATTCACTCCTAATGATACTAAAACAATTTGTTGAACCACCACATTGAGGTACCGGTATAACAATTCATTTGCTTAGAAAATTGTCAAGACCCTAAATGAGTAAGGGCTTTTCAAGTTTGTGAACATGCATTGATAGATCCTCACTAGGCTTAATGTGTTGACTTCTGGCAAGCATCTGTAGGTGGGGCCAGTATACTCAATTGTACTGCCCTATTTTGAGAAGTCCTTTGAAAATGACCTAATTAAAAATGAAATGAGTGAAGATGTTGAAAATTTCCATTGAAAATTTGCAATGAAAATTTTCAATGTTCAAATTGAAAGAAATACAATGCTTTCATTTTAAAAATCACTAAAAGAAAAATCAATGCTGATGAATTAGATGAATTCATTGAATTCCATTAGATTCACAGAAAATGTTCAATGCATTGAAAATTTTTACTGAAAATTTCAATGCTTTTGCATTGACAATTTTCAATGGATTGAAAATTTTCTGAAAATTTTCAACGTCCCATCACTAGTCTTGCATTACAGCGAAAACCAGGAGACAATGAAGGGTGAAGTCGAGGACGGTGACAAGGTTAGGGGCGCATCACGAAGACCGCACACAGATGTTGCGCGTGGTAATGGACGAGGTTGAATTGAAAACCACGAAGATAGAACAGTGTCGAGAAAGACGAGAGTGGGTCGAGTTCCCGGTCCACTAATGCGAGAGCAGAAGAAAATCTGCCAGTCAATACGAAGACTACGGGTTTTCCGTATGAAGTACCGGGTCATCATATGGGCTGAACGATTTTCTAAGTCCGTGATTCGAAATAGGTTCACTTTGGATGCCAGATGAGTCAAGGTCTAAGCGCCTAATAAGCCACAGAGCACAGAGGTTAGGAAATCGCGTCCAATGTGTCAATGTCATATGTTGATGTTTGTCTTTGTGTGTTTTATCACAAAAAAAATTAAAAAATGAAGATATACCCTAAATACAAGCTCGAATTTTCACATTATATGCAATGGAATCATCCTTTACTAGGCAATAAACTATCGTATATAGTGACTTTCCGTTTGAATTGACATTTTGTAGTGAAATTCAAAAGACATCAAAAGACGTAGATAAGCTTGATTACTTTGCACACATAATGAGGGGCAATAAATACAGGCTCTTGTTATTAGTCTCACAAGGGAAGATTGAAGGACAGCGTAGATCTAGCAGAAGGAGGACTTCGTGGCTCAAGAATCTTAGGGACTGGTTCGGGCAGAACACGGAGTTCCTTGTTCAGAGCTTCAGCATCAAGAAATGGCATAGCTGAGATAATCGCCAACCTTTGTTAGAAGAAGGCACGAGAAGAGAAAGTAGTGAAATTGCTTCACTGTCCGTTCAGTGGAAACATTCACGTTAGGTTACATGTCACGTGAATTTAGATCATAGGGATTGTAAAAATAATCCGCAAAAATCTGCTATTTTACTATCGATCTTTTCACCTGTTTTCACAAAATTTGACTTAGTATTTTGATGAATTATTGTATGCATCCTTATGATGTAATAATATCTTGTATACATCATAAAATTTAGAATTGTATAACATCTGATATTTTTATTATCAAATGGTATCTTGCACTGCTAGCTGATGTTGTGTGCTTATAACGACCCCGTTAATAGCTAGATTATTTGGGGATTGGGGGTAAAAATCAGTGGATTAATGTTGAATGATTAGCTCACAAAAAACATGCCTATAATGTGAGACTCAACCCCAAGCCTGATTTCACTATAGATCTTGAAGCAGTGGCTTTGCTAAATGAGCTATGGGGGGTGGCCACTGCTAAAGTTTTATAAAAATTTAATAATGAAATATATCCCTATATTTATCTTATAGTAATGAATGTTGGGACAGGGAGTGGTAATCGGTAATCATCAAATCTTCGGCAATTCACTCTCGATGTTATGTACTAAGCAAGGCACAACACCTCGTCATCTTCAACACTCTCTGGCTCCACTCTCTCCACAAGCTCACTCCACATTTTCCTATTTTCCCACCACTTCTTGTTCACTTTCTCCCACGGTTCTATTCATTCTTCTTCCACATCCCACATCCTACTTCATCATTTCTTTCCATTTTGTCCTTGGCCTTCCTATTTTCCTCTTTCTTCCTACAGTTCCTTTCATATAAGTAGAATTTCCCAGCCGCAACTTTTTCTCTCAAATGTGTTGGTTTTAAAATCAAATTTAAAAAACTCAATAAAAAGAAGAATCAATTTAATTCGTTCATTTATATATTGTGCTTAGCTACACACTGTTATATGACTATCAAGTTTTATTGACATCGGTGAGAGATGAATTTAATGGGACGATGAGATTAAAGGTTTTTTAATTGGATGTTTTGGATAGTGAGAAAGAAACCGTCGTGGTCTTTTATTAGAGAGACATCTCAGTATAGAAGAAACCACAAAAATTTCCGTCAGGATAGTCGACCATGGCGTGACCTAACCATCCCAAGATGGTTTAACGTGCTATAGCCACTGATTCAACCGTCTCAGTAAAAGTGTACTTGTTAAATATCATGATTTTAATTTCATGAGTTTCATTTTTCAATATTGAAATAATTAAAATCATTATAATCATGAAATATCAGTAAGTTTGAGTATAGTGTGTATATTTGAAGTCCGACACATCTAGCTGACAAATAAAACTCTCCCCCCTCTACTTTCCTTCACTAGTAATTCCTTAACGAGACAGACAGACAGTTTCTTGCAATTATGCATTCACTTATTATTCGAACAATATCATGTATATATTTGTTCCTAAAAAACTAACACTCTGTCTTTCTAATAAGGGTTGCCATAACAAAAATAAAAAAGAGTTAATTGTAGAATATATGCCTGGTAGTTAATAATCCCAGAAGTAATTAAGTGGAATCATAATTATATGACGGACAAAAACAACGTTTGAATTTAAAAAATGTATAATATACAATATCTATACTTTTCACGTTTTTCTATACTTTTATAATTGGTACATGGAACTTGATATTGAGCTATAGGCCTACACACAGGTTTACTTCAAAGAATAAAGCTCAATACACAAATACAAATAACTGCATATAGCTGATATGGGTGGTCAATTCATAATACATGCTTATTTGGGATATCCAGCCGTAGAGACGGGTTTATTTGGGCAGTTCTGGCACAGAAGAATATTTATTTGGGCAGTTCTGGCACAGAAGAATATTTATTTGGGCAGTTATGGCATGAAAACATGTATATTTTAGCAGTGCGGCCATAGAAGCATGTTTATTTGGGCTGTTACGATATAGAATCATAATTACCCGTGTTAAGAGCATATATTTAATATAAGCCCAGTCATAGAAGCATGCTCATCTTGAGCAGTCGAGCCAGAGAAGCATGTTTATTTGATAAGTTCATCCAAAGAAGCGTTTGGGTAGTACAGCCATGGAAAAATGCTTTACTTGGACTATCCAGGTATAGTAGCATATTTGTTCGTGTCATGGAACCATGTTCATCAGTGTAGTCCATCGGGGACATAAAAGCATCGTGGTACAAGACTAGATATAAGAGCAGAACCAGAATTTAAACATGCATGGTAAATTTCGATGGTTCCGGTCGAGCGACGTATGCATGTTAACTGTAGTATCGTTTGATGTATTATGGGCAGGGTGGGGGGGAGAGGGATGATAGGCCTACTTTTCCTCGGCTATATAGCTGAGTTCCATTTTTAAAATCGTGATTCGTGACCACAATCTACGATCAGCGGCAATATGATTGGCTCCTGGGAATTATAAAAACAGTTGCTGGCTCACGAAGCGGCTCGGCACGTATCTTGGCCGCCAACAGGCCTCTGTGCACGACGATCATGATCTAGGTGGCTGATCTAGCTGCATGGCTACTAACGCTAGCACAATGGCTTCTCGCAAGAGTTGGAATAATGTGTCTTGGTGGTTGATGGATCAGCTTTCTGAGTTCTGACCGAAACCAAATAGGGGTTATCATTTCAGAGATGATTTAAAGAAAGGAGGACTATTATTTTATAATGAATAATTGTTTGTGTTCATGTTCATTTCATTTCTTATTCAATTTGGGTTTAACGATACATTATTACCGATTACTATAAGATCTATGAACGTCGATGAACGATGAATGAAGTGGTGCATGGAAAGATGAGACGAAAGATTGAAAGGTTATTTGATTAGGAACCTGTCGTGTTATATTTTCAGTGAAAACAGTCCATATATCCACCTTGAGACAAAAGGAAACCACGAATGAACCTCTGTTAAGATGATCGACCATGGCGGGAATCGAATTACGGTCTTCTGAATGACTGTTCAGCTTGCTGGCCTATAGCCACTGGTCCATCCGTTTCAGTATTCATTATGTATGAAAGTGAATATGGCGTAAAAAATACCATTTGATGTAGATCTGTGTAAAACGTATGAGATATGAGTGGACAAATTATGAGAAACAAAATATATTATGTGAATTCTGAATAAGTTGATATATATCATCAGTCTTTGGATTTGAACTGAGAACGAGGTTTATATTTTGAAATGTCTACCAAGTTATAGCCTAATTGTGATATTTCAGTCCAACTTATAATAAATCAGCTTAACTAGTTCAAAACTTTGTTACCGACTGTCCCATCAAATACTCGATGGTGAAAATAAATTTATGTCGGTTAAAATATTATGTATAAACATCCTATATATATATATATATATATATATATATATATATATATATATATATATATATATATATATATATATATATATATATATATATATATATATATATATATATATATATATAAGATATGTATACCAGCTGGGTAAACCTACTGGAAGAAGTAGCTAGCGCATGGGCATCGAGTTAGCGAAATATCCGTTTTGTTGGTTCATAACTTTTGAACAGTATGAGATATCAAATATCCATTACAGAAAGAACACGGATCTTATCAAAACCTTCAAAATTAGGTGAAATAAATTGACCAACCTTTGATTCTTACCTTTTCTCACACACACAGCCAAAATTTTTTTTTTCAGCTCTATAGGCGGATATACCTTCAAACATTATGTGATAGAAGTTGAATATTTTCTGTCTGTCATCTTGAAGGTATGCAAATATGCAAGGATGCAAGTTTTTCTTCTTTCACCTTACCTATATATAATTATTCCATGTTCTATCTCTGTATTCATCTGAATCAGATATTCGCATCATCTATACACCTATCCAGATATGTTTAATTTGAAGAGATTTTTTCAATAATTTCTGAAGAAAACAAAAATTATCAAGTGTTGCTATCAGTTATGCCTACCAGTATCAGTTAGTCTACCTTATGTTTTATGTAAATGAATGATGATAATAATAAACAACCTATATATACTATAGTTAGAAGTTGGAATTAAATGATTCAGAGCTAAAATTTGGGAAGCATCTAGCCTAATTGCTGTGAAAGCGATTTGTGCGCGGTGAGTTCTCGATTTTCAAAACGTATGTGGGGGCTCGAATAACAATTTTGTCAAAATTATCTCTGGCCTTTATAAGAAATTATGAAATAATTATTTCTCACCTTCATATTTTATTTGAAAATGAATATTCCATGTTATTTAGATTTGAAAAAACTCAATCATCCTTATATTTATCTAGACAAGAATATAATTACCCAACAGTCACAACAATGTTCGATGTCCGATTATTGTTTTGATTGACAGCAGTAATTGTGACCAGCGACCACAGCATGCTTCGAATGTTCTATCCTGGCAAAACTGAGACAAGTGAATCAGTGACTAGCGTGCTGATCCGTCATTCAGAAGACAGGGGTTCGATTCTCAGATGGATGGTCGACCATCCCGACTGAGGTTTTTCGTGGTTTCCCTTAGTCGTTACAGTAAATACAAGGATGATTCCGTTTAATATTATAGGTCAAGACCGTCTAATTCTCATCTCATCAACATTCTAAAGAAGCTGAGCTATTCACTAAACAGCTCTAGCCCTACTTTAACTACAATAGAAATTTGAAAATATATAGAAGCTATGAGTTATTTAGACTCAGGTGAATATGAACGCATTCTTATTCCTTGCAACACTCGTATACTGTATAGCAACGAACAATGTGTTGTCTCTCTTGTACTTAGTGTTATTTCCTATTCGCGGATCGTTTCACCTCTTTCTCTATGTGCTAACTGCTGAGTGTGGTGAATGGTGAAGAAAGTGGAGGAAGATATCAATCAATTGCGGTGGTTGATTTGGTTGCGATTTGGTTGGTTGACCATGTTTGTTGTTATGTCATTTTTTTAGTGGATTATCATTCAATTCAGCTGAAGAAAAATAGATCAGCATCATAACCTAACATTTTCATTAAATATGTTTGTTTCGAGCTGTGATCATTCCCGTTATCTTCGAGAAAATAGTCATTTTTTACATTTTCGTACAATTTCACTCATTACGCAACACTTCTAGCGCCTCTATTTCTCTATCTTTCCCCTCTCTCTCTCTCCTTCTGGGCAATCTCCTTGTGAATAATAATTGAATATACTATCCGATTGTCGTAGAAATGCGAAGCGTCATGCAGTTATGCAGTTGTAACTCGGTGTAAGGATGTGTACAATTAAACAAATGCTCCGGCCAAGCTGCCAAGCAGCCAAGCAGCCAAGCATCTGGGCAAGCAGACGCGTCAAGGCTGCAAAGCAAGGTTGGGCAACTAACATTATAATACACGTGACTTGAGACACCGCGTTTGTGTTTCGTTATTAACTCTAGAATCGTGTTATTAATTAGACATGACACTTACAGTAACATGATGCATGTCTGATAACTAATCTTAATCTTCCTGTCTGTGTTTTTAATTAATAACAAAATGAAATAATTAATTACGGCTACTGGATGCATGGTTGCATGGACAAGCCTGTAAGATTACCGGCAACGACAAAGTTTGAGCCATGGTATCGGGTCAAGGGTCAAGGCACTATTATTATCATTATTATCATGATTATTATTATCACTGTATGATACACAATGTGTAATTATTACCATCTATATTGATTAATCCCACAGTCAAGCTACAATTCCATTATTGGCTTCGTGGAAATTGAAGATATGAAACATGTAAATTGAAATTTTAGTGTATGAATAGAAAAAAAATATAACTATTATTATTATTTCTATCGTTAATATTATTATTCATATCACACTATTATTGTCAAAATGAGTGTAATATGAATACATGAATTTTGTTTTTGAAATTATATCATCATCATTATTAAAATTATTAGCATGTTAGTCATTATTTTTTAGAATAATGCAATTGAAATGAATGTTTTGTCATTATTGCCAAAATGAGTGTAATATATGAATACATGTAATAAAAAATTGAGAAAAAATCTTCATCATCATCAATATTATTGATATTAGCCAAAGTATTAGCCATAGTAGCCACATCATTCCATCTTGGGAATGTGCGTAACTAATAATTACTTGAACAAGATTGGTAACATTCAGAAAAATGAATCTCAATATATAATCACAACGAAAGATCACAACTGCAATTCAAATTTCTTTTCGGCTCGTCAATTGCGCTTCATCAATTCGTTCTGTCACATCCAATTATTATTCTCAGAAGCTCAATTGAATTCATTTATGAAATCACATCAAGCACGAAATGAGAATAGATTAATATAGTAATTAACTGAAAACTCATAGGCCTATGATGAACAGGAAATAATATTTTGAACATAATTCATTTGATAAAATTCCTTCATAATTCCCAAAGTTTCAAAAATTGATACAATTAAGTTAAAGCTGAATTGAAGGCACTCATATCATCCAATATTATTTTTTACTTTTGAGGACGTTCGAGGTATTGATTGTTGTTTATAGTTCATGTTTGCTGTATTATGACGACTATGAGGTTGAACTTTTATTCATATTTATAGCCCTATATTCAACCCGTTATTTTTTCATCCAGACGTTATATGTAAGTGTATTTTTTTGTATTTTAGATGATTATAGACCCGCAGACAAGTAATATTTCTCGACTCTCGTGGGTCTATAAAATATGTTCATGTAGCCTATGTTTTTTGTTTGATGATAAAAACCTTTGAAGAAAAAATAAATATATATATATATGTAATTTTTATCATCATTATCATCATTAAAAACCGAAGTCATGCATATACATTCATCATTCAAAATTGTAGGAAATGTCGATATATAATTTCCCATGTTTATGCTTATCTTTTTCGTAATTTTGGAGTATTGTGATACGTTTTTGGAAATATGTAAATGTAATTCGAAAATTGAAAACACTTATACCAGTAATCATAAATATTTTAGCTCAATTATTGATAGTAAATTTGAGTGGGACAAACATAATGATACTGTCCATAACCGTCTCAGATCCAGGTATGCATAGCATGCAAATTTTGAAGCCCTGTGTTAGAATTGTGACATTAATAATAGTTCATCATGCACTCATAAAATCAATATTGAAATACGGTATTCTTTCATGAAGCTGTACAATTGTTTATTATTCAAATTAAACTGAAAATATACAAAAGAGAATATTTCATATTATTGAATCAGAAAAGGATGGAAAATGAATTATGAACTATTGAAAGAATCTTCACTATTTATATTTGTAACTATGAATAATTTTGGCAATCTTCATAAGAATATAGCCGATTATCAACACCCCGTGACAAGACAGGAATAAAATGTCTTTGAAACTTCGTTTGATAATTCTTATTGTAGAGAGAGAAAAAATTCCTGATTCCAAAACTATTGAACAAAATTCCGGCTGAATAAAAAAAAGTCTCTAAAATATCGCAAGTGGATATTGATCTGAAGCAATGGATTTCTCAGAATGTACAAAAACTTGACCAAAGACGAAAAATAATTCATACCGATGCTCAATTATATATATATATATATATATATATATATATATATATATATATATATATATATATATATATATATATATATATATATATATATATATATCTGCCAATGCTATCATTCTCTTATCCACACCTAATATTGACTTTCTCGATTGAATTATTTAGAAGAAAACATATATATTTTGTTATTTAGTTGTTATCATATTCTCAATTCATCTAACGTAGCTTTCCAGACGTATATTTTTGAATTGATATAATATATGTGTTGACATTATGTATAGACTCAGAATCAAGTCGAAACTTATGTGACTTTGTGGGTCTACGTTATCAATATATGATGTATTACAAACATGTGAATACAACGCATTTAAGAAAAGAATATTTTTATTATTAACATGAGTGGTAGTCTAGTAGTAATAGTAATAATAGTAGTAGTAGTAGTAGTAGTAGTAGTAGTTTTTTTTTATTTTTTTTTTATTGATTCCAAATAAAAGCGTTACAACAATTAAGGGTACTCTTGTGAGGTTCCACGAAACCCTCATGGGGTTTATCTGTGGAGATATATAATAACAATTCACTTAAATATAATGCAATGAAAAAATAAAGTACCTTCCTGATAATAAAATATAATAACAATACAATGAAGCACATTGACGAGAACGTGTAAGAATGAACAAAATAGGATAAATCAACAAAATTATATTCGAATTGCAGTTGTAGTGAGTAGAGAAAAATGCAAACAACATAGGAAGAGAGAACTCGAGGAAGTTAAAAAAAATACCCAATTAAATACCCTATTAGTACTAGTAGTAGTAGTAGTAGTAGTAGTAGTAGTACTAGTGGTAGGAGTAGCAGTGATAGTGGTATCATCATCATTATTATCATTTACAGTATTATTATTATTTCTATTCTAATCATTCTAATCATTATTTGAAGCAATTTCGAGATGTTTTGAGTCCAATTGTAACTGAGTTGTGTATAGGCCTATTATCTTTCAAAAAGGAGATGGTACCTACACTAAATTGGAAGTACCCGGGGTTCGACATACATATTGAAAAGGAGATCATTATAGTTTTTCCAATTATGGACCTATTGCTTTTTCACCTATAGTTGAGAAGATCATGGATCGATGAGCCGCGAATATTCCAACAAATTATTTAGATAAATATAGCATCATTGGTAATCTTCGTTCAGGTTTCCAAAAGGGGAAGGGCACCTCGGATTCATTAGTGTCACTTTCGGATTATATTATTATGAGGCTAATGATAACATGCATATGTTAGCTCTTCTCATTGATTTTGTAAAAGCATTCAACACTTCAAGTCATACTGAAATTATTTCCTTGATTGATAATATTGGCATTTGGGGCCCAATGGTGTGTTGGTTTTCCAGCTATTTAACAGATATATCAATAACGATTAGAAATTAGAATTGATAACATCAACAGTAAATTCAGACATTGTACATCTGGTGTTCCACAGGGATCCATTTTAGGTTCATTATGGTATTCAATTTATGTGAATAATTTGTTGAGTTGTGTCTCTAATTGTCAGGTTTATATGTCAATCGATGGCACCTCGATTCTGTCTGCTCATAGAATGGTGAAGTCTGCAGAAGTTGATTTTCAAAATGATTTCATTAATGTTTTAGAATTCACTCATGATCAAAAACTAGTCATCAGTTCCTCTAAAACAAAAATTATTCACATATGCATACCCCTGAATAATTTTAAGAACCATCTGGTTGATATTATTTTCCACTCCAACATTCAGACCTACATCATGTTTACATTCTTTAAATTGGTGCTCTCCGGGCAATATTTGTAATTGTGATGTCCAGATTAGTGGGCTACTGTTGACAATCTATTCGGTCATTTTAGTTCTTCTATCTAGGTCCAACTGTCAATAAATATTTCTCTTGATGTGTTCATATTGATCTATTTATTAAATAGACTATGCTCTATTGCTTTCAAATCTATTAATTGAGACCTGTTTCATCATGTAATTGACTGAGATATGTTTATTGCGCTTTAGCAGAATCATTAATTTCATATGGGATTCTCTCTTGTAGAATACTATACTATCCAAGACCGTATTATTTCAACAATAGTGCCTAATCATGTGAAAGATCAATTAAGCTACAGTTTGCCTGAGTATTATCGTTATTGTGGTCTACTTCCAGTACCTTTGTTATATAAATATCGAGTCAATTTAAAATATTATTTTTCAGAACAATTCAAAATACATTCTGGTCATTCAGTAAATACTCGGTTCGCGTTACCCTCTCATTTTGTTCTTCCTTTACATGGTACACTCAAAATTGAAAGAGAAACCTTAATTATGTAATCCCATTATTCTTCAAATTTTTGCCTGATAATTTGAGGACCTTTTCAAAATTTCATGACGTTAAACGTGAAATTGAAACTTCTATTCTTTCCAACAAAGACGGTGTTTACAGACCATTTGTTGATTGATTCGAAGAGTATGTTTAGTTTTTCGGTTCAATAGTTTCTCTCAACGAAATCACATTTACATTTATTTATTCTTCTTGATTATTTTGTTTTTTCAGATGATATTCTGCCATTTTTTAAACTTATTTGAAATCTACATATATTAGATATCTATGATACATAGTCAATAATATATATTATCATAATTGAGCCACCCTCGGTAGCTCGGTCAGCTGAGGCACCGCTTCAGAAACTGAAGATACCGTTGGGCGTGGGTTCGAGTCCCGCATAAGGCATGGGTTTTTGTAAACGTCCTTTCACTTATCATCACTTCATAATTTCATTATCATCCGCTCATTCGTAGCCCCGTATAACCTAGCTGATGGTGGGGTCGTTAAGCAAACAATAATCATCAATCAATCATCATAATTTAAATTACAAATATTCAAGCCAATTGACTTTACATTGGAAGTTATCTTCACGAAGTAGGAGAGATTTTCATTCATTATCCACCAAATGTAAATTTTCAGTGTTTCACGCTACACGTTTCTTTTTCAAGTTGTTTAAAAATAAAGAGCCTTGTCTTTACTTCCTTCTGTCCCTGAAAATATTCTGGCTACGCCCATGCCAATTCGTCCAACATTGCGTAGAACTCATAGTTTGTTTCTACTGGTTCCCTCATACATCAACTACTGTCCGCTACTTTTGAAAATTAATACATATTAACCAAACTTGTAAACTGTTTTTATTGGAAATAATTGTTAATGATTGTGAAAAATACAAGCTGCTCAACAAAATCGGCCATGCAGTTATTTCCGTCTTCATGTTCGACTCTTGTAGAAGCCGGTTCTAGGCCAGCCCCGCATGTGTATGCCCTATTATTAGGCGCTGATAACCAGTCCTATCATTGGCCTACGATAATTGTCGGCCTTTAATAGTTGATCATTATTACTCCCCTCGCGCCCCGCGCGGCCCACCACTCTCGCCCACCGCCGGCACGACTTCGAAACCAACCCGGTGGTTAAAGTTCGATCAGCGACGATGTCGGCCATCCGACCGACCTGCTATAAGGCACCAGTTATTATCATTTCACGCTCCTTGCCATTTGATTGGTGCTTTTTTTATAAAACCTGTTTCTCACGAACTGAAATCAAATATTCCGACGAGTTTTGTTTTCAGGGCCGCCATTCTCACACTCCGATTAAAAAACAATGGAATCCGAAGTTCAAGACTACCAAGGAAGAAAGAATACCAACTGTACAGTCTCTAATAATCATATTATTGTACAACTGGTGTGATTTGTTTCATGAATTGTGGTTTATATATAAGAGAGAATAATGAAGTGACTCTTGAATATGTTTGAAATATTTTACCTTAGAATTTGAAATAAAAGTTACTTACACCAGCTAATGCCAGTGTGAAAAGAATTCTTAACAATATTAGGCCTACCAAGGTTGGCAATATCCGAGGCAATATCTCCCTTTTCAATCCCAGTCCACCCAGGTTGCATTGAGTTTCCCCCAAGAATCAAGGAAACAGTGGTACCAAATGTAGTAAATAAATACACTTTTTTTTCGATTTGGCACGAACTTGTTCATCACAGGGAATATATTAACATTACAAATGTATAAAATGTACATTATAAATGTAGGCCTACATTACAAAAGTATATAGGCTAACTATGAGGATACACAATGAAGAATGACAAATAAAATACGGATAAGTTTCCCGAGGTCTGTATTCCTTATTGTTGAGTGCAATTAGCCCCCTACATAAAAATAATCATATTTCGTAATGTTTTCATATTTTGTGATGATGGTATGAATTAGCAGCCAACTGTTAATTAAAGTAACAAATGTATAGAAATTATAACTATCAATGAAACAAACAATTTGTGGGTAGTTGAAGTGTTTTTTTTTTAAGGTGGGCGATGCCCAATTACACCAACTGAGTTTTATTGGGCTGGGTAGTTATCTGCTAACCTTGAATATGACACAGTTCTGATGAATTTTACCTTGAAAGATTCCTCAATTCAGTTCAGTTTTTTCTTTCTTACAGTTTGTGAATTTAAGTAGGCCTACATGTAAACAAGTTCTCATTACCAACTATAGGCAAACGCAGCATATGCGTTGTAAGATGAGAGATGCAACTTTAGGAAGTACGATCGAAAATTCTACACATTTTTACTCCGATAAAATATACTAATCCATAGTCAGGTTGAGAAACAGCTATGAGTTAGACAAGAGTACGAAACTGTGAAGATGTGCATACACTTTTTTTAATGACGTCAACTTCGTGTTTCGTGACGTCCATAAAATGGAATGACGAAACGGTGACCATACTATTTTTATCACGTGATGCGAATTAAGATACGTACTGGTTAATGAGAGATGAATCCATGATGAAATAGTAATACTTATTTATAGTATATAATATATATGTATATATGAATTTCACGAGTTTAAAGTTCGATTCACATCGTCAACCAGATGATTTGCTAAACCCTTGTCGATAGCTTCCCCACGGCTACCCAAAGAAAGTTAACTGAATATTGTTAGCTTCTTATACAATACAGCAATGACTTAAATAGGTTACTTGTACACTTGCGGTTACATGAAATGGTTGATACGGAATTAAAATTGGTATTTGAATAAAATCTAGGCACATTTAACCATTACATTTTTGACAGATAATGCGGGGAGAGCACGCTCACTGTCTTCTAGTTTTGATAAGTGTCAGAAGGCCTACATTTCCTTCATGACGTATTTTGATGTGGCTTGATCAACCACTTCTCGTGCTCACAATCGTATAGGTACACTTATGAACACATAGATAAAAAAAATTATCAAATTTAAATAAAGTAAGCATATTTTACGGCTATTAATTTCAAATGGACTTTGAATACTGAGAGCTTGTACATATTGTCTGCAATAGTTTTATAGCTCATATCGTCAGTACATTTTCTGCAAGATGCATTTTGGTGTGACTTTATCGACAAAGTATTTAATATGTTCATCTCACTTATTACACAGCACTCTGGGTCTCAAAGATGTAACATGGATCCATTCTTCATTCATCAACTGAAATATTGTGATCGACCAGGTATCATTCTTCCTCCATCAACGACGCATATATGGTGATGCAGCATCTTATTATTTCATCATTCATCAACAAAAATATGATCCTGGACCATAGGCCTATAACATTCTTCATTTAACAACAACGCCCCTGATTATGGAAAATACTCAACATTCAGCATACACCGAATCCAATACAGAGATACAAGTAGATAACGTGGAATATATATTCATTATTCATCAAACTGAGACGTGTGGCCGAGTGCTTAATACACTGAACCGTCATTCAAAAGGACGGAGTTCGATTCCCGCCATGGTCGACCATCGTGACGGGGGTTTTCGTGGTTTACCTCCGTCGTTCCGGCCAATATTGGGATGGTTCCTTTACAACAGGCCACGACCGACTCCTTCACAGTATCCAAAAGTCTCCATCATAGTATAATAAAATAACAGAGGGTTAGGGAGGTGGTGGGATAGGGGTAGTTAGGGAACTTGCCACCGCGCATTTATGTGCAATTGCAAGAGTTAAATAATAATAATAATAAATAACCTTTTATCTCATCATCCCACCTTATCATACATCATTCATCGACGCCAATGGATCGAAGTCATCAGTAGAATGCGTCGTTAAACCCAATATGAATAAAAAATGTTCGTCAAAAAATATAATGAAAAAAAATATTAAAAAATTATTAAAAAATTATTTCAAAAAATACTGTGACAGACAAATATTCCTTATTACCCAGTTGGTACCAGACAGTCGACTAGGCTTATATATAATACTTCATCCACGAAGGCCAATACATAGAGACAGCTGACAGGCAATAATCCTTATTCATAATACATCCAATGATGAGAGACGATCAGACCATAAAAGATAGATACAACCATAGTTTCATCAACAACCACATAGAAATGATCAATCGATTGATGATATATGTTTCATGAGGATTTGGAATAACCCGTTTGGCTGAGTCAGTCAAGAAATCAGCCTGGAAAGTGAATTCGAATCGGGCTTAAGTTTGAATGTCGCATAAGGTATGAGTCTTTGTTAACATCATCCGCTCTTCCATACTCCCGAATAATCTAGCTGTTGGTGGGGACATCCTTCAATAAAAGGTATCATCATGAATAGGCCTAATAATAAATCTTTAATCTAGTCCCGAGCTATATAAAAACGATAGATTGTACGTCTACATTCATAATAAAGTACAACCTTTGACATATAATTCACTGATTCACTTAGGCCCATACTTTGATTATTACCTAATCATTCGTACCACAAAAATCTTGGCTGTTTGTGGGGTCGTTGAAACAAAGAATCAGACAGACTTCATTTAGTTTTTCACGAAAAAAATATGAGCCTTTGTATGTGTCTCTCTCTCTCTCTCTCTCTCTCTCTCTCTCTCTCTCTCTCTCTCTCTCTCTCTCTCTCTCTCTCTCTCTCTCTCTCTCTATATATATATATATATATATATATATATATATATATATATATATATATATATATATATATATATATATATATATATATATATATATATATATGTATATATATATATATATATATATATATATATATATATATATATATATATATATATATATATATATATATATATATATATATATATATATATATATATATATATATATATATATATATATATATATATATATATTAAATATATATGTTTATACAATATATAATATATAATATATAATATATATATATATATATATATATATATATATATATATATATAAATATATATATATATATATATATATATATATATATATATATATATATATATATATATACATATGTACATATAAATAAATATATATATATATATATATATATATATATATATATATATATATACATATATGTATATATATATATATATATATATATATATATATATATATATATATATATATATATATATATATATATATATATACATATTCATAAATATATATATATATATATATATATATATATATATATATATATATATATATATGTATATATATATATATATGTATATATATATATATATATATATATATATATATATATATATATATATATATATATATATATATATACATATATATATATATATATATATATATATATATGAATAAATATATATAAATATATATCAAGACTAGTTTTCGAGTGGTTGCCACACTGAACCGTCATTCAGGAGACCGTGCTTCGATTGCCGCCATGGTCAACCATCCTGACAGAGGTTTCGGTGATTTCCATATGTCATTCAGGTTGATACCGCGATGACTCTTTGATAACAGATCACGACCAACTTCTTCACACTATCCAAAAACACAAAATAGAATTCAACCTTTCAAAACATCCGCCCGTAGATATTTGTCATCATTGGGCATACTGTGTCGTTTTTTTTTTTTTTACCTATTGCGTCGTTAAACATATATATATATATATATATATATATATATATATATATATATATATATATATATATATATATATATATATATATTATATAACCTGTCATGATTTGAAACTGTTTAAACTTTGCGACCTTCCCCGGGAGTCAAGCCCGGATCTCCAGATTGCCGGTCTAGCGCGTTTCAAACCGGCAATCTACATATAAATAATATCTGAATATATATATATATATATATATATATATATATATATATATATATATATATATATATATATATATATATATATATATATATATATAGGCCTATATATATATATATATATATATATATATATATATATATATATATATATTTAATATGGATATATGAATATTAAGTATATGTATCTATTCAAAATCGTAGAGTGGCTTACACTCTTAAACTTTTCCAGGTATTCTTTGAAGACTCTGTGTGCTCTATATATACGACACACATTACTCCACAATTGATGCGTATTATGTCTTCAATTATTTGAAATCTGTGATCGCACTTCCCATTCATATTGATTAATGATATTGAAAGAATTGTGTTTTTCTCAAATGAGTTTGGTGAAATACTCTGTTGCACGTTAAATGTAAACCGGGTAGATGATTAATTGTTTTCTCTGTGAATGGAAAGAATATAACTTTTAAAATACTCCAAATTGTGCTCCGGGGTATTTACAATGAATAATTATAATAACATGATGTAAAACGAAAAATGTGTCTCATATTTACGTGGTTTTTTGTATCATGTTGATGAGGACTTACATACAGAATTTGTATAATTAAACATGAAAGAATGCTTAGGCTAACAACCCTATATATATAAATATATATATATATATATATATATATATATATATATATATATATATATATATATATATATATATATATATATATATAAGTTTTTCTTATTTTTTTATTTGAAAAGTGATGATGTTTGTGGTGGGGGGGGGGGGAGGGGGGGACAAGATGATCGAAGCTCTGGGTTGGGTGATCATCGTATCTCCTTGGGACGAAGATTTCCGAGACAAGTTCTTCCACTTTTGAAATGTGTATTCTCATCTTATATTATAATTGGACAGTTATTTAATGCAATTATTCAATCAACTTCTAACTCTAGTAATCATTCAATTGCATAGTGACCTCGTGGTCGCTAATAGCTCTAGCCTACATTGAACTATAATTTACTTGCATTATGCTTTCAGGTTATTGTTTGATGAATATGGATGGCAATTATTGTTGACTTTTTCCACTAATCCCACGAACAACTAGGTTATTTAGGGGTACGAACGAGTGGGTGATATATGAATGATGTATACAGAAATCCGTTCATATAGGCCGATATATGGCACTCAAACGGTCAAACCTATACGCCTTATACCTGACTTCAGTATCCAAGAAAATTATGATACGATGGGGGAAATTCTGATCTACATATGAAGAAGAACAGATTCATACTATCAGACAACTGTCCCATTCTTGCAGGATCATTAGCTTACAATAAATTACCAACTGAATTGAAAATAAGTGGGACAAATCTTTTCAATACTCGACGCCGAAATGTTTTGGTAGTAAAAATGTTATTATAATACTAGTGATAACATTACCGCGTGATAGAATACCTGTATACTATGTGCAGGCCTATGACATTTTCATTTTATTTCTCTATTTTTCACCCATTTTTTATATAGGCCTATATTAGACTAGATAGATGTTGGATATTGATAAAAAATAGCATCTACCATAATTCCATGTATGTTTTCATGTATTTTGATTGGCCTCATTGAGGCGCCAAATTGGTATATATATATATATATATATATATATATATATATATATATATATATATATATATATATATATATATATATATATATATAAATATATAGAAATATATTTATATATAGATATATATATATATATGATATTATTCATGTATAATTCTGACAATGGCTCATATTAATGCAGGCCTATTAATCTAATGGTCAATAAAACTATTATTATCTAGATGTTGAAATATGGGTCATATTTTAACCTCACTTTTACTATGTATTATGTGAGACATTGTTATTCCAAATTGGATGAAAATAAATGAATAAATAAATACGAATACAAATACTGCAATATGAATTATTATAAAAAATATAGAAAGTCTTTAGCTGTGATATTTCTCAAAAACTGATTACAGAAAGTTATATTTCAATTATGTAATGTATGACATTACGTCGATTTTTTTCAGATAATATGCAAGTAGGCCTATAGGCCTATATTTGAAATAGGCCCATACATTTTTTGTATACACATCGAAACTTATCAGGCTACAGAGTTATTGCTCTCCAATTATAGGGCTATGCATGAAATATAGGCTATACTAATATAATATTCATAGGCCACGACCGCTTCCTTCCCACTATCCTTCCCACTACCCATAAAAACCTTCATCTCATCATCCCATCATCTCATTAATCATTCATCCGACGCCAATAGATCTTAGTAATCATTACAGTGCGTCGTTAAAACCCAATGAAAAAAAAAAAAAAAAAAATCATACATCTTCTTGTTATGGCGTATTCAAATCATTCAAGTGATATTTCTAGAAGTAACTGAAATTTTATACCATATAGTATACCATGGGTGAAATGAAACTATAGGCCTACTATAGATGCCAACATTTCATTCGATTATTTTATAATTTATTGTCATTTAATTTAATATCATTTTTCCTTTCTGATCTTGAAATCTATTCAGTTTTCATCAGGATTATGTGATAAGTGACTATGAGTATATATGGGTAGAAATTGTCCAGGTAATTGAAAGTGTTGAACCATCTCGAAAAATTATATTAAAATGCAACGTATCCTAGATCCCTTTGTTGATTTGACTTCAAATGAGCGCGTATACCTTTTTACAAATACTTATCATTAATTGGAACTCTGAGAAAACCGGTATAGACGTTGTTAGATTAGCGAGCATGACGTTAGATAAGTCTCATAATAAAATAATTTTCAAAAACGACTCCTATAACCGACTGATATAAAATGTTTCAACACAAAAACAATGATGATTTTTAAGTTTTGGTCAATTGGTATATATATAGTTTTAACCTGAACGATTTAACTCATAATACAACCATATTGTTCATATGTTTTTTTCAGCAGTCATTCAAACCTAGCTTTTACTTTTTGGCATGATAGAATCAGGATGAAACTCAAACAATTGTAATTTCTCATTTCAAAACACCTACTGGATTTCAGTTAAGCACCATCTTTGAGAGTAATGTTCATAAGAGAAGTGAAAATCTGCCAAAAATGTTGGTGCTCAATTGCACGAACCATTTTACCCATCAGGTCGAGGGGTTAGCAACTGCTGAAATCTGGTGTACATTTGTCATGAAATCTTCCTGAAATCCCTTGAAATCGTCTTGAAATCCCTTGAAATCTTCTTGAAATCCCTTGAAATCTTCTTGAAATCTTTTCAAACCTTCCTGAAATCCCGTGAAATCTCCATGAAATCCCTTGAAATCTGAAATCAGGTGTAGGCCTACACCAAATTGACTAGTTGTTCACCCCTCGTATCAGGTGAATTGAAAAAAAATCATACGTTGGCGTACATAAACATGCTTTATTGAACTAGCTATAAAAAAGATATACTAACTTATCCATGTATAACTAGAGTAAAACTAGGACTCTTGTTTAACGTGTAATTTGCAAGATAACCAAAAGCGACCATTTCAATTAGTTAAAGGTATAGGGTCTACATTTTCTAACTTTCTCAGAGTTGTAGGGTCATAGTGTGCCATCAATTTCATCCACGTAGCCTACGATTCAATATCATCATATAACTAACTATGATTCTGTAACTATTTTCATAATTGATAGGCCCATAACTTATTATGATTATGTTATCAAACTCACTATGCCGAGAAAATCAATTTTAGAAATAGAATGATCTCACATATCCTTGTAAGTTTTTATAGGTGGGGTCTAATGTTTTCTTTGGATTTATACTGATTCAGGCCTATTGGTCTGTATTGGTGATATTTTTGATAACGATATTCGAAATCAGCTTCCTGCATTATACATTTCCGCCTGATAACAATTGATAGATTATGATTGATGAATAATAGGCCAACAATAAATAATAATAAGGGAATAGGAAAGAATATCTAGATAGATTTTGAAATAACTTATATATTATGGGGTAATATCATTATTGACATGTAATTTTTTGTTGTCACCCACTACTCCGCTTTATTCACTAATGTACGCTGGTAAACCCTGGTTGGTTCCACATTGTTTCACGAAATAATGTGATCTGTACGTCAAGTTCTAATATTTCCTCCACGACATTATGTTCCTGCCTGTCCAGATGTTTGCGAGAGGGGAATCCCAATCTTCCGACGGGAGATTTATAGTTTGTTTATAAGTTGTCAAACATGGCGCCGGCACAGTTAAACAAGGGGATGATTTATGGGCGGAGCATAGAAACACTAGAGAGAAATGGTTACTAGCGCATTCTAGTGATGTAGCCCAGAACTATTGTGTAGTTCACGATAGCTCAACTGATAAGAACTTGAGTAGAGGCCCGAGTTTTTTAATGAAGAATGAATTCACTGAATCCATTAGCTTTTTTTTTCACTGATTCGATTCACTCGATTAATCGGGCGGATGAAAATCGATTTTTGTGAAAAAATCGATTCATTAATACAATACTCAAAACTAAGTAAAAATCCACAATTTGTCATTATTAAACGTCTTGCTTGCGCATAATGTCATACATAATTGCTTGAGCTATCATGTTCAAATTAGTCAACTTATTAAATGAACGTCAATACTTACTACAGGTTTAGGCCTAATAACTAAACGATGGCAAGTGGCACTTATGAATCATATCACAAAAATAGTTACCATGAAAATATTATATCTGGTAAAATACCTGCTATCAAAATTCAAGAGAAAATTAGAAGTAAAATTGTAGGGGTTTACTATGGACAAGCTTCAAGTTGAAAATCACATGTTTGAAAGTTGTGAGCAGCTGTAGATAAATGAGGAAAATTGGAAAATAGAGAGGACGAGGAATTAATTGTAAGACTAGGCCTGCATCAGATGAACGTTCAGTTATTGCCTTGCTAGAGGCCACATAAGGGACCAAGCCGTCCAATACCAGGCCTAGGCCTACAAGGGCTTACCTTATTATGCTTGGCATAAGTTTCCCTTGATGACAATCAATTTATGAAAAAATCAATCTATATACTAGTTCTACCGACTCAAAATTCCATTTCCTTTTAAGTGGAAGTGGGGAATCTTAAAAACGCGCAGAAACGATATTAGGTTTTTGCGCACGGGAAAAAGCATAGTTTTTGTAACCTATAATTGAGTATAGTGGCTGGCGTTTAGATACCGTACTGTGACTTGATCTGTCAACATGTATATATATCGCGATATATACACATATATATATATATATATATATATATATATATATATATATATATATATATATATATATATATATATGTATATATATATATATATATATATATATATATATATATATATATATATATATATATATATAAAATTATTAATTTCACCCAAGTTGGTAGATTTTACTGAGCAAAAGTATGAACCAATGAATTTAAAATCATTATTAATCATAATTTGTAGCAATAATCACATCAAATTCGTAATTATGTGTAACTAAATCTCATTGCTTCTATTGATCATCGCCCAATGAGAACACGTCGTCATTCATAATGTCATTTGAGTCTTGTCGTTGCTTTCCATGATCACCTTTCCCTCTGAACATTTTCAAGGCCAGTATCGAGTAGGAACTTATAGAAATAAGAGGGA
Source organism: Brachyptera risi (assembly GCA_964007535.1). Lineage (NCBI taxonomy): Eukaryota > Metazoa > Arthropoda > Insecta > Plecoptera > Taeniopterygidae > Brachyptera > Brachyptera risi. The sequence continues at coordinate 44,706,683 of OZ023327.1, forward strand.
TGTGGGAAGGAATACATAATCATAGGCGCCTACTTTTAAAAATGAACCTTTTGAAAAATCGAGTTATTTGATACATTTTGTTGCTTTGAAAAGACTTTGAACATCTTATGTCTTTTGAGATACGTGTTCCAAAATCCCTGGAATATTGAAAAATAATACTGTTCCACAGCTATATCAGTTTTTTTTCTCTTGTCAAGATTTTTTCACTATCCACGAAACAGTTAATGCAATAAATGAATTGATATTTGATCCAATTTAATAAGTGTATAAATAAAACATTCGACTAGTACTTAAAAACTTATATTAGAAATCTAGAAAATCGTAATAAATTGTGTACGGTGTAGTGGTTAGGAAATTATTCATAATTATTATTTATTAATTATATCATATAATACGTACAATATTGTGATAATAATTAAACATCATGCGGTCATAACTGGAAACTTGTCAAAAGATAGAAGGATTTTTTTTCAAATCAAACTCATTTTTATTTAAAAAAATTATTTTTAATCTCTATTTCAAATGTATAGTTTTTGGGAAGAATCGATTCAAAAACAGACTTGGAGGAGATCGGTTCACCGAAAAATCGAGGTGGAGATAATCGATCCAAAGTTCGATTATCCTAGTATCACATATATCTCAATTAAGTTAAACTTAAGATATGCGACGTAATTTCAGTAAAAACATGGTTGTGCTCAAATAACTTTTAGCAAGAAATTGGTTTTTAATTTATATCCGTCATAATTCATAAACAAGGTGAATTATGTGGATTGAATGATACGAATTAATTATTTAATTGAATAATTATTTGGATTAATGAATCGAAGACATCTTAAATGCCTATCATGACCATTACCATACTTTATCGTACCAAGAAATTGTGTATAGATACCTCTAGATGAAATTTCATGACGTATCATTTAGCGAAGGCATTGGACATATCAACCGATTAGGGGGCGAAATGAGTGATATAACTCTGAAAATGGATATGGTGACACTGACAAGTTCTCGTGCAAAGAGGCAAGATTTACGAGATACGTTATTCATTTTCGTCTCCACTTTTGTTTCCAAATTACCATATTACATCGTAAAAAAATAGATCCTGAACACTTTTAATGATCGATATGACGTGTGGCCGAGTGGTAACATACTGAACCGTCATTCGGGAGACCGGGGTTCGATTCCCGTCATGGTCGACCATCCTGACGGGGGGATTTCGTGGTTTCTCTCTGTCGTTCAGGTTGATACTGGGATGGTTCCTTAACAACAGGCCACGACCGACTCCTTCCCACCATCCAAAACACCTAATAAAATAACCTTTCATCTCATCATCCCATCATCTCATTCATCATCCACCGACGCCAATAGATCGTAGTCATCAGTATAGTGCGTCGTTAAAACCCATTATAAAATATAAGATATGTCATTGAATGTAGCTACGGTTACGTCAATCATGTTGTTTCCTGACGTCACACAGTCGCAGAAGGACTCATTTGGCAGTAATCGTTGACCAATTTCATTAACTGGGTCCGATATGGCAAAGTAAGATTTTTAAGACGAATTATGTTTAAAGCTCTATGAGACATCAACAATAAGTCAATGTTAATTTGGGGTAGAGGCTTTGATAGCTAGGTATTCCTGTATCTAAGGAATGTGCAAATGTGTAATTTGGTAACAATTACTATTTACTTTTTATTATATTTGATATATCTGACTCGGTTCATACAATATCATTGTCAAACAAACCGTGAAATGAATACAAATACAAATACAAAATATGCATACGCTCACACTCGACGCAGCCAATAAATATAGTCAATATTTACTGCAAATCTTCACATTATCTAGAAGCTGTGAGTGCTGCCACCTATCGGCAACTCTTACCAGCATCATAGAGGATTTCATCGGCTGAGACATCGAGAAGAGACAGCGTAGAGCAGTGGCTGATTTATATGGCGTAAATAATGACAATGCCTTACGAGGACATAAGATACCTTCTCAAAATTAGTTAATGAATTTGGATCGTTTTCGTGATTTAACTGGCAAATTAGAGAGAATATTTTAAGTTATTGGGTTTTCCTGTTTTTTCTGTGGAGAATGGAAAAAATGACAAAACGCGATTCTCGAATGAATGAATATTAGGGTTTTAAGGCGCATCGACAGCGAGGGCATTTAGCGCCTGTACGCGATGCTCTAATGGAACAAGACAATGTCAAATTGATTTTTTGCGGGACAGCCATCGAATAACTATACGTTTTAATATATGCAAATTTACTGAACAATAAAAAATGTCCACATTTACAATGAAATTTGAAATGTTGACATCAATTTCCTCAGCAATAATAAATACATTCACATCAAAAAATAAATAGGCATGTCTTTTTAAAACAAGGAAAAACTCTCTAATTAAAAAAATTGTATGCCATGTACATTCAGAAAATATTATAATACGTCAATATATAATTATTCCAACAAATTCAAGAAATATTTATGAAAAAATTCACAAACAAAAATTATTCAGAACGAAATTTTCAACAGAAATTCTGACTATCGTTTACTTCTCAACAAGGAAAAGAGAGCAAATTTATATACAATAATATCGAACAAAATATTGGGAGGTTCAATCACACTAATATTTCAAACAATGTTTAATGTATGTAATGTTCTCTAATGAATCAACCAATTGGTTTTTGAAAATTTGACAATTATTTTGAAATCATTTGCATCGGTGCTCGGTGCTCGCTCATCTCTCATCACAACGTTCAATTCAAAATCAGAATTACAAGCCGTCCTTCATAGCTCAGCCAACTAAGCTACCGCTTTAAAAAAAACTTAGTTGTGGGTTCAAGTCCCGCATTTTGTGAACGTCTTGTCAATTTTCATAACTTCATCGTTTCGTACCCCTAAATAACTTGGCTGTTGGTGGGGTCTTTGGACAAACGAAAATCAATAGTCGTCGATAACAGTCTTAGCATTCTCTGCGTAATATTTTACTCGTTTTAACATGGACCATGGTGTTGGTATCGATATTGGTTCATTCGCAAGCATGTAGGTCCGAGGTACAATCTCATGCACATGTAGCTTTCAGCACAGTTAAAAGTTTACCCAAGAATTATTACTAGGACTAGGATGATTATCTGATCAAATATTTTCGTAAGCATTCTGATCTAAAGTCCGTTAATATATCTTTGCAGAAGATGTATCTTATCTGTGATCACGGCGATATAGTTTTTCAAACACATATATTCGAATATTGTAGGTTTTTTGTTGGATAAATACACATGCATGCATCTGCTATTAGGAACACGTATTGTCTTGTTTTGAGATGTATTCTGTGTCTTTAAAATCTATGTTCAGTGCTTGATTTATTCGTAATGTTTGAAGGTAAGATATTCAAAACCAAATATATTTGGAGATTGAATCCTCATTGTTATTAGTCCTAATTGTTTGCTGTTTCAATATTAATAACTGATTTATATCTTATTTTATTTGTAACAATATATTTACAAAGCAATCTGTCAGTATACTCGACAGTTATACTGTAGTTCGGTGAAAATACAATGAGAACCCCGATGTCGATATAATTGGGACGGATGTCGACATTCGCTTTTGCATATTTTCTTACAAGACGGATTCACGATCACAAACCATATTTAATGTTTTCGGAAATAATTCAAAACACCAACATTAAAAACACTAAAACCCTAATATTGAAATGGAATAGATTCGAAGATTTAATAAAGACGACTTTTGAGCGAATATGATGTCATGTTCACAATTTTCAGTACCTAAAAAGCAGGATGCTTGGATTTGAAGTGATACTGAGAGAATAATTTAGAAATATTGAAATGCATTCAAGGTCAGAACAAAACAAAACAAAACAAAACGAAAATAATTACATACGTTTTACTTTTTTTAGCAACTTATTACCGGCTAGCCCTAATTATTGAATTAGATATGATATGTTGTACTATTATAGATTGAACAGCTGAAAGTCAGTCGTAAAAGTAAACACATGATAAAAGTGAAACATCACCTGCAAAATAAAATTGGTCACGTAAATTAAACTTCACGCCAATGTTATTACGTATTCAAATATGAGATTATTGCTAATTGCTTATTCAAAATGATTTGTACAAAACCAGCTTCCATGAATTCAATTTCATCCTTCACTGACAAGTGACATAACACAGATACAAATGAGAGTATAGAAAGTGATTCTATAATTGATTGTTATTCTTTTGAAGGCCTCTGATGATTCCGTTAATATGTCGAAGATTTTCTTAGTAGTATGTTAGAGGCCTTCTACAAAACTTGTTTTATAATGTATGTCTGCTGTAATTAGGGATTTCCATGACGGACATTGTTGCTTCTTCGTGATTGTTTGTTTCAAGAAAATAATAAACATTTAATATTGATGCTGTAGCATTGTATTCAAGTGGTATTGTATAAGTATTCTTTGTTTTCCCGAAAATTGATGCACTTGCACGTTGCATTCAACGATAAGCATTGAAAGTATATCAGCTCCTTTTGGAATAATTTATAATGAATTGTGGGTTCTTCAATAGAATTTGTTATTATAATTGGAATTGTTGATTTTTGTGGTCTGAAAATGTCATTGATAATGGCGTTTACTCAGTATTCCGTACCACAGATCATTACTGAATGAAAATAAGCGAAGTCGATTTGAATGTGTTCATAGAATGACCTTTTCGACGTTTCAAATATTGTTCTGGAAGAGATGTGTGATCTTCTGTGACATGTTTCTCTTTATAGTTCAAACATTGAACTGAATAATATGGTTCAAACTCTTTTTCAACATAATTTTGATAACAGAATATAGTAATGTATTTATTAGATTTTCACTATCGAAAATTAACTTCAATTTTGTTTGAAGTTGGTGTTATTCTAACAAACTCAATTATTCAGGTCAGTGCAGATCCTAGAAATAGCCCAGTCTAATAAAAATTTAGAACAAAATTATGAAAAATTGAAAATAGCTCAATTCCATAGTATAGCAAAGAATAGAACGTATATCAAAGTTTCAATTTGATCACTTCACTCACTAAAAGAATACATATTATCATATTTTCATACTTACTCTTTCAATCTCAGCGACATTAATTTATCTCATTATAGTAATGTCATATTGAACATCACGACAAATTACCAACGATTTTTAATGATATGTATAAGGACTTTTGGCCACGAATTATGGTGAGTATTTTTGTCACTCATTGGAATTGTTTTGGTGCACTTTCACCAAAAATTACAGACCTTTATAGATATCTTTATGCATAACCATCATTTTAAGGTGAGTTTTAAACAATTGAATTACAACTTTTCTTAACGTACGGTGGCTACATCGATACAAATTGTTGAATCGCTAAATTCTGGTAGAAATTAAATCTGATCAAGATCAATTAGAAAAGACAATTTCAGTGGAAAAAATGAAAATTTGTCACTACAATTCATGATTTTACCATCACGCTCTGTGTATATAAAACCATACATTGAATCAATAAGCAATCGAGTCTAAAAACAGCGTGAATGTTATCAATCTTTTAACGTTATATTTCTCCCAAAATATAATTTTTGTTCTGATTTAAATTAGGCAGTTCCACAACATCATACAAGGCCGAAGAGGGTGGGTGAGCGGGTGGTGGGGTTGAAATGCTCTGAAAGAAGCAGACATTTGAGGTGGTGTGGGGTTGTTGGGTGGGGGAGGGGCGAGGGTGAGGGGGGAGGGGGGACGTCGCAAATGATGGATGAGGGCGTCCAGCTAGCCTGATATTGTTTCTATGCCATACAGCCATTGACAGAAGCTGGCTCGGTCCCACTCGCCTTGCTCAGCACGCCAGCTATACTATACTGCGCTTTATGCCTGCCCAGAGTACACGTACTCTCACGAACTCTGCAACCATTAGCACCCAATACACACCCTACACCCACACTGCACTCACACTGTAATCCAGCTGCACTGATGACACTGACACTTTAATAGTGACGTGACTACTATGCTATCGTGACTACTCTGAAGTGACTACACTGATGTGACTACTCTGACGTGACTACACTGGTGTGACTACACTGACGTGACTACACTGACGTGACTACACTGACGTGACTACACTGACGTGGCTTCACCGATGTGACTACACTGACGTGACTACACCGATGTGACTACACTGACGTGACTACACTGACGTAACTACACTGGTGTGACTACACTGACGTGACTACACTGACGAGACTACACTGATGTGACTACACTGACGTGACTACACTGACGTGACTACACTGACGTGACTACACCGATGTGACTACACTGACGAGACTACACTGATGTAACTACACTGACGTGACTACACTGACGTAACTACACTGACGTGACTACACTGACGCGAATACACTATCGTGACTACACTTATGTGACTACACTGGTGTGACTACACTATTGTCACTACACTGATGTGACTACACTGATGTGACTACACTGACGTGACTACACCGGTGTAACTACACTTACGTAAAACGTTCAAAGTCACTACCCTATTTTTATGAGTTATTTTTGTATGATATGAAATGGAATCCGAGTTAAAATGAATTAACTGATGCCAATTTAATATAGTAGAAAAATGTATGTGTAATCTTTCATTCATAATTGCCACTTTCGTCGTGTGAACGACTACTGTATAATGTTTTATTAAAGCAAGATATCATTTGAATAATGTCTCCTCAAAATGTCACTCAAGGGCAACAAATATCTCAATACATATTTAACAACACATTGTATTGATTCTGTGGTTTCCACCTCTCTAGATAATCGACGGAGAAATTGTTAATGAAATATTGAAAATATTGAAAATATTAGAATTATTAAAATTCAATACCGATATTGTATCACTTTATTTGCTGTAAGGGGAGACGGAAGTATTTGTGCCCCCTCCCTCCCCCACCAGTTCCTCCCAACTTTGGGTCAAGGAAAGAAGCGAAAGGGCACGAGGAAAACTATTGGATGGACTATTCTGTTTCTGTGACTTTCGTTGAAACCCACTGCATAAAAAATAAGAATTGTGTGAGCAAAACATTTGTTTCAAAAAAATATGTAGCTAGTGATATAGCTATAAAACCCAACAAGTGGTATTCGATTCATTGAATTGAAATTTATTTGAAATTTTCATTGTTTTGTGAAAATTAGTTTTCAATAACATAGGCTAAGTTTTTCGGGGATGACTTTTGAACGATATGAGATATTGAAATTCTAATTTGAGAGAAACACAGATTCTTCAATACCTTCACAGCGGTATTAGTTCGATAAAGTTCAACTCATTACACATAACTGTCAACCATATGAGGCTGAAAAAATATTATTTTAGCTGTGTATGCTTGAAAATCGTGCGATTTAAATCAAATAGTCTTGAGTCATATCATCTGGCAGGTATTAAAATATCAGTCATTCCCCGGTATTAGAGAAGTTGATATATCATTAATACCGTTCAAAAGTTATTGAAGAAAATTAACAAAATATCAGTGTTTTTTGTGACAGCATTTGAACGGTATGAAATTCGAATGGAACAAAAAAAATCTCTTCAATACCTACAGATTGGTGTGAAATTGAATTATTAACAGTTAATAAATCGATCATTTCCACAAGCATACAGGAACAAAATGTGTTTTTCAGCTGTACATAGGCCAACCAGTAAAAATTATTATTTGAAAGGTAAATAGTTTGTAGGTAGGCCTACACCGTATTTCAGGTATAAAAAATATCTGTGTTTCTGTTGTACTAAAAGTTCTATATCTCATACTGTTCAAAATTCATTACCAAAAAACCAAGCGCTTTCGATGAAAATTTCGAAATAAAACTTGATTATTTGTGAGACAAAAAAACTTGATCAACACGCATTCAAAATAATGCGAGGCTCATGAAGGGCTTTCCCCGCATCCGATAATCTTCTCCCCCGCCCCCGGCGTGAGACTGGATTGGGCTCTCCCCCCCCCCCCCCCTCAATCTTTCACATTTCTCCGACGTCCCTGCAAAGGTATTTCGTGGTTTACAATTCGCATTACCAACGAAAACGTCATCTCATCACCTCATCATACCATTAATCATTCCTCCGAAGCCAATAGATTCGAATGATCAATATAGTGCGTCGTTAAACCCAATATAAATGAATACAATAAATACACGAGTGGAAATGTGTATCTCTATTAAAATTTCATGTTGTTGGGAATTGACTTGAAGCTATCCTGTCGATTGATAGGAAACAACGTGCAAGGTTAGTCCAGAGCTTTGTAACCAGCTATGTATTACAAAACCACACATGTGCTGTTACCGAGTGGTACAAATTGTACAGCTGTTTTTTTTTATTAATTGTATACTCCCGCATCTAACATTTAGTTTCAGTTATCGATACTTAAGCCCACCCTTCTTAACCCCACCCACAAAAATATATCAAATTTTTGGTTATCTATTGATGTATTAATGTTAAAATAGTGTATTAACAATTTAAAATGAAAAATAAGGATGAAAATTCCGAGGAAATTTTGGAAAATTTTGTTGAAAAATACGTTAAGCCGTTTTATACAAGAGAACAAGTAGATAGTCAGCATGAAGATAGCAATTGATAGGTAAACCTTCCTCCATCAGATGAAGTAAATTCCATTATCATACCTAAAACCGTTTTGATACAAATGAATAGTTTATGTTACCTTGATTCACAACAAAAAATAGCGTGACTTTCAATGGTTTTGTATGCCAAGCTGCAAGCTCATATGGTTGAATTGTTTATTTTTAGTTTAACCCAAAGGTGAACACAACGATACCATACGCGATAAAATATATCATGAAGTGATCAAAATGTGTATGTAACGCGAGATGCATGTTTTGTGACCATTTTCAGAGTCAACTAGAGCATAAACAATCGTAGCGGCTACCCGGATGAACGTATATTGTTGTGAAACTGCTTCACACCGTGCAGAGCAGTGCCTTCTAAAATATTGTCAACCCATAATACACATTCTCAATATTTTCACAAATAATTACCCTCGTGGGAAACTTTTCACCCTGTGGAGATATAGGGATGCCTTAACATCTTCAAACACAAGACCAAAAATACATAATTACGTCTTCGCGTCATTTTTGCCATGCATAATTTTTACTGTCTACATTGAAGACTTCTTTGAAGAGAATCTCTCACATAAATCGAAAGATACATTATAGCCTACCAACTAAGTCCACGTATAGGAAAATCGAAGGTCACACTGATTCGATTCACAATGTAAGTTGAACTTTCAGAAGCATGGTTGATGTCACATTTACGTATCCATGCTAACTTATAGCTAGCTTTTGATAGCTAACTTATAATTCAAGGTAGGTTACTAACTTCAGTGTGTTTTCATTGGCTGACTGTTCACTTCGATAATTTTTGTCAAGATACAGTTGAATATGTATAGAAAAAAAAAGATCTTGGTTGTAACCACGGCACCTGGGTTACGTATATATATATAAATTCAACAAACCGAACTGGGCAATTAGATCAACTTCTATGAAGTGATGCAGTTTTCATGAGGGTTGACGTACAATGGTTTTTATCAAGCTTGGAAAAGTGACATCTCTATATAATATTCCCCGTGGATTGTATGCGTCCTTTTCAAACTTTTAGCTCTCATCTCTTGACTTCTACTGAATATGAACACCTTTTAGCTGATGGGAGATGAATATAGGGCAAGCAACTGTCTCCTCTTTCCAACTTATATCCTATACACTCTTTCCATACTCGTCATTCCGCTGCTTTCGTTTTCAATGAGTTTGACGAGCAACACTCATATCTCTCTCTCTCTCTATCTCTCTCTTTCTCTCTCTCATTCTCTCTCTCTCTTTCTCTTCCCTTGCACTCACTTGCACGTACTCACACTCAATTCCCAAGTGAATATGATCTGCTATTTATGAACAATCGCAAATCATTCATCTGAATAACCGTATTTCATTAGTTAAAGACAATTGATAACATACTCGATTGAGTCAATATATTTCGGAGTAATTTATTGATTCACTTAGTATAAAGATATATGACCGTGAATGAATAATGAATTATATAATAATATAATACAATCCTGTCAATTCAATTGCAGAATCGAACTAATTTCTGTATACCCGTCTTTTCAGAGAGTTATTGAATGGTACATTCCCGAAATAATACCACGAAGACTCACTGAAGATACGAACTGTAATCAATGGAACCTTTGAATAATATTCACTATGTACATATAATAGAATGAGCGTAGAATCATTTCGAAGATATTTGCAAACGAAACGAGCTGTGTGTGCTTTTATCCTTTTCAAAATCAAGTGCCCAACAAACGTAAAAAGCCCAAGTCTTCATAATTATTTGCTTCATGTCTCAGAGAGAATGTATAATGAAACTATTAAAGTAAGTCATGAAAGGTTGGATGTAAGACGGACAATCATGTTTCTCGGTTATTACTATGAAACATATTAAAAACACAAAGGTCGCTAAGGGGGGCAAGGGAGGGACAGGGGGCCAGAGGTCTTTGGTCAGGTAGGCCCAACTATACAGCTATTAATATATCTTCGTCTTCACGACAATCGACGAACGGAAGCCGGGTTTAAGCATACTTGTTGTTTATTTAAGAAACCGATGGAAATAATAGAGCTATTAAAACAGAGAAATTTGAATATAATTCTTATGTCCGCTCGGTCTTAAGTGAGCTTCATCACGTTATTTGCATGCAAAGCCGTGGTCTAGACTTAACTGAGGCCGCTGTTGTACATGGAACACAAGACCTGCTAGCGTGGCCTGCAGGCTCAAATACATGTGCGTGAACTACGCTATTTCAGAGTTGAAGGGGTGGGTCAATTGGACATTAAACTACGTGGATCGCTGTTATTTAACAATCAAGAATGCGTTCGAGATTACCCCGTATGTATTGCATGCAGGCTGATCTACAAGTAAACGGGATTATTGGGCCGTTTGAAAAAAATGTCACATCCCATTGTGATAAGTGTGCTAGTGAATAATTTAATTTTCAATATAAAATATAGAACAGCTAAAATCTCATATATTAACTGGAGCTGAAATAGATACAAAAATGGAAGAACAAAATAGCGGGGAGGATGTAAGAGAGAGAGAGAGAGAGAGAGAGAGAGAGAGAGAGAGAGAGAGAGAGAGAGAGGGAGAGAGAGCAAGAAAGAGAGAGAGCAAGAAAGAGAGGGAGGGAAGGAGAAAGAGTGAAAAGTGAGGAAATTGTGTGAATGTGTGTGTGAGGCCGAGAGTGAGTGAGAGGTAGAATATGTACTAATGGCTAGTGACGTACAGTTTTGATGGATTGCTTCCAGAATCAAGCAACAATATATAGAAACACAATATTCTATACTGTAAACACGCTCGACATAACCAATCTGCAAACACCAACCATATAGTCCAGCCATTGCTTACCGTTCTCCTCTCACAATCCCACTCACCCCCGCGCACAACCAAACTAGCTCAATCTGCGTATGCAATTGTCGGTTTTTATCGAAGTCTATCATGTTCTTGGATGAGTCGCATTCTTGCTTTTTCTCGTATTGCCTGGTTCAAGAAGGCCATGTTTCACTATTCTGATATAATTGGATGAGTGATAGCGAAGATTTTCATACCATGCACTCTTGTGGAGATTTATATGTTTGTTTTTTGTAGCCTGTACACTGCACAGGTCGTACGGTTTGACTGATCAACATGGAGCTTTTTTATGGACAGGTAGACTTTTCCAACTGAGAATTGGTATAGTTTTGAGGCCAAATCGATTTGACCACTTTTTCAGACAAACCATTTAGAAATGTTGGAAAACTTCATAAGATTTTGTAGGCGGAAAATTTTTGAGAACAAATTCTCTTCGGAAATATTCTAATTTTCACTGAATGTGATGAAAAATATAAAACACATAACTGCAAATTTGCAATAGAATCGGACGAGCCGTTCTGAAAGAAATAGTTATTCAATGACTACATTTTCATCAAATACATAGAAATGGCGCTAGATGGTTCTTCTTCATTTAGTATCTTGCGCACGGTGATTCCCTGCTTTGTGGACTTGACAGTTTCCATTTTCACCAAGGTGTGTAGAGTACCATTCTCGAGTATATTTCATATAAGTCAAAGTGTGTAGAGTTTTCGAGTGGACTTCATACAAATGTATCACTTATCTTACAAGGCATATGCTGCTTTTCCCTAGTGAAACAACATGAAAGCATTAGCCAAGTGCTCGAGTATCATTACAGTGAAGTTTGCGTTGGAAGTGTCGTAATCAGCATATCAAGATTGGATACTCAATATATATATATATAATTCAGCACTAAATAAGATAATTGCAAAGTTTGAGAACAGTAGATGTCATCGGCGGTTGTACCGTGTGCATTGAGTTGGCACCGCCTATACAGACTAACCTTTCAAAATGTTGAATGAGGCAGCACTAATTCTGGATTAACGGCACTTACAAACCAGTTCAGCACTGATGAACGTTACACACTCTTTCACAGATCTACAAAGTACAAAGAGTGGTGCCAACTTCACGCAAATAAGGACGATACCCGTTTCATTTCAATCGCTCAGACGATAGCACATATATATATATATATATATATATATATATATATATATATATATATATGTGTGTGTGTGTGTGTTTATTATGTTTTTGTTCATTTGTGTGTATATTTATTTTTTCATATATATATATATTGTATTTCATAGTTATATATTATGATACCTATACATATGCGGCAACTTTGTAATTGTAATTGTAATTGTATTGTTGTCGATTACGTGTTTCTCAACAATCAGATCAATGAATAATGTTTGTAATTTATGGGATTACGATTGGACCAATAATACATATAAAGTGAAAGCCTAGAAAGTACCCTTAAGTACTGTATTATGGACTCACAATTCAACAATTCG
>OZ023327.1:44722143-44762143 GCA_964007535.1 Brachyptera risi
TATTGTTATAGTGACTAATTTTTAACCACCAACATTCACTAAGACGAGTGGTCGAGTGGCTGGCACACTAACCGTCATTCAGGGTACCGGGGTTCGATTTCCACCATAGTCAACCATCCTGACAGGAGAATTTCGTGGCTTCCCTCTGCCGATCAACACTGGGATGTTTGCTTAACAACAGGTCACAACCGACTCCTTCCCACAGTCCAAAAACACATAATAAAATAACCTCTCATCTCATCATCCCATCATCGCATATATTAATCACGACGCCAATAGATCGTAATAATCAGTTCAGTGCGTCGTTAAACCCAATATAAATTAAAAAGCTATCCCAAAATACCTAGGCCTGCAGTGAAAAATGGCCTTTCATCTCATCATCCCACCATCTCATATATCATTCACCGATGCCAATAGATCTCAGTCATCAGTACAGTTCGACGTTGAACATAATATAAATGAATGAATGTAAAAAAAATCATTCTTTGGACTCCATAGAAACAATACGCTTCATATCAATTCAAACCTTCTATATAGTTAAATTAGGTTGTTGCTATCCGTGTCGTATAAAAACCCTTTTACATTTAAGTTTAAAAAGAATAATTATATTTTCCATTAGGACAAATTCCAAGTTAATTGGCTCTTTATTTTGCATGCCGTGTTGTACAACGCCTTTTATGTAAAGCTAATATAAAATAGACTAGGGACAAAATCAAATTGAATTATTATTCAAATGAAGTATGAAGTATAGGTGAAGTATACGGCACTCACCTGTACAAAGAAACATGACGTGTTGGTTCGAATCATTGCAAGCCAATCTTTCTACGTTGTGACATTGTGACTGTGACAAATCCTATAGACTCATATGGCCAAGTCACAACACGCTATGGAATAAGGCTAAGGCGCTAAACAAATAGAATTATTAAAATCAATCGTATATTCAGTATATTGATATTCACACTTTCATTGGACAGTGATATAATATTTTTTTGTGTCTATCTATCGAGATCTTGATGTAAAATCATTGTTCTCCTAGGCTAAGAATGAATTAGAGTGAATGAATACAATTTGGGTTTCTACGGCGCGTCGTGAAGAATGTGTTTGGGTATAGCGAGTATGGGATTTTGAGGGTGTTCTCTTACTGCCTATTCGCCTTATGCCTAATACCTTTTCATTCTTCCACTGCCTAGGATCTGGCTCGTACTGCCTAAGAAGGGTAAACTGACCCAAGTGTTCGCCTACTGCCTAAAAACTGGATCATACTGCCTAATGAAATATTCTTTGCTTTTAAAACGGTGTTTTTATTATAGACACCCTGTATTGCAGTCAGGCGCGTGGTTTAAAATACATCAGAGAAGACTTTGTACTTCTCCCCCACACCCTAATTAATAAAATATGGGCAATATATAATTTTTTCTATGTCTATGCTATAGGCCTACATTAATTACAGAAAAAATCATGCGCCAATTGGTTTTGAACTGGTAGATGAATGTAGGCCCACTAAAATAAAGTATAGCAAGACCCACACAAGCCAGTATGTGGGAAAGGAGGAAAATAAATTGTGACCAGTATAAAGTATCCATAGGGGGGTATGGGTGAACAGTAAATGATAGCAATAAAGAAAAAATCTGCAAACAACAACAGAGATATATAAATATGTGGTTATTCAAGCAATATATTCACATGTCTCGATGGAAAATTAATGGCAATAATTGAGTTGAAATTCCTTTCATTTCTCATCAAAAATCAAAGATGCAAATGATATCATCAGAAAAATCAAGTTCATAAAACATTAACGATGGAAGAAAAGAAAAAAAAAAAAAATATATATATATATATATATATATATATATATATATATATATATATATTTATATATACTTATATATATATATATATATATATATATATATATATTATAAATATATATATATATATATATATATATATATATATATATATATATATATATATATATATGTATATATATATATATATATATATATATATATATATATATATATATATATTATATATATATATATATATATATATATATATATATTTATATATATATATATATATATATATATATATATATATAAATATATATATATATATATACAAATAACATACCGTACAATATAGAAATAGTGGGCCTACATTAATCCACTATAAGTAAGTTACGAAACGTATAATATGAAACAAAGAGAGCACTCTCGAACATTCCGTGTGACGGAAAGCAATTACAATTTTTGATTGATTTTCATATGGATTTTCCTTTATAACCTAGCTGTTTTTGGGGTTGATAAGCAAACAATGATCATATGGATTTAATGTGTCGCTTTCCGTCTCAGTGTTCATTTCGTCCATATAACATCATATTTTTAATATTTGAAATACATTTTACTTACAAATATTCCGCATTACGCCGGTTTGTTGCTAATAACACTCACCCATCTTTAATATCATTTTTGTAATGAAAACAGTAATACCAAATTGTTTTTAAATCACGCTACCGACTGCGATACAGGGTGTCAATAATAAAAACACCGTTTGAAAACGAAGAATATTTCTTTAGGCAGTACGGGAACAAAATGGTCAGTTAGGTAGTAAGAGAAATATCTTGGGCAGTACGAGAATAAAAAGGTAAAACACGTATACCATACCCTTTTAGGTAGTGGAGGAATAGGCAGTAAAAGAATGAACCTCTCAAGCATAGTATCTTGGAGAAATTTGATTGGATTATTTGTATAAATTATACTACCGAACCTAACGATCGGTATGAAATAAACGGTAGTAGGGAAGATGCATTTTTCTATTGTCGGAAAGTATTCTTGGGGGTCAAGAGATTAACTAAGTATATTTTATTCAGATTGTTTGGTTTCGGTATGAAAGAAACAACTCACTTCATAGCACAGCTCGAGACACCATTTAAAATTTAAATACAGAATATTTACTCTATTCAAATATTTATTTTCGAACATGAAGCTCCACAGCTGTTTGCTAAATGAATAAGGCACTAACGCGCCGGGATGAATATTATAGTTGGACAATTTAAAATTTAAACGCGTCACCTTTTGGTTATTTTACGACTTCCTGAGGTTATTCAACCAATGCAAATAATTATGTTTAGATAGAGGATTCAGAATTATTAACATTTAACTTTGATACCAGGATTGCACTGTCTGTGAACACACTTCTACGCCGCAAATGAAAGTTTTAACGTTTCCATTTTTATGGATTTTGTCGGTATAATGTGACCCATAGAGTAACGGTGATTTATATCACAGTACGCGGAATAGACAATATTTTTTGGAACTTTTGAATGCCAATCATTCAAACTTAATTTAAGGGTATGCATATTGTATTTGTGTATTTATTGTATTTAATTTGAGCCTTTATTTGCTCCTAAACATTCTATTTTCATCCTACGGAACCATATTTACCGTCAAATAATTTTATGAATATAATCTTCAGCTAAACTCTCAGTTTAGTATAACCCTCCAACCACTCAACATTTTATGATACATTAAAAAAGCTCCTGCTCGGTCAATCTTAATTTTGATATACTCATCATTATCATATTTTATTTAAATTTGAATTATGTAATATCATTTTCCATTGACCAAATACTTTTTTCTCACCTTATTATAATTTTTTATGTTTTTTATATTGGGTTTTAACGACGCACTATGTAATGATGACTAAGATATATTGGCGTCGGAAGAATGATCAATGAGATGATGGAATGATGAGATGGATGTTTTATGGGTATGGGAAGGATGGTGGGAAAGAAGCGGTCGTGGCCTATGTTATTATAATTTTTAATTCTTCAATCCTAATTCTAATTCTGGTTGATCAATTATTTTTCTTACATCATCATTAATGTAAGCTAGAATGTAAGAACTGGCGAATAGCCAGTTGAATTTGTATAATTTAAGCGCAAAATTTCTCATTTGTCTCTTTGAAACTTTGTACTGGTCTGAATACGGCACTACCACTCGTATAATATATCATTGAGGAGAGAGTTGCGGACTAGCTTAGGCCTGCTATACTGTGGCGTGTATAAGGTGTTAGGTGAACATGAAGCTTAGGTAAGTGGTCTGAATACGGCACTACCACTTGTACTGTACTACCACTGAGGAGAGAGTGGCAGTCTTGTTATACTGAGGCTTTCAACCTCCCCAACCTTCAACGTACCCAACCTTCAACGTGTCCCCAACCTTCCACGTGCCGAAATTTTGGTTGATACACTTTCATGATGTCTGTTATTACTGAAATTTGAGAAAAAAAATTTGTTTTGAAATGTTTTCGAATTCTTTTGAAAGTTTTTCTTGTGTTTTCTCCCAAATTTTTCCACTTTTTCCGTTGAAACTTTTGAAATTATTTTTCTTCCAAAGGTTGACGAAAATGATTTTTTTTTTAAATACACAAGAATTGCTTTCGAATTTTACAATCAGATTTTCGAAACTACAAGAGTACTTTCGAAATTTCATAAGACATTCTTTAATTTTCCTTCCTTTGAAAATTCAATCAAATATTAAAATTTAGTTCAAAATGATTTCGTAATTTTTCTGTAATTTATATTCGAAATCAATTAATTGACAAGTTTTCTAAATATGTAATTTCAATATTCAACAAAAACGTTTTCCACTATTTTTTTTTCAAGTACGGTATGCCTTCAATTAAACACATGCTCAACAATCGATATAACCAGTATTTTGATATTGTAGTTGAATAATTAAAACGTGAATCATTATTCAGAGAAATGTAATGCAGCATCCGTACCACAATAAAGTCAATTCAGCGAGATATCAGTTTCTTGGTGATAATCAGTATAAGCTATAGGTTCCCACTTCCCAGCCGTCCGTCAAAACATCGACCTATAGCAAACTTTCAACCATTCAAGTTCAAAAGAGAGCATCGTGATAGGAAAAGATTTTTTCCTGTCCTCAATGAGCTAACGTCAACTTTTGACAGCCGGCATCGGACGGAACTTTTTGTGTAATTCGTGTCAGAATACTTCGATTCGAATGTGGCACGATAGTCGCACTTCCTTTTCATTTCGTTATCAGTTCAATGATCAATCATTTTCACCATCTAAATTATTTCATCAAATAATTATATCCTGAAACATAATTATCCAGATTCTTATATCACTACTTATTATATTATTGCATTGAATCAGAATTATTAATCAATAATGAAATCATTTTCACCGTTAGACCTGTTTCTGTCGATAGATTGCATACCTTAAGTGACGTGTAAAACCGGTATGGGAACACACACCAACGATTCCGTCCGATATTATGACGGACGACAAGTGAAAAACACCTCATGTGAACCTGGCGATATCAAAATTCTAATACAAGAGAAACACACCTCTATAATACCTTCAAAATGATATACATCAAAATTATTTACCAAGATGCATTGAGGGTTGCGTTTGGCCGTTGGAGATGGTGTCCTCACTTCCTATCCCTCCCATGCTAAAAATATGTTCCAATTCACGGTCCACGTTCAAAGTATACTACTGACCATGCGTAGATAAGTGGTGATAAAAGGAACTAACGTTACAATCAAGGCCGGCTCGCTGTCATCAAGTTTGTCAGCCTATCAGCCGTTTCTACAAAAAATCACCAGATAGAGCAACGATCCATATTGCACAGAAAAGTACTCATAAAATGGAACGAGTTTTCGAATGAGTGAAGTCACCACCTCCCGGCCGCAAACCAACGCAACCCTCAATGCATCTTGCTATTAACCAAGATGTATTGAGAGTTGCGTTGATTTGCCAGTTCCTTATGGTGTTTTCAACCAACCCCCAATCTCGTTCAATTTTCCGAGTACTTTCATTAGATATATCGATCGCTGTTCTACCTAGTGTTGCTTTGTAGAAACTTGATATCATGGCTTCAATATACCTAAAATATTTGCACCTAAATATTAAAATATAATATTAAACATAAAGATGGCGTTTGCATATGGGTATCGAAGATGTGATGGAAGTAAACAAAATGGTACTTATGTAACGGATATTTACTGATAATGTAATGCAATAAAATATGAATACTCATTTTTTGGGGTATGTGGACTTCTCACACGAAATCGATCGTTCCAAAAATGTAACCTCATCTATCTCCGTTTTACTTCATAAGAAACTGTTTCAAACAACTGAGCAAACGAAAACGTCATTTTGCGTGTATTTGTAAACAAAGTCAAGTCCTTTTATCACTTCTATACCACGCATGAGCAGTATGTCTAAAGACCTTAAAAGTATCAAAAAGATGTGTTTCTCTCATATTATAAATGTTATATCTTATATTCAAATGTTCGAATGTTCAGATGTTATCACCAAAATACTTATATTTCGCTGAATCAACTGCCAATGGAGCTCTTAAGAGCATCCCCCCCCCCTCCGTGGTTCCTTCAGCTCAGGCACTGCTTTAGAAACTGGAGTCAAGACGGACGTGAGTTCGAGTCCCGCACAGAGCATGGATTTTCATAAGCATCATTCAGTCATTTGTACCCCTGAATACCCTAAAGCTGTTGGTGGGGTCGTTGAGCAAGCAGTATAGCCATTATCGAAGCTCGGTATCGCCCAATCATTTACTGGCACTGAACACTATAAACACTCAAAACCAAATTATAAAGTACTTTTATATCTTGTCAAGCGTTAGCTCGACTGTAGCCAAGTCCACTGTTTACACGAAGAATTTAATTAAAGGAAGTTTCGAGCAAACTCTATGTATGAAACACTTTCGAAATCTTATATTACTCGGGATTGTTGTAATAAATTCAATTATTATTGGACCGGACATTTGAAAAAAAAGAAAAAGCACGGTTAAAAGCGAACTTCATCAGTTTTCTTCTTCTTCTTCTTCTTCTTTTTCTTCTTCTTCTTCTTCTTCTTCCATTGCCACCTAAGAAATTGGTCACATGCCAACTGACCAGTCCGATTTGTCTGATTTGTTCAGGAGATGTACAGTGCATGCATTCATGGGGGGAAGTGCCTTAATTACGAATGTTTCAACCGGTAGTGACATTTGGAAACTACATATATAGGCCTAATGTCATTTTACAATTATTTTTAACGATTCTACAATTTTCAAAATCATTCTCGAGCTGATTCTGCTGATATTTTCATATTATGTTTGTATGCATATTTTCAAATGATTGGGTTTGTGAAGATCAGGAAATTAGGTTTTTGACCAGAAGTAACATAAGTTTGGCCTAATTTTCACTGTTTTATTTATTTAATTCACTCTACTTGACCACTGCCTTCTAGAAGCTTTTTTAATACATCGAATATAGTGAAGATCCTTGGAGCTGAGAAAACAGAAAAGTCAAAATATTCAAACGTTTAAATAAAAAAGAAAACATTAGTGAAAACTTCAAAATAATAGTATTCATATTCCAATTCGCGGGCAGAGTTGGTTTTCAAACTGTTAAAGAGCAGAACAATAAGTACTGCGATTCGCCTTTGTAGGTGGGAAGATCTAATTTGTTTATGTTTTTTGTGAAAACGGCATACTTTGAATGAATTTTCCATATTTATGGTTTTTTTAAAGATTATAAATTCCTCAGGAAAGTCGATACATTATTGAGTCGAGCGATACGAGTCGCTCTGAGTCGAGTCGGCCGCACGATATTACACATAATTACGCGCGAGTCTCATTTCAATCCAACTCTACATGCTTATGTATTATACGCTTGCCTAAAATTAGACACCATCATCATTGTCCATGTTCTCTATGATATTTCCTCTACAATACGTATATTTTCAAAATACATTTGAGCAATATTTAACTTGTTTATGTAACAATTGAATTCATATTTTTTTTCTTCATATATACGTCATATTTGCGTTTTAAGATCGTTCACTGTATTGTCACAGTACAAGCTGGACGTATTTTTTGTATTCATCTTCTAGAATAGAGTTTGAGGATGATGAAAAAAAATATGTTATTATCACATTTGCGTTATTCATATGTTTTATCATGCAATACATTGTACGCTGCAAAAGGGACTTACCACTGACTGTCCGTCCTCGATGGCCAGCCTACCCCGTACGGCTGTAGCGAGAACAAAGTCGGACGAAGACAGACAGACATTCCTGAGGAATTTATCATCTTTAAAAAATCATGATAAAGATGGAAATATTATTCAAAATATGCCCTCTGTGCGTATGTTCCATATTAGCAATCATATAATTAGACGGCACATTTGTTGAACTTTGACTGTTAATAGTTCGAAAAGTAGTTCAGGCACCCCATGTTTCCTGATAATGATGATTATTATTTGCTTAACGACCCACCAACAGCTAGGCTATACGGGGGAACAAATGAACAGGCTATTATGAAACTATGAATTTGTGATAATTAAGTAAACGGACGTTTACAAAAACCCATGCTTTATACGGGACTCGAACCCACGCCCAACGGTGACTTCAGTTCCCGAAGCGGTGCCTCAACTGACTGAGCTACTGATGGCGGCTGCTCTATGTTTCCTTTTTATATTATTGTGTATAAATAATTATCTTTTATACGTATACGAAATGAAGCAATTTTTCGAGTTATGACTGAATTGATTATAATACAAATTGTGTTTTTGGTAAATAATTTTTGAACGGTACGATTGCTCGTGATGCTAGATCTGAGAAATCTTACCTTTCATCCTTATAGCCTCAAATGGGGAACAAAGATTGTGTGTCAAGTCTAGGTATTACTGAAAATGGGTAGGCCTAGATAATATTATTGGAATAATTTGTTTGTTTATAAAACACAGAACGGAAGTTATTTTCGAAGAAATAATTGCTGAACCAACAGTTCGACGAAAACATATTTTGCATGTGTAAGTACGTCGGAAGAGATTTTATCGATTAATGATGTTTTCTAAATAAATAATGGTTGGATAATGGGTTATGGAAAATCTTAGTTATTCTTATCTTTTGATAACCAGGAAATCAGAAGTCCTAGTTGGAAAAATACTAGTATGGAAGAATCGTTCCCAAAACTATCAGGACTCAACTGATTCCCCCCCCCCCTCTCTCTCTCTCTCTCCCTCTCTCTTTCTCTCTCTCTCTTTCTCTCTCTCTCTTTCTCTCTTTCTCCGAGAGGCCCATAAACATCAGACTTATAGCTATTATATAACAAATAACGATAATAGATATACGCAAAATGCTAAAATCGAGTCACCAATTGATATATTTATTATTTTTGTGAAAATAGACCGATTTTGAAATAACTAGCCACCAGTACAAGAGCTCATGCTTGATCCATATGTGACCGGCAGATTAAGGTGGATCGGGCCTCGGTTCGATTACCGACACTGCTTGTCTTCATGAATGTATTTCATTTATTTATTTATCTTGCGGAGATGATTCCTTCAATATAGATCACATCGGCTTCCTTCCCACTGTCCTTCCGATTAGGCCTACCAAAGAAACCTCCATCTCACCGTCCCATCATCTACGTAATCATTCATTGGACGTCAATAGATCTTGGTTCAGTTACACTGCGTCGTTAAACACAATATGAGTACATACAAATACATCAACTCATTGCTAGCTCAATCAATAATTGCACTTACGGCGTTTTCCCAACCAAATAAATATATATGAAGATAAAGCAAGGAAGCAAACAAATCCAATATTTATGATCTCTATAATAAAATGTGTTGAAAGTGTATATATACGAACGAACATGCTGGAAAACAGATACTACATGTGTGTATGCCACGGAGTAGCTTGGCCCAGGTTCATAGGCTAATCTCTCTTACCTTAATCCAGGCATTAGTCTGTCAGTAACTGGCTTAGCTCCTGTCCTAGAGCTATAAACTCAGGGACATAAGGGGTGAACAGGGATCATCTTCACACTCTTTGAAGTCATATTTTAATAGATCACATCAAATTGGAGAAATTGAGAAAAAAAAGTGATGAATGTATTTTTTTCAAACAGTATCGATATAGATATTTGAATCAAACCATCATAATTTCAATAATAATGATGGTTGACGGCACGCTTAAAGATCGATCCCACCAACAGCTAGGTTATTTGAGGGTACGAATGAGAGGGTGATAGATGAATTATGTTTACAAAAACCAATGCCTTGTTCGGGACTCTAACTCATGCAAGCCCGACTTGACTTCAAAATAACTACAAATTGTGTTATGAAAAACATCGGCGCACTGCAATGATGACTTAGATGTATTGGATCTAAGATGGGTGAACCAGTGGCTAGCATAACAAGCTGCAATTCAGGAGACTGTTGTGAAATATTTTGTTTGTAGTTTCCTGATGATTATTATTGTTTTGTTTAGTTTCCTTCTATCGTTTAGATGAATACCGCATGGCATACGACAAGGCAAAACCGTTTCCTTTCCACTATCCAGAACACCAAATAAAATGACCTTCCATCTCATCTTCCCATCATCTCGATCATTATTACCGATGCCAATAGATCTTAGCCATTATTACGTGTTCCAACCCATAAATAAGATATATTGGCTTTGGTGAATGATAAATGAGATAATTAAAAGTGAGGTAAAAGGTTTTATAAATTGAACAATTATTTATGAGTGAGAACACAAAAATTGAAGAGTAATTTTTATTGCTAGTATGGCCAAAATCAATCGATCATGTATATTTCTCACGTCGCTCATCAAACAGAAGAAATAATTACTCAGCAATTTTTGAAATGACATGAATATTGATCGGAAAGATGCCAAATGCTTCGCAGTGAAGTAAATAATGCTCGACTCTAGTCTATGCTATCTCCCACAGTAAATAAAGTGAATCGTAATAAATGGCATTAGAATAAAATGAATTGAAGAGAGTAGGCCCAAGTGATAATTATTTGTAGGATCTAGTTTCCTGTTTATTTTCCTGTTTAATTGGAATTATAACTTTCAAAGTATTCTTTTCAATGACAATTATTGCATAATAAGTTATAAATTGAAGTCAGTCTGTTGAAGGTTGTAGAGAGTTGGTCACCCTTGGCTTCATGTGCTCTTATCAGCTAGTCAGTTGGAGTTGGGCCTGCAGGCTGAGTGACAGCTTAAGCCCTAGTCACGATAATAAACGCCACTGGGACTCGTGGCCGTATATGTGACTGCTAGGGCATGTATAGCTGACTGAATAACACGATCATATCAATCCACCTATTGATCTGCACATATAGCACTCTCTCTCTCTCTCTCTCTCTCTCTCTCTCTCTCTCTCTCTCTCTCTCTCTCTCTCTCTCTCTCTGTCCTTATTTCTCTCATGCACTCTTTCTATATATTGTATAAATTATATGTGATGCAGTGTTGACAATTAACTAGCTTTGATTTAGTCGAATTGACCCGTCATTCAGGAGACCGGAGTTCGATTCCCGTCATGGTCTACCATCCTGGCATACCTTTTTTGTGGTTTCCATCTGCAGTTTTGGTGAATACTGGCACAGTGAGGTTTGGGAACAGGGCACGACCGTTCCCTTCCTGTCATCCAAAATACTTAATTAATGACCTTTCGTCATCCGACGCCAATAGGTCTTTGTCATCAGTACAATGCGTCGTTGAACCCAATATATACATAAATGATTCAGTCGGATAGTAGATTCTAAAAGTTTATTTATACAAGCTCTTCTGTCTGCCATCCACAACGAAGTAACCAATTATTCGGAGCTCTGACCGGAAATACACTTGAGGTTACATTAAATTTTTCTGATCGAAATGGAATTTTAAATTCGAATAAAATCTAGACATATTTATAGACAGCCAACTATTTCGTATGCTGTACGAAATGCGGAGTGCGCCTATGTAAATTGTCCGCTATAGTAGTAACTTTAGTCCGTAAGACAACCAATTTTCTTCAGGATCTAATTTAATATTGCTTGATCGAACACTTGCTTCGACCACTAGTGTAAATATTCTGTGTCACTGCCGCGGTTTAGGTTAGTATTAGATTAGGTTTAGGTTGGGTCGGCTTTATTTGTTAGATTGGGTTGATTTAGGTTAACTTGGTATGAGCTGAACCATCTGGGTCCGCATGGGGTGCCATATAGTTCGATGGTCCGACGAAGAGGCTGCCCATGCAACACGGTACACACATTCAACTCCCATTGTCCATAGGCTAATTATACTGAAATTTGTCGTGTGAACGTGACACCAATCCGATCCCTGTTGACTGTAGTTAGGTTGGTAACTATAGAGAGATCTTCTAAAAATGCCAACCCAATCGGTCGACCAGCGGCGAACAACCAATGACAATCTACTAGTGGTAAACGTCACGTCTGTTGTCTACGGCCAACTTTCATCTTAGACTTTCGATCCAACTTTTCAAATATTCGAACTTCGATTTTTACACATTTCTAATTAGCTGAAATTGTCAGTTTCTGTGTAATCGTCGATTGTAGTTGGCTCACGATACGTGTGAATATACACAAGTTGACAAATCAATTTGGCTGGCCTATTCAGTTAGCGATTGTGACGAACGGAATCGTCTGTCTATACCGAGCGTTATAATTATGATCGTATTTCGTTTTTGTATCCCTCACACACACACACAACAATCACCCATAGTTTGTGGTAGCCTAATTCGTGATCAGTCTGATCACAGCCGCAGTGTTGGTTGAGTGGCGATAGGTCACAGGTCCATGCAAGAGTCCATGTTATGCTTGAACAAAGTTGAACTGCACTCTAAGGCTAGTGTTGTGCTTGGTCCTAGATCCTAGATCCATACAAGAGGCTATTCAATGCTTTACGTACACCTTCAGGCGAGAGTTGATTGCGTGGTGATAGGTCCAAGTCTCTTGCAAGTGCCCATGCTATACTCGGACTTCACCCTAAGGCGAGTGTTGTGCGTAGTCCTAGATTCTAGGTCTATATACAAGAGGCTATTCAATGTTGGAACTAAACCCTAGGACGTGTATTTGGTGTGTGGTTCTAGGTCCTAGATCCATGCAATAGGTCATGCCGTGTTTTGACTATGCCATGAGATGAGTATTTGGTTCATGGTTCTAGGTCCATGCAAGAGGTCATGCTATATGTTTGGATTACACCTTACGGCGAGTATTTGATGCGTGGTCATGGGACCATATGATGCGTGGGTTACAGCCTAGGGCATGTATTTGTGTGGCTAGTGCAAGTATAATATTGATTGGGAGATCTGGCCCGATAGACTAGGGCACGGAGCAGAACCTGTCATAGCGACTCACTCTGCCTGTCGGTTATTCTACGGCAAGACCAGTTACAACGGGCCATGATTATCTAGATCCAAACGAAACAAGGCCTAGCCCAGCTGGTTACAACGTCAACATCTTGGGTCATACAATAGCCAATTTTATTTTATCGTCATTAATTTCATCAATTTCTTAGTTGCTTACCTGAGGATTTACATGATAGGTTACCATATGTATTCAAAGATTACAGGTGCCAGTTGTATGGACTTATACCACTATATACTAATGCTCAATATAGTGTATACGGTGTTCAAAGCCTGAGGGCATTGGCATGTTACTATAGGAATTATGTGCCCCTACTCAGAAACTCATATAGGAGTTGCTGCGACACTGTATATGTCACCAAATTTATATAAATTGTCACACTGTATTTCCTAATCGAAGTCTTGAATATTTTCTTTGAGATGTTTCACTAGTATCCACGAAAGAAGAAGGTTCCGAGCGACCGACTCCTATCCCACAACACTAGTTCGCATGTGGTTCCCGCCTTCTTCTTTGGTAAATTTAATTGTCTATGAAACAAAATCTCATGAGGGAAACTATAAAATCTAATTTTTGTCCATATCTGATATACCAGTTAGTATATAACGTTGACATCTTGGAGTCCATATTGTGTCCAATGATCTCCAAATTGTTATTCATTATAACTTCTAATAGCAATCTTTCCAATAATCGAATTAAGATCAATCGTTTTCAATGGAATGCAAGGTGGAAATCACATGAATGATAGCACACTGCTGAATATCCATCAATTATTATAAAACGAGAAAAAATAGGCCTACTTTATTTTTGTCTATACATAATTTTAGCGATTTTATATATATTTAATATTTTATATATATGAAATATTTTATATATATTTTTCGGTAACGAAGTCACAATGGTACTTGACTCGTTATAGCTGCATCATGGTTTGCGTAAATAATTGAACAACTGCAGTTAATGAAAAGTTGGAGTTTTTTGTGCGAGGGGGGAGGGGGGGGGGGGGAGCAATAATGCCGAACCAGATCAGACCGACTCATGAAGAAAGAAGTAAAAATTACTTCCAAAACGTTGATACCACACGTACTTTTTAGGAATGAAACATTTCGTATCAAGAGGAAAAATTACTGCAACGAAATCATCACAAATCACCAGCGGGAAAACCTTCGTTCGCATATATAAACATACGAACGTTTTTGTTGAATACTGAAAAAAAGACCACTCTGAGACTAGAACCCAGAACCTCTTGGTTTGTATCCAAAGCTGGAACCAACTGAGCTAAGCAGGCACCCAGATAAAATTTGAATGATCGAAACGTTTACATGACAAGATATATAATGAACCATAAAATATACCATGAAACATCATCTTTATGCCTTGTCATATAGATGTGTCTACTTTTCGACTCGAATTTGAGTGTCTGCTTAGCTTAGTTGTATAGAGTCTTGAGTACAAACCAAAAGGTCCTGGGTTCAAGCTCGGAGAGAAAACACTTTCATGATTTGACTAAAAGGTTCATACTATCGGTAATGGATCGCATTAATGAGGAAATATTTTTTTAAATATATATATATATATATATATATATATATATATATATATATATACATATATATATATATATATATATATATATACATATATATATATATATATATATATATATATATATATATATATATATATATATATACATATTTATATATATATATATATATATAATATATATATATATATATATATATATATATATATATATATATATATATATATATATATATATATATATACATATCATATATATATATATATATATATATATATATATATATATATATATATATATATATATATATATGTGTGTGTGTGTGTGTGTGTGTGTTTGTGTGTGTGAGAGTTTGGATATTTGATTCAACGTCATAATGTCTGAAAATGATAAAAATTTCCAGGTGAAATCTTTCCAAGTGATGAAAGACTTCATTTATTTAAAACCACCTTTTCGATTATAGATTTCACTAATCATTATCAAAGGCTTAAAGCTATATGAATTTGCAAGAATTGTTTGCTTGCAGTACTGAATATTATCTAAGAAAACGATCATACCTAATTTAAATGCATCCAGATAAAATCAGAGTTTATAAGAGCTCATGGAATCCGATTTAGCGAAATATCAGATTTTTTTTATAACTCGTGAACGGTATGAGATATCATATTTCTAATACAGGTGAAACATAGATTATTTTAATATCAACGATATAAACAAGACTTATTTGACTTTCCATATCGCCTAATTTTCACAGATAGCTGAAAATAGTGCATTTTTCAACTGTATATGTGTTAACTGTAACTGAATATGAGATGATGGGATGATGAGATGAGAGGCTATTTTATTGGGTGTTTTTGGATAGTGGAGAGGAGTCGGTCGTGGCCTGTTGATAAGGAACCATCCCAGTATTGACCTGAACGACAGAGGGAAACAACGAAAAACCCCTGTCAGGATGGTCGATCATGGCAGGAATCGAACCCCGATCTCCTGAATGACGGTTCAGTGTATTAACCACTCGGCCACTCGTCCCACGTAACTCACGCATATCAGTCATGTTTTGTACTAACCAGTGTTTTGAAACAAAATAAAATGTATTCAAAAATGAAATGAAATAGTGCGAGTGTCGAGTGAGGTGTTTGGTGAATCTTGTCGAGAGATAAAGAAGGAATGTTATGATCTGATGACCGGACATGTCCCCTGTTGTCCCTGAGGACCGTCCGAGAACACTTGCTTACTTGCCCTGACTGCTCCAAACAACTTCCCACGATACGATAGGGTTGACAAGGACATGGTACAGCAGGTTTGGGTTGGGGGAGGGGGGAGGAGGGGAGTGTTAGGGCTTCTCCATACTAGTGGGAAAGGGGCAGTTGCTTCCTTTTTACTACATTCTGGTCAAGATGTTGTAAACTGGGAAAACGCAACATATTCGTTGTATATGAGATGAGCAAGATATTCTAAGTAATCGAAATGTATACACCTTGGTAACCGCTTAGTAGATTGACATGGCACCTGTCAAATGTGTGCGTCATGTTTGCCCTCACTGGATTTCAAAATGTAATTGTTTTTGGATGAAAATATCTTTCACTTTCTCGGTTAGTTATTCTTATGTTATTATTTTGGATGAATCAGGGTTTGCCTTGCGATCTTTGGAGCTATAATAATGAAAAAAATAAAAATAAAAAAAAAAAAAAAAGAGAAAGACCCGATTCGGATTGAATGAATGTCTTCGTCATCGTTCATCGAAAAACGGAAGGGCTATGGCACCAAACATCATGAAGTCTTCGCTGTGTTATAATTAATTTGAGTTAATTATCATTTATTACTTCATTTTGTCTCTCACGTTATTGCATTGGACTCACATTTTATAAAAGAGTTAAAAAATTACGTACTGAATACCGCGTGAAGTTGAGGTTTTGATTCTTAATTTATTATTATTATTTTTTTTTAATAATATCGAAACTTGGCACAAAATCATTGTTCCCCAATTAAGGCTAAGGATGAAAGATAGGATCGTTTGGACGGGGCACCACAAGGGCGATCTTACCACCCCATTTTGATTATTTAAAACTAATGAACTTCACCACCAGGACTGCGCTATCTGTGACCATAATTTTTCGCCGTAGATAGGTCTTTCAATATAAACACACGAATGCTGATATCTTCCACTTTGAACTAAGTCTCTTGGACAATGATCACTTCTTTCCATTGACAGCAGATGTAAAGTTTATCATTAGATACAATCGACAAATTAAATTAGTGATAGGCCTATAATGTTATAATCAGGCCTATCACTCTACTAATTAATGGTCGTAGATATATTATAATTTTATTTTGGTATAACGACGCAAACTAACGATAACCAAGGTCTATTGGGGTCGGATGGGTAATGATATGATGGAGTGATTGGATTAAGGTTTCTTATAGATAATCGGAAGGCAAGTGGGAAGAAAGCGATCGTGGTCTATATTGTAGGAAACATCCCACCATTCACCCAGGGGAATATCACGATTCTTATTTTCATTCATGAATGATAATTCTATGTAGAACATAAGCAATATCATCAATGACCGATAAAATGGAATGTTGTACATTCAATCGATTGTGTATGATATTTTCTAGTGAAATCATCGACATGTTCACACCTGTGATAACAATTTGAATCACAGGTCATTTCCAACGTATTTTGAGAAAATATAATAATGGTTTACCTCGGTGACTTATGATGTTATTATTATTTCATATGTTGAGATTGATTTTGTTGTTATTTGTTATTGATCTAGTTGCATGTGTCCTGTTATGACTTTACACTGTGTCATAACTCAAAAGGCAGGCTTCCTATATAAATCAAGGTCGCGATGATATATGGCGAGATTGTTCGATGAGTAGCATATTGCTGTTCATTGAATTATTCTCGTTTTCTTCAAATCCAAGAATATTTTCAATATTTACGTCAAAATACATATTCAATGTCGGTAGGCCTACTTTTTCTCGTGGATCATCAAAACTATCAAAACTTGTCACTGTATATTTTCCTATCAGTAGTTGATGAAATGTATAGGAACTATTTAGAAGTTATAGTAGGAAATATGTATAGTATATTCGATATAGGAAATAGGAATGTGCCTATATCTATAGCAATTTGGAATGGAAATTTTACTTGAAAAAAGCATTTTCTGACAAAAACGTGTAGAATAATTTGAGATGGGAATTTGGATTTCGATTTTGAAACGAGAAGTTACACTGAATAAGGATATCATTACCTTGCACTTATCTACGAACCAACAACGTTGATACTGCCTGCATGTACATCAAATCATATATAGACGAGGGATTTCAAGGAATTTCAGGGATTTCAAGAGATTCCAAGGAGATTTCATGGATTTCAAACGATTTCATGCAGGGATTTCCAATGATTTCAAGGGATTTCAGGGGATTTCAAGAGATTCACTGGCAAGTGTACACTGGATTCCAAGGAATTGTCAACCCCTCGTTTCTCGAGTGTAGTCATCACTCATCACTCATCAGATCAGAACTGGGTGGAATGAGCCAAATTTGTTTGCCTACTTCAATTTATTGAGTCTGATCATTTCTGTTAGAATTTGCTTGCTTATCTCAATATATCACTTCTATTCCTATCATCATCATTATTATCATTCCATCACTTTTATTATCTTCTCAGGCCAGCATATCATTCAGTTATATTCATCTTTGTTGATCACTTTTAAGTTTATAGCCAAAATGTCACTTGGATTTAATACGGTTAAAGTGAGTACAAACTAGATTTTGTTCTTGCCATTTTCTTAAGCAAATAGGCATGTTCGCGTGAATTTTATTTTTCATTTCTCTTATGTACAGTACATGGTAACCCTGATACTTAATTTCAACGAATAATGACAATATGTGTACCCTTATTTTAGAGAAAACTAGAAATCATCATCTCAATTTCAGAAATTATAATCAATTCGTTCGTCCTACACGATCCAGCTTTTTTCTGCGTCGTGACGTAGACATTACTCGGTTCGGTTCATGTTTCTACACAAAATTGGTAATGCCTCCGTCATAACTCGTGGTCTCTAGCGAACAAAAGAATGAAATATATTTCTGAAATTGAGATAATTAGTTCTAGTTTTCTCTAAATTTGGGAAAATAAATGTTGTAATTATTAATTGAAATTCAGTTTCATGGTTGTGATGTTCTTTAGGCAATGAGGATCATTATATCTCTCATACAGTGCTCAAAACAATGTTTTTTTATTTTTTATTTTTCATGTTTTTCAAAAACAGAATAGGCCCTATAATATACCATTATTAAAATAAATTCTTATATCTTTAGGCATTTAATTTAATTCATTATTATTGTGAGCTACTAATCGACCAATGTCAGTCGATATCTATATAATTATGCTCGCTATATTCAGTATGATGATATTTATGTATGTATGTCCTGTATTTATCTGAAAAACATTAAATAAAAAACAAACGAACAAACAAACCTGTATTGTAAAATGTTTACCGTAACATACGGTTAGGTGGGAGAGCGATCAACAGACCACCGACTGACCGAGACCGAACCTCGACCTTTTGAACTGTAGTCTATCACTATTAGGGGCCTACATGCAAAATAAAGACAATTCAAAACTTTAGACGATCAAGCTCTTGACCGCCAGAACTTACTTTTAAAAATAAAATACACAGATTTCCTATTGCGCTCTTATGCAACCTCGAGATCTTGCCCTGATCTTGATCCCACCGGGAAGATCCGAACTATAAAGTTTAGCCAAGGTCTCACAAGATGATAATTTTGAATGTTATAGTTGGTACCACTCATTGTGTTGAGTGTTGAGACAAAAAACGTAATTAAAAAATAATAATCACCCGTGCACTGGGAGAAAAAAATATTTGAAAAATAGGCTGTTTCAGAGCGCCCAATACTCGCAGATTATGATTATATTTTTGTCAGTAGATCTTCTGTAAGGCATCCAAGACGTGTGGCCGAGTGGTAACATACTGAACTGTCATTCGGGAGACCGGGGTTCGATTCCCGCCATGGTCGACCATCCTGACAGGGGTTTTTCGTGATTTCCCTCTGTCGTTCAGGTTGATACTGGGATGATTCCTTGACAACAGGCCACGATCGACTCCTTCCCACCACCCCAAAACACCTAATAAAATAACCTTTAATCTCATCATCCCATCATCTCATTCATCATCCACCGACGCCAATAGATCGTAGCCATCAGTATATTGCTTCGTTAAAACCAATATAAAAAAGTATCTATTTTTGCAAACTTGACCGCAATCACATCGAGTCAAGTGTCAGGTTGTTCACTGTTAGTGAAAAGTCATAGATGAATCATATTGGAGCCTGCCGACTGGACTATGCTTTCACTTCCCAGGTAACAAGTCGCAAATGTGGAATTGTATTATTTGTATAATCAGTCATTTTGGAACTACTTCAGTTGGCTGAAATAATTTTACCATTATGGGTTTAGAATTAACTGATATTTTTGTACGTGCAACATAAATATTATAATTTGATAATCACATTCACGAGGAACACACGTTTCACCAACACTGTAACAAATTTCACTATATAGTTAAAAATTGAAGTAACTATAGGCCTATAATTTAATGCTTTGCGGGAAACAGCATATAGGCTTATACTTACGAAGTAATATCTGTACGAATTATTGTGCCACAAATACACGTATACTTCTTTCATAAATGCATATTATCCGACTGAGACGGATGATCGAGTGGCTAGCACACTGAACGGTCATTCAAGAGATCGGGATTCGATTCCCGCCATGGTCGGTCCCATAGACGATGGATATACTTGATCTAAGAGTTTTTCTCTATCGTTTCTTCATCGTGATGCTGGGATGGTTCCTTTACAGATTACCTCGACCGACTCATTTAAACTATCCAAAACATCGAAAAATATCATTATAATTACCCCAATACACAGAAGGCTTGAATGAGTACTCGACTGAGAATCTCAGAATGATCTCGTCTGTATTCTTACAGAACAATCTTTATCTCACACCGTGTGTTGTAAGAAATAAACGAACCTCTTGCCCTCTCCCTCCTTCCTCCCCTCGCACACATTCAAAATTGATACATGCAGAGAATATATAGGTATAGGCATCTGACCGTCATCGATTATTACCGAGAGTTCCACGCGAAGGGAACTGCAAAACTCGAATGTAGTATTATAGAAAATAATCAATTGAAAATATATGGTAGAAATGAGCAGCAATGTTGTACACATCAGAATAAAGAGAACACTCAAGTGAAGACATTCTGTGGGAACACTTTTTCTCTACCTACCCAAGTTCTTATACGTTCCTCATGGCTCAAAAAAGCATTACATCTTGATACATGAGAGAAATTTTCGTTAGGTTCAGTCTTGAAAAATACCGACTTGTCCATTTTTTTTTTGTCTCCAGTGAAATAAGTGTTGAGAATTTTTGCAGGGACGATCTTAGTTTTCAAATATTGAGACATATTAATAGAAAATTTCTAGATTGACACTTATGACTGTGATTTTCTATTGACGTTCACGCGGCGAGCATGCACAATTTCATTGAACACCAACTCTGTAGCACGCTAATCGCGTCTCCTTTCGTATAGTTCAGACAACTATAGGGCACCGATTTAGAAACAGAAGCGACTATTGAGCGTGGATTCGAGTACCGCATGAGGCATGAGTTTCTGTATTCGTCCTTCACATATCATCATTTCATAATTTCATTATTACCTGCTCACTTGAACCCCCAAATAGCCTCTCTGTTGGTGGGGTCGTTAAGCAAACAATAACTATCAACAGTATAACCGCACTATTGTGAAAATCGTTATTTTATTGGGTTGATATTAAATTTAGACCTATTGCGTTGTTTTGTAATAAGTTTAAGAATACATATATTCCAATTAGATTAATATGAATATGTATAGGCCTATATATAGGGCCTACAGTAATTAGCGAAAACGATGAGGTTAGGTTGGATGACGCAATCTTGTTTCTCAGATGTGCCACCGGAAGCGGTTAAAGGTCACTCATGTAGTTCGCAGTACATGACAAATTTGACAATAGGTGGCATGATGATCATGAGAAGATATTGCCAAAACTCTCAAACGGCAGTGCCAAAAATTGCATGATCATAATCGCATTTAAAAAAAGGACCGTGTAAAGACACCTCACAGTACACTGGATATTTTTTTTTCTGGAATTAAGTCCGAGAAGTTTTTCAAGTTTTTAGTGTTTCGATACATAACTTCTTTTCATCACTTCACAATTTATAATTATTATATACGGCCTTACCCTGGTTTCGGAAATATTCAATCATTCAACTCTGCTACGGCGAGGATTGAGCATATTATTAAAAACTGACTGTCAAATTACCTCAATAAAAGATATTTCAGTTTTCAGTATTGATCTATCCGCTGATCAATATTTAATTATTATACTAAATGTAGTGCATTGATAAATGAATATCGAAAACGTTGATGGGTCAATTTAGAGTCACTTATATGTTTTCAGAGAGCTATACTTGTGCATATAGGCCTACATCACGCAGTAACCATAGCGCAGTAACAGCTAGAATATTCGCGGTACTTTTGAGACGATGGTAGGCCCTATTACTTTTTTGGGGTGATTTCATCAGACCATATAATCTTTACATCATTAATTGGACAGATAGTTCACGTGATTTTAGTTTTACGTAAGTTTGTTCATATTCTCCATAATCGTCTCTACAACACATAATTTAAAATAACTAATTTACATAATTATCATCCTAATAACTTTATATCAAAAATGAAACCTAATATTCTAATATTAATTGATTAATTGAAATAATTGATAATATATAATCTAATAAATGACTTTCAAATCAAGTCAAAGTTATATTTCCTATCTCAGGTTACCAAGTCGTTAGCTTTATTATGATCGTTCGTGAAAAGCAAGTTATATTGGTACCCGGTTTTAACTGCCAGTTAGAGCATCTCGCACTTTGGTGATTCCGGCACCTATTAGTGTATTCATCAAATGCATAACGACTCAAATTTTCACTACCGTTCATTTTACTTTCGGTAATTATAATACCGATTTAATGTTATCAAGTTGGAACATTATGGACATTATCTTTCACTTATGAACAAATTGATTCTATCTCTATTCATGTTATGCAGAAATCAACCAGAGCACCACGGTTTGACATTAGTTATTAATTATACTGAGCCTAATATCGGGCTAAAAATGTTCAACTTGACAAGTTTGGTATGTGTGTGAACGGGTACCATGGAGGCCTCATTTACTTCTGGCTCAGTGGGTAAGGGATTAGCCTTTGTTAGTGAAATACAAACAAGTAAACATGGCATCAACCCACTCTTGATACCTGAATGACAACCGTTTGGACCGTGACATGGACCGTATAGCAGCGTGACCGCTCGACTCGCTGCGTGGTGTAACGTTAATTAGAACTACCTGTATAGCTCGACTCATGAATGACTATATTCAAATGATAGAATCATTCATAAGACACAACAAAAGTGAGCACAAATATCAACTGTGATGAGTGGATCAGTGGTTAGCACGCCGAACTGTCATTCAAGAGACCGAGTTTCGATTCCCTTTTCATCGAATACTTCAATATGTGGTTGAGCGTCCTGATTGAGTTTTTTTTTCCTCAGTCTTGTGAATACTGGGATACTTTTATATTAGGTTACAACCGTCTCTCTCGACAAAACTGAAAAGGGCTGTGCATTTATCAAACAGATGAGCCGTATACGAGCTTGTATATAAACTATTATGTTAATTAAAGTATGTTCCATACAAAATATAAAAATTGATAAGAATTTTAGTATTTTTACATCAAAAACATGTGAGATCAATTCACAAGAACTAGTGGATGTACATTTTTTTGTAGTGAATTTAATGATGATATTCATTTTTTGATGTACATGGAGGCAATTTTTTGAATTTGTGTACGATTGTGTCAACGATCGAATACAAAATAATAACTGATATTTATGTTAACTGACGTACGTGATGCTTGTTTTACATGCTTTTGTTTATTTTATTCCATAACACATGATTATGTGACAAGAAAATTTGTTGCATATCGACTCGAGCAATTCAAATAATAATCAATATACAAATCCATAAAAAAATAACAGAAGAGTCTAATAAAAATGTAATGAGAATGTAATAAAAATGTAAAATAGTAATGAGTCAATAAAAAATAGAAAGAGTATGGCCCAATCATAAGAATAGCAATAAAGAGTGTTTTTCAGAATATTTTCAAAATTTGTCGACATTTTTGAACATTTTTCAAAATCAAAATATTTTTCAAAATTTCAAAATCCCATTAAAACCTATAGGCCTGAATGAAAAGTTGATTATAGATATGATTTCTTAGATTGAATCATTCAAAACGATGAACTTGATATTTTGAGACGCACTCAGTTCCTACAGGGCTATATAAAGAGCCTCCCTCCCCCTCCCCGTCAAGGGGTCGGATTTCACCGATGTGAGTGATGATTATGAACACTAACATTACAAGATGTACGCAATTAACAAGTTCACCATCAGATGCAAATAGTTTCGAAAATACTAATGAGTTAAATTATATAATAAGTAATAACAATGTGGAAAGATCAATTGTATAGGATGTGCCAATTATTTTTACCTCAAACCAAGGGCTGTTTCATACATAAATTTAACTTGATGTGATCGTTTATCATGGATTATTATTTCAGAAGATATTTCTCTGAATGGTGAGAGCAATTCACTGTACAGTATGTTTGAAACGCAAAGTAATTACGATTGTTTATGTGTATTATATATGGATACGGAAAATGTTACTCTGTGGATAAAGTATGTATAACGTATGAAAAAAAATATCAGGAATAATTGACAATTGTTTGACGTGTTCTTCCGTATATTTTGTCACGTATCTTGTTTATTTACCTTCAAAATCTATTTTTTAAAACCATCTTTCAAAAGTTTGTGTAGATGTCACAAAGCAAAGGCTATGCATGGTGGCTTTTTCCTATATAGCTGTATGTGCATCTCTCACACGGGCGCCTTGTGATTCGACAGTAAGATAAAAAGAGACAGACTGACAGGTAAAACTGATTCAAGAAGATAATGCTGACAAAGACAAAAGACAAGAACTCAATCATTAGCTGAGAGGAGAAGCGAACACGACCATTAGGCACATGGATGAGAAGTGGATTATATAGTTGGAATTAACGATGACGGTTACAAAACTACGGTTTGCCGTTTTGTACACAAAAATGAACACAGTATATTATCTTACAACCATATTATGCAACTTGATGTTTGCGTTTCTGTTTTCATATGATACACAGAGTATGAAAACTGAGGTGAAACTTGAACGATCATCATTCGAAAATACAAATTAGTGTAATATTTCATTTAAATATCTTGAAATATGAGAAAGACACATTTTTTTAAATCATATAATACGAAGAGAGGGTTCAGAAATTTTAAATCCAATTTTTAGAAAGCATAAAAATTTTTTACAATGCACATCTTCAAATAAACCTAATCATTTTTTATTCTGGCACTATATTTCTGGCACTTTATTCTATCTATATGGATTCCGATTTAAAGAAAAAACCGTGAGCGGTTATTATAGTGAGATTTGGATTTAAAAAAAAAAGTTTTCCTAATTTTAGGTTTCGGTTTTTTAGGTTTAGGCCGCCTATTGTGACGGCCGAATGACTATCGTTCAGTTTCTACAAAATAAACAGCAAATATAACTTTTTCTTTTGAGAAAATACAGTTCACACCTTCTTCAAATACAAAATACAAAAAACAAAATACAAAATACGAGAAGGAATATTCAAGGAGACGAAAATCTTATCCAACCTGACCAATTATTCTACAAAAGAGTAAATATTACGATAATATTAGTTTATATTATAATTAAGTATTTCGACAAACGAAATGGGGTATAAAAATGCCATCAAAAATACTGTTTCATGGAAACAAAAAATCCAGAATGAGATTGGAACCGGTGACCACTGGGTTCAAAATCGAACGTGCTAGTGCTGCTATGCACAAATACCACGCGTGTGATTCGATATATTACCCAATATTAGCAAGAAATGCGCGAAATGTGAGCAGTGTGTTGGGGCCTCCAAGGATTTGTACAGACGCTATCGATGCCCGACAAGACTAATGGTCTGTGGCAGATCACGGTTTGCTCCAACTTGTGTCAGGGTTCAAAAGAGTATACGGTGGAAATTGAACAAACCCGTTCTTAAAGAAGTTCCTGAGTGGGGACTCGAACCCATGGCTCATGTGTGTGGGTATTCGATAGGACTCGAACCCATGGCTCATGTGTGTGGGACTCAAAATCGAACATAGCTAGGACTCATAAGACTCGAACTCATGCCTTATATGTATGCGAGTATTGGACGTAACTCGAATCCATTGTTAATGTGTGTGTTTGTAGTGGTTGTTTGATAGGTCTCGAACCCGGGACTGATGTGTGTGGATATTCACTGGGACTCGAACCCGTGGTTGACGTGTGAGTGGTGTGCGGAGAGTGACACCGCCCCTGCTGCGAAGTGACGGGTGTATGGATGTCAAGAGGAAAAGACACGAGGGCAACTATAGCGACCAGGTTGAGACGTCTATACACAAGAATGTGTCAATCTATAGGACAAGAAATACACAACATCGACTGTATCAACTAGATCACCTACCACAAACAAGAGGACCGGCTGAAGAATCACACGAGAGGAGGTAGTGAAGCGAAATATCACTTCTAAATAAGAAACACACATCCTTTACCAACTTTCACTTATAGGCCTACATTTACTTTATATAAATAACCAAGAAAATAGTTTGTAAAAAAAGCGAAATCCACAAGTTTCAAAATTTCCCAGTTTTTCAATAGGCTAATCAAGAAGTTAGGCTAATCGACTGATTAGTCAACACAATAGCACAGGTAACCGAGGAAGATATAGCAAGTCAACAGTCGATATGACTATTAATGAACCGTAGATAAACCGGACCTAATTGTTGGAACGGGAATAAAATGGAATCAAATAATGCCGAGGCTGTTTCGAATTAATTACTACAATCAGAGAAGTTATGAAACAATGTTGCAACTTGTGAGAGATGGTTCAAAAAAGTTTTACGAATCTTATTTATATTAATGTATCGAATGTTCCATATCAGATACTTGCTCGAAAAAATCGGTCTTATATATTAATGTTTTTTCTATGTGTGTGTGTACAAGTCAACTCAAAGAACTTGAAAATGTTCTGGATATTGGTGTTGTTACCACTCAGCTCGATCATCTGTGGATCAGAACGGAACCAGAACGGATTGAGATTATTTTCGAGCCAAATCAGGTCGATTGTTGGGAGGGAAAATGATATTGAAAATGTGAAAATCCCTATGTGAATAGCTTGGGTGGAATTTTCTATTTTTTTATTGTGTCCGATTGAAAAAAAAATCAAAGAATGTTATTATTGTTTTGATACATGTTTTTTTTTTCATCAAAGTACAAGGAATTCGGGCTAGTCGTTTTCAAGAAAAGAAATGTATTATACATTGCAAAAAAAAAAGAAATAATATTTTATTTTTAGAAGATCTTTGTTTTTGTTGTACAAAAGTGTTCTTCTATTATAGGCCTACATTTCGAAAATTACCACAAAAAAATAAGAAAATTCTCTAAACCGACTCCGCTTCCAATTGAGAGCCCACATATACGACGTGAGTCCTTCCTCTACGTTGTAACTATCGTCAATGTCGTATCTCTTAATTTCCTATTCATGAGTATATCTAAATAGGAGAGTAAGATTCATTCTAAAGTAATTTTTATGAATATTAAATATAATCAAGTCAACTTGACTCTCCTAATATAT
Organism: Brachyptera risi; assembly: GCA_964007535.1. NCBI lineage: Eukaryota > Metazoa > Arthropoda > Insecta > Plecoptera > Taeniopterygidae > Brachyptera > Brachyptera risi. The sequence goes on from OZ023327.1 coordinate 44,749,804, forward strand.
ATTCACAAATAGGGGTTAGAAAGTACTACAGTTAGGACAGTCAACGTAAACATGACTAAGGCCCCGTGTTCTATTTGCTAGTGTGTGTGTGTGTAATGTAACGTCTCTTCGTCGTTTGGTACTAAATGGGTTGGTAGGCAGCTAGAGTGAGCTGCGCTAAGGTTGGGGCACTTCACCCGCCACCTGGTCACGCAATACCCGATCTTATCTTATTATCAGATAAGGAATAACATTTTTATATTTACGCTAATTAGGCATATTTCATATCTCAAACATGGCGACTAAATTAAAGAGTTTACGATAATAATATGACAATTATTATGAAATGTAGTTGAAAACAGTTTGAACGTATAGATTGAGGCTTTGTCATTGTTTTTATTGTGAATACACATGTAAGAATTCTGAACTACGTACTTCGAGCTTATGTTTGATCCAATTGAATAATTCATCACAATTGGTTTCCAAAATCGGTGGTAATGAACTTATGATTACTCTAATTATAACAGCGAAAACAAATTACTTATAAAACTATGCATTGATATATTAACACTCAGTACTCCGATATTCATTATATATTCTTCAACTCTTCTTCCAAATCATTTCATTCCCGCGTTGTTCTCTAAATGATACCAGACTTTCCCACTCCTCTATCAACTCTTTCCAAATCCATTCCTCTCCGTGTACTTTTTGAATCCTCTTTCAATTCTATTACTTAGTTCATCCCGTCCTCTATGACCTGAAGTCACCTTTGGGAGTGGGTTCAAGCGAGGGATTATAACAACTCCTGAGATCTGGTGTACACTTATGCAATCTTCCTGAAATCCCTTGAAATCTTCTTGAAATTCCTTGAAGCCTGAAATCAGGTGTATACACCAAATGTATACTATAGTAGTTCACCCCTCGGGTTCAAGTCCCGCGTTAGGCATGAGTTTTTGTAAATTCCTTTTCCTTATCTTCACGTCATATCATCGTTTCATTATCACCTGCTCAATCGCACCCCCAAATAACCTAGCTGTTGGTGGGGTCGTTAAGCAAACAATGATTATCATGATCCCAATCTTTTATATTTAATCTGAATATATTTCTGATTGATAGGCTAACTCGTATTTTGTCGCAACTATCGCAATCTTGTGTACTTCAACCATTTTCATTCATTTTTAAGTGAAATTCAGATGTAATTTTGAGAATAACTATACTACCTAGAAATTCAGGTAGTCAAAATCGCCCAATTGATATTAAAATTTTCGAAAATAATTAGTGATAAATTAAATTAATGATTAGTGATTAATTAGTGATAATTCAAGCGGAAGTTATCAATTCATTTGTCAAAATTCAGCCCTTTCTTAAAAGGTCTTTTTCAATTGATAGATTTTTTAAAACATGGTTTGTAAATTTCTCGTATTCTAACATCAATGTTTACTCATTTTCGTAACCATACAAATGTTCTCAAAATCGGCTATAAGAATAAAAACTTGCAAATCATGATAAATGTTTATGTAAACTCATAATTTCGTAGTAGTACAATAGGAGAGACCATGAGACGAAAGTAACACGTGTCGATTGTAACAACGGCTCTCAGCTTCACATTTGTGATCGCAAACTAGCGCCAGATATTTTGAAAAATTTGTCACAGAAGGCAGTGTGTCTGACGTAATTTTCAGCTTTGTGTAGTGAAGACTGAGCTTTAAAGAGAAGAATGTATATTTTGACACAAAGTGAGTAACTTTTAAGACACAGTTTGGTTTTGGTCTGGCATGTTATGATTTCATCTGATTTGTTTTGCTGATTGTGTGTATAAATACAGTATTGAATGGTTATTGGTTAATATTATCAACAGCAATATATTTTGGTAAGCAACATGTGATGAGTAACATTGTACATTTGAAGAAATTAGGCGCTGTAGGGACAATTGCGACACCATGATTAAACGTATGGCAGGGGACAATTGTAACAAACTCGAACCTCATGCACAATGTGCCACGGTCAAGATTCACGCTACAATACCCCGGTTGAATATCAAGAAATAAGATGGAAACGGTCTCTTTTCCTGTATTGTTTGTTATATAAATTACATTTTTATATTATCCCTTATCTTGTTACATTGAATATAGTTAATTGATAGATGTCAATCAAGTTCAAATGTCATCACAAAATTTGATGTGTAGGCCTACTGTTCATGGTGTTACAACTGATCCATGTGTGCGTTACGGGGTCAATAGTAACAACACACTTTGCCACAATCATCACTTTTTTACTCGATTTGGTATATTTTTGAGCCATGTAAAAAAATCACAGTTGATCTTGAATATGTTCATCTAATTTTTTTTAAGCGTCTGCTACCCAAACCTACAGAGATATTAGTTTCTTAGGAAAAAGTGTTAATATCGTCCCTGGTCTTTCCTACATATAACTTGACGGTGAATTCCTTTATTATAGGTTTAAGGTATAGACCTAATCAAATTCAGTGTTTTGTACTCACGTTGTATTTACCTTTTATAATGTTCTTCATATAAGAACACATTTATAAGAACATCTTCATAATGCTATTTTCTTTAACCGTGGCAATCATGGGTGAAAATAGGTTTCGAAATTTTATCTTTCCTTAAATATAATTTTTTTGAGTAGTTCAAGTGAATTCTATTGCTGATTTCGGTGATGTCAACTTCATCTTCAAGCAAAGCTCCATCAGAGAACATAAAAGGGAAATAATGTCTTTAGTCAGTTGATGAAAAATTCACGATACAAAAGTTTGACTTATGGGCTAGCCAGAAGAAAGGCTATCATACAGCTAATTCGAAATAATATGAAAACACACAAAGTTCTTGTGACTTCCAGATGGGATTCCGATATTTTAAATACATATATTGGGGAATACATTTGAGTGAGCATATTTCTTTTTTCAGGGTTTTCAAGCTTCTCGAGTCCCAAAAGTCTGAAAATTATCTTCAAGCAACAATATAATATATATGCCTATATACAGGAACCTTCAAAGAAACATTTTGTGCACGGCAATCAGGATATCATGACCTTCAAGAGGGCTATGGAGGAACAAGACTTTTCACTGCCACTTGGTGGCTCTTGCATGCATGCAGTGATCAACCTATCAAGTTTCTAGAAAAGAAGAAGATTTAAATCGCTAGAAGTGTTCATTTCAAGACAGGTAAGTTAATTATTCTTCCATCATGATGTGGTTTTCCGAGGTTACCCACAGTCTGCGAAACAAATGCTTGTATGAAGTAGGCCTATATAATTGGTCACGACCTTTTTGGAATAATTATTTTCATATCACTCATTATACATTTTATTTATTGCGTATTGATACACTTTGTGAACATCCCTTGAGACTCGGTTCAAAAGTGGAAGATAACAACGTTCGTGTGTTTAGTTCACTCCGATATATATCCGATTTGAATATATCACCCTCGGTAGCACTGAGGTCACTATTGGGCGTGGGTTCGAGTCCCGCATAAAGCATTGGTTTTGGTAAACGTATTTTCACTTATCATCAACTCAGTTTCATTATCACCTGCTCATTCGTATATCCCCATATAACCTAGCTGTTGGTGGGATAGTAAGGCAAGCAATAATTATTATATCACAAAAATGGTTTATACCTCAATACGTTCCGGATTCTTTACAAACTGAAATACTTTTATCTGCGGTGAAGAAGTCTATAGTCACAGACAGCTCATGCAGTCTTGGTGTCAAAATTCATATTTTTGTATTTGAAATACTCGATACATAATTATTTATGTATATTTGATGATGAGACCGCCTAAAAGTCTTAAAGGAGTCAAGAGGTGCCCATTCTGAATTTTCTCGATAATTCATCCATATTGCCTCAATTGGGAAACAATTATTGCATGCATATCGAAATTTCGATGTTAATTAAAACAAACAATAACAAAATAATAATAATGATAACACTGCAGCTCTGAACTCGATATCGCATGGAAAAAAATAAAGGCCCTATAACTATTCGTCTAGACATTGGGATTCTCCTAAAAGGATGCAATTCAGAATCAGAATTCAAAATTGAATTCAATTCTCTCAAATGAATTGAGAAGCTACACATTTATACGTACTTTCGATATAAAAATAAAACTCCAGGTCAAATAGTATGAATATAATACAAGTAAGAATGCTCGTTTCAATATTTCTGATTGATGATTTTTTATTTTATTTAATAATATTATATATTTTTATTTCAAGAATTGTACAAGTACTAATGACTAGTCAAGGCTACGTTTTATAGTGTTGTGATCAACAGTGAAAAGTGTGAGTAAAGAAGAAGAAAACACTAACGATAGTGTCGTATTTTAGCTTACCTCAGTGAGCCATCTCTTCTAAGTCAAAGCCAGAACAACAACATACACCCCCACACCGCTCCGTTCTACTATACCTACTGTCTGTGTAAGGAACGACGGGATCACCCTAGCTCAGGGCGACAAACAATGATAAAAAGCATCATCAACTAAGATAAATATTGACTCGACCCATGCACATTGAAAAGTAAATACCATCCTAGTGATATGCTATAGGTTATATTGAGAAGCGGAAGTGCAACTGTATTATGGCTCTGCAGTGCATATTGGATCAAGACAGTTCTCAATGCAAATCAAATAAATAGATTCAGTGTGGCGATGAAATCAGGGTTAGAAATGACTTGAATAATCCTCGCAGACTGTAAATGCAGGCCTAATGGTATGTTTTCTGTTTGTCTGATACCTGTCTAATCTTATGCAATATTACAAAATTAACTGATTTAGTCAGGTAGAAAAAAGATTTGATTACTTTTTGTAAAGCTGTGCCATCAAAAACGGTGCTTAAAATCTTAATAAACCAGGTGGAGAATTTCTATAAATTTTAAAAAATCTGTTCTGTTCGATTCTCTATATTGTATTGTATATATTGTATATTATCTTATATTCTATATTGTCTATATATTTATCTCTATATTGTATTGTAAATCAGAGTTGACATTTTCACAACACACTTATCAATGAAAAAAAATCATAACGTTGCATTTTCCTCCTTCTCACGATCTAGTGTATAAGAACAGATGAGCAAAGCATCCACAGAGTGGCTGACGCGCATGTGTTGATTTCTCAGTGAGGCTGCAATAGGTGTTCAGAGGCGCGCGCTATGGGGCTCCGAGTCCGCGGTCCCACAGCATTAACAGTATAGCGACTAATAACCAGCAGTGTTAGTATCAGTCGAACGCTAGACCGATCCAGCCAGCCAGTATATTGCTGCGAGACACCGCAACCTGCGTGTCTACAGGGCCGCTAGCTCACGCCAGTCTATTATACCTGACAATTAATAGCCACATATATTAGACTACTCGACAACGTAAGGTAGGTACACAGAACCATTGAGAAGCATGTCATTGTAATCGTCAGTAAAACTAGCCACTCCCCAATGTTGAGAATTATGATCAATTATTTATATGCTTGTTTATGTTGATAATAATAATATGATAATAATAATGATGATAAATAATGATGATTATTGAGATGTTTGTTTGGTGAGGAAAGCATGGGAGTCGATTTAGTGAAATATCAGTTTTTTTTAGATAACTTTCGAATGGTAGGAGATATAAAAATTCTAATACGGAGAAGACATAAAGATTATTTTTAATACCTTCGAGATGGTATAAATGAAAAATATTAAACTTGTACAGCATACATGTCAAAGATGTCTAAAAGAATACACTTTTAACTCTACGTTTGACAATTAGGCGATATGAGTTGAATATTTATATCTTATATACCATCTTGAAGGTATTAGATATATCCGTCTCCTCCATATTAGAATTTTGATATCTCATGTCGTTCAAAAGTTTTCACCAAACACTGATATTCTGCTGAATCGACTGCCATGTACTCACAAGTACTTACAAAGATTGGTGTACACCATCTTTACAATTTGAATGAGATATATTATTTGTTATTCACTCAATGATATTGTATATCCATCAACGAGAAATATAATATAGAGGCTTGGCCACGTTGATGTAATCCCCACATTTAGGCTACACTTTTATAGAATTAGCAGACGAACCTGAAATTGGTGTTTTGATAAGCATCAAAATAACTTATATCTTCTAAAATATGATGATAAAGTGGAGACTCTGAAAAAAATCTTTTCTATGATGTATGCATTAGTTACAGATCAAATACAATTGAAGAAATTGGCCTTTTCAGCCAAATACAACAAATTGAGATTATTGATAATTGGTGCATGTACCAAGGAAAAACAATAAAAACGAGACCATCATAATAATGAATCAAGGAGATGTTGAAAAAAGAGATTACCAGTAGGCCTATTTTATCATTTTCATCATGCGAATAATTTACATCAAACAGAAAAGAATTTTCTAGATTGTTAAACTTTTCATGTTAATGAGAGGTAAATATTTTTTTAAATATTTGACTATATACCTGTAGACCCTATATACATTGTGCCGTACCAACCACATTATATTATTCATCACCCAACAAATATCAATTAATGAACTGTGATAGGTATCTAATATAGGAAGTCATTGAATTTGACGGTAAATTGGGCATGATACTGAATAGATATTTAGAGCAGCTATATCGCTATATAGAGCAGCTAGCACTCAAATATATGCATTATGTTAATTGATGGAAAAGCTTTGTTCAGTTGATACTGAAAATCAGCTTTTGGAATTGTTATCTATACCAGTGACAATTTCCACCGAACTCAATATGATCAACCATCTATTATGATGTCCCGCCAAGTCGTTTGTTGCGCTTCCCAATAATCAAATTCGCTCGGTTTTTCAATTCATTTGAACACTCACTATAAGTCTATATGGCGTGTGCTGATTGTTTATGCTTTTTTTGTGCTCGTATTGGTGATATAAACGGTATCAACTTCTCAGCCTCCCATCTTGCAAGGGAAATCTCTCATTTTCTACGTCCAATATTATCAATTTTCGTTGTATAAATAAGAAAGTGTAGGCCTATATTTCAATCTTACAATATGAACACATTCTCCAACTAAATCTTCGACTGTGAAATGATAAATATATAATTATTTGATTACTGCGTTTGCATATTATCATCCATTTTATTCAATGATATCAAATCAAGCTTCCACTTTGCAAATGACCAAATTTATTATATACCGTATATCAATTTGATATATCAAATGACTTATTTTTCTTGGGCCCAGTGACAATACAAACAACTAACAGAAGTTAGGTTCAAAGATTTCATTGCTAGTGAAGTCATTCAGAGTTATTCAAGAAACAATATAAGTTGGTTATGCACATTCTCTTACCATGTTCTCTGCAATGATCCTACCACAAACACGACTACAAACATATGGTATCTTCAAAATCAATCATTTGATCACTATTTTTAAGAGTTTAGTCGGCCTATATACATTAATTCAAAAAACAATTACATCTCTTACATTTCAAGCAGGTATGTATGCTACGATTCAATTGTACTTTTCTTTTATCATGTTACATCCACCACTAATTACTGTGCATAATAACTTTTTCGATAATCCTATCCTTGCTTACTATGTTACTTATAAATGTACGTATGTTGTTCTGTGCAGTGACACAAATCACAATCATCATGTGTGTGCAAAATATGGAAGAGATAGAACAAGGCTTCGCATGTCGATAGGTGTTGGAGTGAGTGATTCCAGTGTATTAAATGAACTTACTCGTCTCTGTTATTCAGTTGTGCAGTGGTGATGACGGATGACTGGTGACGCAAAGGCAACGCCTCCCACAGCATCCCGTGCTGATCTTCGCACCTCTACGCCAATCCATCAACTGGACACTCTCGTGCTCAGAGACGCTGCCTCTCATTGGCCCACACTCATCTCCCACCTCGCCGCCCCAACCGCGCCACGTGAACGTTCAGCTAATCAAGCCGACCATTAGATTAGAACCACTGAGAGATAGTAGTTGAACAGACATAAAGCCAACAACTCACATATTCACGTGTCTTTTCACGTGACCTTTGCTGACCTGACCTCAAACAGCTGGCAAGAGGTCGGTCGGCGTTTGAAATCAAGTGAGTGGTGGCGTCCGGTGAAATTTCCGTGTAAAACTATCTCGAGATAAAAACTGCACGGAAAGCTCGAAACCTCGTATTTGTGAAAAGAATTAAATGATTTCATGTGAAATAACTCATAATCAATAGTTGAAATATTCCTGTTTCGTGTGTAGAATATAATACGAACGTTCTGCTTATATTATCGGGTCGAGTTCGAAAGTTGGTATGGTGTGAGAGCGAGAATGAAAAGTGCCAAGTGTAATGCACCGCGGTGCAAGCAAGGTGAGCTCGTGTGTTTCTCCTGCATGCGTGCACGGTGAACAGCCTCGTCGTAAGTCGCAAGCTCGCATGTGAGTGAGGATGATGATGATGAACATCGGCATGTACGGAATGTGTAACACCTCCGACCCATTCGGCCACAGTGATATATCCCCTTCTGGGTACTCGAACGCCCCCGCTCAGGCCCCACACCCCCAGTATCGTCATGGGTACTACCATACGTCGCTGGAGCCCTCTGACAACACATACAACACCATGGACACTAGTAAACACCATCACCCCCAATACGGACTACAGTCCCAGAACTCGGTGGGTCATGACGCAAATGTCATCATTTCCTCGGACAATGGGTTAAGCTATACGAACCTAGACTACGGAGTGCAGGCCCAAGCTTATGGCCAACACTCTGACTACCAGCACGGACATGCTCCTGTCATCAACTACGCCGTGACCAAAGAAGAGGGGCAGCAACACCGGTGGAAGCACGAGCACCAGCACGATGATATGGTGGCACACTACCCTCAGCACACCGACCAAGGATATACCAGTACCTACCATCATCACCATCACCATGTGGACGGTGGTGATGGCGCGCATTACGGCATGCCTTCCGTGGACTATTTGAAACAAGATGGAGGTATGGAGTACAGACACTGTCAGAGACAGTACAAAGAGGATTGTGATGTGATGGTGCAAGTGCAGGACCATGGAGGAATTGCCCAACAGTATCAGGGGCACCACCAGCAGAACGTGCAAACGGTGCCCACGTATAAGTGGATGCAAGTCAAGAGGAATGTGCCAAAACCAACAGGTAGGCCAAACAATCGAGAATACTATTATAGACCATCAAACGATGCTGCGAATGAACCAGTCGTTACAATTTTAAAACGTTCTACCGTTTGACCGCTGTATACAGTGAGCTGTTGATCCATTAAATAGACGAACGAGTAGCCTATATAAGTTATTAGAAGCTACTATTCATATATATATATATATATATATATATATATATATATATATATATATATATATATATATATATATATATATATAACATTACTGATGAGCTTTATTCAAGGTACTCACTATGATTTATAGCTATAATTATTATAAAACTTGATTTAGCTGTCGGTTAAAATTAGAGGCAATATAAGAGAGAGATTTATTGATACTTTTACATATAGGCCTACGTGTAGTGTATAAGTCAGTCCATTTTGTATATATAGCTGTTGTATACGGAATTGAAAATGACTCCCTGATATTTGCAATCGATTTATGTGTGCAGGGTAAAGTATTAATAAAATACACAGTGGCATAAACGTGTTACGACTTTTACAGATAAACTTTCAGGTTTTCAGGTAAAAAAATATATTAGAACCTTGAAAACAGAATTGAATTTCGTTCTGATACTGCTAATAAGATTTAAATCTTGTCAATATTATGAAGTAATAAAATTTCTATATCGTTGACTTGAATTAAGGCAAAGCAGGAATAACTTTCAGATTGGGAAATTCTGTTTGCTTTTTATCGGTGATGTAAGAGAACGACCAAATAGCTCAACTTTATATATCAGTTTACTCGATTACTGTGCAGACGTTATACTTCGTTTATCGTTCTGGGTTGCATACTCGATTATAAATGTAGGCCTATAGATAGTTTGGATAGCAGAGAAATATGAAATATAGTTTCTTACATATGATCCAGCTTTAACTAAGTTATGTGATATTTTATGCCAGCACAGTCAAACCACTCGGATATTATATTAATATTATCGTCTCACATATATCTTGATAGGCCGTATTTAAAATCTCTTGCACAACTCTCGTCTCCTGAGCTCAATTTGACGTGCATCAGTTTTAGGCCTATACCATCGAAAGCACTCTCTTAAAAAACGTTTTCCACAGCTAGTTCATCTCATGTGCTTTAAAGAGAAGTAGTTTTATCTGGAGTTAATGGTGCAAGTTAAACCATCCAACCCTTATTTAGTTAGGGGTTCTCGGATTTATACAGGCTTAGCTTTTCACTCAATCAGTCATTCAAAGTGATTCAAATGATCGGCTTGCACTGAGCGCAGATCTATCACGCAGCGTTTTTACAATATTGACACTCTGACTTATGCATAAACCACAGTTTGACAACCTAGCCTGTATTAAAATCATGTTTTATAAGAGCTTTAGAAGCCACTCAGTATGGAAGAGTTAACAAGACCGCCGAATACAAAAGACCAATATTGCTCACTTCACTGACGACATGCGCCATTCCGTCATTGGAGTTGGGTATTCGTTTGATAGGTGTATATACAGTGCATTGTTTTCTATAACACAAGTCTAGAAAATAATTGATAGAACCGAAATAATCCACACAAGATTAATACCTACTTAAATAAACACAGGAGAATTAATTCAAATGAAATAAACACAGGAAAAATTTTTCAAATGAATTCATCACTGATTGATCAACTCGAAAAATGTCGTAATTCACATACAAAGTGACACCAAAACCATACCAAGCTTATTTGAATTAACTGGTTGATTGCCCCAGACTGTTGACTGTTATTCCTGAAATATATTAATTACGTTAATTTCAAGTCATTTTTAACATTTATATATATATGGGTATATATATATATATATATATATATATATATATATATATATATATATATATATATATATATATATATATATATATATATATATATATATATATAGACCTACTGACTTGAAAGCAATCAACAAACATTTCTTACACATTATGAATCAGCTTTTAGATCTACTTTGGCATTAGGCCTATGTTAAATACGCTCGGAATATATTTCATTCGGTGGACAGAGGTTTATCGTAATTTATCTCTGTTGTTGTTGAAGTGAATATACTGGGATGAGTCCTTTAGAGCACGATATGATCGGACCTTCACTTCACACTGCAGTTCAAAAACACTTAATGAAATAACTTTTAATTCATACAATATGCATCTTTCCATCAACTCACTAATAATTCACCAAACGCCAGTAAATCTTAGTAATCATTAGGAGTAAACTCACCAACAATAAATACATGCGGGTAAATAAATCGCATTGTGGCAATTATATATTCAGGTGTAAGTATTAATTAACAGTGGTATTAATACATCTTCATTTCTAAAGGTGATGTTATGTCTGGATATACATTTTATGAAAAAAGCGCAATGAACGAAAATAAGCAAATTCTTGCTAAGATAATTATTTAATTTTTCAATCCAGATACATCATACAACGCCAAAAAGAAGTTGATCATCAATCGAGATTTGATCTGGTATATGCCAATGTTCATAAGATGTGAAGTATAGGGTTTCTTTCACATGCTCAATCTCTCGATGTGTTCACACTCTATACTGGAAGATGAAACTTATAACATGTCGTTTTAGCTTATGGATGAACAGGTTTCTAGACTAGATAATTAATTAATCGATATTATTTTTCAAATTTATATACATTATGTTGGGTTACTTTGGTGAGTTTGGGAATAAGATAGTATAGATCAAAATGAAAATACGCTAAAAGATTTTTCTCCTCGATTCAAATGTTTGGTGACTTGTTCACTATCCCTGAAATTATTACTTCAAGATCCAAAGATCAAAAAGATGAAAAAAATGCTTCATCATTTTGAAACATTTTCTGAATATCATCATACATTTTTATTCTCTTGTATACTGTATGAAATATTTTACAGCAAAATTCGAATATTTTGTGGAAATGAGATATCAATGGTCTTGGGAATTAAAACGAAACATTGCAACGTTCCAGGCATTTTCATGTATATATATATATATATATATATATATATATATATATATATATATATATATATATATATATATATATATATATATATAAATATATATATATATATATATATATATATATATATATATTCATATATATTCATATATATATTCATATATATATATATATATATATATATATATATATATATATATATATATATATATATATATATAAATAAATATATATATAT
>OZ023327.1:44767143-44789643 GCA_964007535.1 Brachyptera risi
CGCTTGCTTCGCATGAAGTTTTTTAAATTATTAGGTGGACAAAGCTGCACCAACTATCAATTCTCATTTCTGTGTTATAAATAAGTAACATCTCTTTCATCCGTACCTTATTATTTTCATCTCACTGATACCGTCATGGATTCACTTTTACTCCACACGAAGGAAGTGCTGGATGAATTATACAAATTACTGCATCAGTTTATTCAAGTATATATTCGTAAAATTATTAACTAAACCTCGATTTGTCCGAATTGATGATGTAGCAGGCACATCATCATCATGATTAAGCATAGCAAAGCTTTCCATTACACGTAATCTGAAAAATCGTGGCTTGTTTTTTAATTATCTCCATGTTTAGGCCTATGTGTGCCCCGGCATATAGTGTGATCAGACAAACTGATCAATCGACTTGAAACTTCTCCTGGAGATTAGTATCATACAAGAACAAATTATTATAGTTTTAAAGCAAAATCGGTTCAACACCGTGTTCGGAAAACATTTTAAAAGCTCGGCAAATCCTCGTAAGAATAGAATATTCGGAGATATTTTCGATATTTATATTTCATCCGCTTGAAACAAAATTTTCACAAAATGTTATTATTGTTCTGATGCATATGTCCATCAAGTATGAAGGTAATTGACCCGATCATTTTTGAGCTTTTTTTAATGAAAAATATTGGGTATTCCATTAATTTTGTTAGGATCAATGACTAACAACTTAAGCTCTGTATAACGAAGTCAGTGGATAGCTTCAAAGTCATGATGTGCATATAGCTATCGAGTATATTCCATTCATGAATTTTTCGCTCATCTTAAAACCCTGGATATTTAAATAATTCCTGAATATTAGGGCTGAGTATATACATTGAAAACAAGATTGAAGTATATACATTCAATTTCTAAAGGATGAAGTCTAAATATATGAATTCTTGAATTTAATTTAATTCAATTAACATTCATAACGCGAGCTAATAATGAAAGAACAATTCTAAAAAAGAGATGTCAAGATACGGTTTGCATTCATAATAATATTATGTAGGCCTGTATATAATATATGGGCATATAACACTCAGAATACAACAGAAATTTTAGATTACAACAAATATATTTCTATGATTTTCAATATTCTCAAGGTAAGGTTCAATCCAAATTTTCAAATCATAATAACTATTTGGAATAGAGTCGTGAATTTGTGGGGTTCAATGTCGTCATTTAGAAATCCACAAAGATATATAAATACCTACAGAGAAAAATTGGAGAAGCCATTGAGTTGGAAATACGACCGCTAAATTTAAATAGTCGAGATGATAGCCCAAAACTCCCTCCTGCATGGAATTTAGTTCTATCTAGTCTTGTTAGGCCAACAAAGTTGAGGGAAGATCCGTCCAGAGAGGGAAAAATTCGTGCACGTTTTCCAGTGCCCAAGGAGTAGGATAGAAGGAAGATAGAGATACAAACCGAACATGCATTTACTATCCTATTACAAGGAGTAAACCCGTAGAAAGGCAATTGCTTCGTCAAAATGTTGAAGAATAAAAGAAACCACATTATATGTAGGCTTTCATTTATTCTATTTTTTTTAATTGGTATAATCTATAGACTAACAATTTAATCCGTATGCCAAAAAAGCACAGTTTTCTTATAAGGGGGTCTATGAAGATCTTGATTCAGTATTAAGTGGTTTCTGATTTTTATCGGTTTCTTGGAGCGAGTAATTAAAAGGCAACTTGAAACAAGATTTGCTGTATCAATGCTTTTTATAACCCGAAGTCATTAAAACTGTATTTTTGGGCATTTAGAACAAATGTTTGAATATTCACGTTTATTTTGTGTGCTCATGAACAGGGTGTTGATGAACAGACTGAAACTTTGGGTTCATTTGTGTTTAATAAACTGTGATATTTACTTGATGTACCGGAATTTTCATTTCATAAATAAAATGGATAAAGGAACCATTTCAATTATATGAATATATATATATATATATATATATATATATATATATATATATATATGTATATATATATATATATATATATATATATATATATATATATATATATATATATATATATATATATATATTCTCGTAGGCTTTCATGGAGTGGAAATATGTTATAATGATTTGCGGAATCCATGTTAATATATGTTTTATCTCAGATATATATACATATGTATATACACATGCTATTTGAGGTTTAAAATTTTCAAATTATAGTGTAACGATTTTCTTTCCTTATCTGTCACTTTCATCGTCTGCAATGAATGAACTGCAACAACATGTAGGCATACACTGAGATTATTAATTGATTGCCTAGCCGTCGCTCACTGCTTCTATAGGGCTTACTTATGGGCTACATTTTGACAAATCGTTGTGCTAGCAAAAAAAAAGCCGGCCGCCTGTATTGTCATGGCATAGCAATGAATGCTATCAGAATTGAGATCGGCCAGCGAATAGCAAATCACCGGATCGCCTGTTGACCACCGATTATTCTAGAGGCTTGTTGCTCAGTCGCCTGCTTGCAAAAAACACTTGTGCTTTCATTGTTTACTTTCGTCCTTCCTATGCATGTTACATAGTTGCTTCTCCTCTAGAGACGTGCCCGTGGATCAAACATCGTCCAAAAACAGAAGTAGATGGTTGAATGTCACGGATACTTTGAATTCGCAGGCTTTCGTTTCATACTGAAATTATGTGTTTTTATAGTGTCTTTGGTGGTGTAGACTGGAGAGCAGTGAAGTACAGCTTCTATGAAATAACTTTTTTCGTTTACGGCTATAAAGGGGATGTACATTGGTTTTCATGTCGTTCGTTCACCATAAACTGGCGTAGGTAGATTAGTGGTAATGATAGCATTCATCTTCTTTGTCAACTGCTTATCTTCATTACGGCTATCCCCAGTTTCGCACAGTTACCTGAAGAGCAGTGCGAGAGAAGAGTTCCATGGGAGACAACAATAACTACGGAGTTATTATATGAATACAGAAATTGAGAAGAGTTGTTTTGAATGGTTAGGTTTGGGTCGGTAGGTTTGCATTGTGTAAGACTTTTCATGGATAACATGCATAGATTCACTTCAAGTTTTTTAGGCTGAGTTAGGCTAGATTTTTTACTGTATCATCTATTAAAACCTGATATATATATATATATATATATATATATATATATATATATATATATATATATATATATATATATATATACACATATCACTAATTATTGTAAAATTGTAATATATCTTCAAGAGTCATATTTATTCACTACTGCTATGATAAAATCAAACCACTAGGCATTGCACTTATAGCAATGAAGATTTATCTCTATTCACGGTTGCCTTATACCTTATGCAGGATTGCTTCTTATAGGATCAGAGTGAAGATTGCATTTCCTGATTCACTTGATCCTGACATGTCCAAGTTTGTTAATCTGCATAATACATTATGTGATAGCGTGTCTGTGAGAGGCCAGATTAAGTGATGTCACCACAGACACACTAATCAGTAAACTGTGTCAATGACAAAAACATTCATCGTCTTGCGACTGAAATATAGAGCTGCACTAAACAGCCAAGTACTAACATAGGCCTATAAACTTCTAACGGAATGATAATTATTAGAAATTTCAAAAATTCCACGTAATGTTTGTGCAAAAATTATTGACAAGATGGGCCTACAGTATCCAGGAAAGCATTACCACTGAATGTAATATCATGAAATTATACATTTTTTTCATTACCTTGAATGCGTAATTTCTAAAAATATCCCTTGACATAAAACATATATTTTTATAAAATATGTTTTGAACGCCACTGTTTTTTTTTCAAATCAATCCTGTAAATTTACCATGAACCTAATGTATCCATTATGGAAATAATTCCTGAGAACAAAATGACAGAACTTTGACCAATTCATATTTCTTGACTATAAAGTTTGAATAAAAATCATAGTTAAATAACAAGAATCAGGAATTCTCATAATGTTATTCGTTTCAATTCAACAGTGATTCATGAATATATATATAGTTGTTAATCAAACTATTGTCAATTAGTATATACCTGTGCCCTAGGCGGCTAAATGCTCTTTACATAATATCCCATTGCATCTACAGAACAATTCCACTTCTAGCTGCAGAGTGATGTGATGTCTGTGTCATACGATCATACGACATTATATGCAGAGCCTACAAACACACATGTACAGATTGTGCTATAAGTGTCGCTCAGAAGTGTTCGCTTACGTTCATATAATTCTAATTACAAACATAAGTAGCCTATAGCCTATAGTTTAAGTATACATCAATTATTTATACGTTATATTCTACGGTGGTTATTTAGATTCGATTGTATAACTTCTTTCTTGAATTAAGTGTTAGCAGTAGGCCTATGGTTTCTTATACAGTACAGTTCTTTCATTGTTTAGATATTGATTATACATTATATATCAATAAATTTAGTCCAAATTTAATCTATATATAGAAACTAAACATATTTTGAAGTATATTCAACTTCAGCAATAACATCAATAATATTTTGCACATATTGTATCACTTTAACTATTGAAAAATTGTTACGAAAAATCTCAAAGTAATTGATTTTCAATAATTGTGATTGAATAATACTATCTCTCTATAGTTATACACAAATACATATCTATATATAAAATAGAAACGAAAAAACTGTATCTTCCATTCAAGATGTATTGTTTTTATAGCCTTACTCGCGGGTAATGAAATATGATAATTTTAGGTCGAAATCAATTGTTCGCAGGTTTTAGTATAGTCGTATAATAAAAGTGAGTTGGAGCGCGAGCTGTCTCTAGCACGCGGTCGCCTGCTCCACATAGATCGCGTGCTGCCGAGGAAAACATGGTCCGAGAATTGATCCTAGATTTGCTCGGCTGTTAGTGGCTCGATTGCCGGGCATCGTGATAACAGATTATCGGTTGAAGAGATTCACTCAAGAACTGGCTTTTATACATAGTAACAATACCCACCACGTCCTGAGCAATGCTTCATCCTTTATGATCAGTTGATCGCAGATTTCAACCCGATCACTATTTGACATCAATTAATACCTTATTTTCTCCGACAAATGTGTTGCGTGCCTAAAATGCTGTTTCAATTGATCGTTGGAGGAGAAGATTATATTCACGTCAGGTATAAAAAGAATAATTATATTTTAATCTCATAACTTTCTCAAAAACATGGATATATACTTTCCTAAATTTTCTCTATTGAAAATAGAAGTAATGTCATAGGAACGATTAATATCAGGATGATAATAACCAAAATATTAATTGTCCCTCGTAAGCATCGTATTCTTGACTTGACTATGTCTCACAAATCTTATACAGAGGCATTAACCTTAGTGATGAGAGACACTTTTTTCGTCTATAAGCATGCAGGCTTCGTTTGTGGTAGACCTATCATCTATATACCCCTATAGAACATGAATAATACTAGATAAGGCATAATAAGAACGATGTATAATGGTACTGTAATTGTGAGGAATAATCTTTGTAGGGCTACTTCGATTTTTGTGAAACAAATGTCTTCATTCCACAACGCTCGAAATTCTAATATAATGACGAATTGTGTCTGTGTTCTTAAGGATGAGTTAAACTTTAAGAAGGCGTACATATTTGTGTCTCAGCAGTAGCTTCACACCGCTCTGCAAACCGGGAAGTTTCCGCCATATTCGACATATATTAGTGATAATATAGAATGCCTTGCTTAGATTCTATTTGTAAATGACCAATATGGCCGCCGAGATTGGAACGAGCATAATATGTCGCTATCTGCTGCATGAGTAAAGTATCTCGGTAAGGTATATCTATGAGCAAAGCAACTCGTCTTTCTCAGCTAGGCCTCTAGGGGTACGCAAGCTTATGGCTTACGTAATTGGTGTATAGACCCATGGAAGAGATTCCATAAATTTCGAAACATTTGTAATAGACAGAATATAAGTCATTATATACTTAGAAATGGTAATTTATTTGTGAAACGTGGTTTTTACTCAAGTTTTGATGATTTTTTTTCAAGTACAGTATTTTTCATGCCGATTATTTTTTTTCATTTGGTCAACTTTTTATTTGCCCCACTAACAGCTGGAATTATTTAGAGTATAAATAGGCGGGTGATGAGAATGATCGCTATAGGGAAATGCTTAGCGTTTTCCTGGGTAGTTTATATACGGTTCTCAGACTCACGTCTCACACGACTTTTTTTTAGGGTTTTGAAACGGTGCCTCAGCTGCATCAATTGGGCACGGGGACGGCCTATTTTCATATACACTATCAAGTTGACTGTATATGTTTCAATATATGATTTTTCACTCTATTTCAGAAATGCAAGGAATTATAAATAACAGTAGGTCAAAGGTCAAATGGCATGTACTTTATTTGCACTTGAAGAACATGAAAACGATACTTATTTTTATATTCTCTAGTTGGAATTACTCAGAATCACTAACTTGATGATTGTATGTGCTTATAAAAAAATTTCATACGAAATTAAAATGGAAAAATATTCTCTAAGCAAAGTGCTTTTGAAAGGCGCTACCGTCATACATTCAGCAGAGTGCATGCTTAAAAACAACAGAATATGTAAGGGTACAACTAATGATGTGAAATGCTGGAGCATTTACTTTTGGAGAATATTCTCGAAAATATTGTCCTCTTGGAGCATTTTCTGAGCATATTCAAAAGAAGAATATTCAACGCAATTTCCAACTCATTGCAAGTGAAATCATCTATTGTGTTAAAACTCTCAATGCACTGTGAGTTTAGCCTGAAATATGAACATACTTATACTTATATAGAATTATAGGATACAAACGGAAAACATAAATTGTGGTGGAAAATTTTAGAAAACCATACAGGTTAGGTGCAGATTAAGTGGATACGATAGTATTTCATTCTCCATCCGTGCAAATTAATTATTTACAAAACTGTACCGTATCGAGTTTTTTCCTTCAAATATAAATTTGCCTTTTTTAGCGACATTTCTACTCTATCCGTTAGGCCCCCTACTTAATTTTTCAAAGATTAGTATCATCATCAGATTCATAACAGGATTCATTGATTTCTATTAGGGAAAGTTCCTCTTCATTTTCTTCATTCTTCATCTCAACAAGACAAGCCTTTAAATCTACTATAGGCCTAGTCTAGAATTCCTCGCAGCCATCTAAACTTCTTAATAGTGGCAGGAAACAATTTTAATTGGAACTATTCATCATTATGTACTTGTTTGTCTATTAAAAAGAAAATGCTCCAAAAAGCTGGAAGCATAATCTTTCGGAGAATATTCTCGAGAATATTCTTGTGCTCGAGAATAATCTTTTGAGCATATTCTCGGGTTGCATCACTATAGGTAACAACGCTTTTTCTATGAACAAATGTTGAGAAATACTAGCATATAAAAATCCACGAACTCATTGATGAGGAGATTGTCTTGCACCAGGCTTGTATAGTAACCCCAAAAGTAGAGTCAATATTGTTTCACGTAATACTCACCCTCCCGCGGTATATTCAGGTAACTTAGCAAGAGAGCTTGACAAATATTATCCACTATTGCGCGGGTCAACGGCATAAACCTAGCATCTGTGTTGGTTTTAGCTATTTGCAACCCTTAACAGCTTAACTCTACCATCAGTTACACAAACAAGAACACATTCAGTGGCGATTTCATTATTTTTGTAATCTTTATAAAGCCGCAGACAATGCAAGAAAGGATTAGTTATATGTTTTCAGATTAAAGCGTTCTTATCTCAAATACGACGGGTAAGATTCATTTTATTGATAGAAATAGCAGAACAGGCCTATCTTCACGTATTCGTGAATCAAGGCTTGATTTGCGGGCATTCACTTATATCTCAATAGTATGTATACAAATAGTAGTACAAACAGCGAATTTTCTACAACAATACCGTGAATTTGGAATAAACTTGAATAATTTGTTTTAATCTTGGAATCGTATCAATCTTGTATTTTTTAAGTCATCCAAAATTAATAATAGTAAATAAATGTTCTTATTTTGTATATACTGTATGTTTTGTATGTGTGTATGTTTTTGATACGTAACACTAACAAGGTGTGATACTTCCACACCTGAGCCCCCATATAACGTAGTAGTTGGTGGGGTCGTTAGGTAACTTAGGCAACCTTTCAGCCTGAAATCAAACATTTCTTCAAGAGTACCCAAGCGATTTTGGAATGAAACATTTCAAAGAAGACCAGTGAAAGTACCTTTTTAATAGTCATGTTACTTCATCAAAATAATATCTCAAATTTAAATGTCGAGTTACTTGGTGAAAATAATTACTTTTTAATTGAAAGTTAAAGTTACCAAGAAGTAAAAGTATCAGGACGTTACTAAAATTACTCGAAAAAGCATATAAAATTAACTTTAAATACAGTTAATTAGCAGATATCAGATATTGATAATGAAATATTGATAGATATTGAAATCAGGGCCTTTTCATTGAAAGATTCATTTCGTCATATCACACTCTCCAGTCATGACACGTTTTCGACTCGCTACCTCACAGACTGAACCCAATCACAAGTCTAATAAAGGATTGAAAATAGATGAACCCCATATAATGCAGAAAATATATGAGCAGTTTTTTATATTTTGGCGTCAAAGTGACGTCCAAATAAGTTTCACGTTTTTATACACAATACTTTTAAAAACAGCGTGTAAAGAGTAGAGATTAGGTTCAGAGTGAAGTTAACACCGTTACCAAAAAGTAACTAAAAAGGTACCACTTTACCAGTACTTATTGAAAGGTTCTTCCTTAACACTGTACAAGACAAATGGGGCCTGCAACATCGAATTTAAAGTCAGGTTTCGTGTTCCTTATTGTAAGTCCAACTTTGACCAAAGCTGTGAAGTCGTATATTTATCACGTGATTGAGTTCATAATTAAAGATGACAGATTTAGTGACCTTTCGGCCTATTGCTCATCGTTGGTGGAAGCTACTCTACTATTGACAGTTGCTAAAAAGTTAACTTCTCAGTTGGTCAGTAGTTGTGAGTAGGTAAGGCAGTCAGTGGCACCCTAGCAGCCCTTAGGGGCCCTCTCATCAGGACCGTAAGCCCATTCTTAGTACCCCCCTTTCATTATTATCAAAATTTTGATGACGCCAATCGTTTGTGCCACGTTTGTGCTACGTTTGTGCAGTTAAGATTTTCGTGTGTGCTGCCCTCCTTCTGCCCCGAAATTTTGAATTTCATAAAAAGGGTTGCTGAGGGTACGCCATCACCCCCTTTTAAAAAATTTGGAAATTCAACTAGGTCAATCGTTTGTGCCACGTTTGTGCTGGTTTGTACCGTTAACATTTCAGTTTGTGCTCCTTTCGTCTCCAAATCGCATTAAAAAAAATCAACGGCACAAACCGGCACAAATGTAGTACAAACGATTGGCGTGGTGAAATATTCAATTTTATGTACGGGGTGCTGGTGTACCTTTAGCACCCCCTTTTTTAAATTCAATTGAAGGACAGCAGGAGAGCAGCACAAACGAGCATTTCAACGGCACAAACCAGCACAAACGTTGCACAAACGATTGACGCCATCAAAATATTGATAATAATGAAAGGGGGTGATAGGGGTACGGATCTCACTCCTGAATCCTGTTGCCCAACTTCTTGAGCTATTGTGGCATTTAGAGAACTATAGTGAATATGTGAACTCCATCATTATTTCATTCATTCACTTATCCATTCTTTTGGAGAATCGTATAATTGAAATGTGAAAACTGAAAATATAACCTCCTGATTCCACCAACGTGAGATTTGAATGAAACTATCATAATATCGGTGGTAATATTCTGTTCGAATAAAATAGATTACATCTTTTAAAAGTAAGGGTATAGACCTGCTTGAGAAATATGAGAGCTCTTAGAGTTGACTCCCGACAGCTTGTTTGGCCCTTTTACCGACAACAAAGAATAATGTTCAGAGTCGTGGACTTTCTTCTGGTTTATACATTTCATGTTTACGGTTGGTATATACAATCAATAATAATAATAATAATAATAATAATAATAATCAAATTAAATACAATAAACGTATTAGGGATAAAATATATTGGGAGAATCTGAATAACCTGAATACTGAGACTGACGTAGGCCTATGTGGGAGAACCGTGAAATATGTCCATTGAAATTAAAATAGAGCTAAATAACACCAATCGTTCTACTGTAATTATATTTCAATAATTTCATAATCTATCATGCAGGTCTTACAGTAACTCTGTTCAAAGTTATGAATGCGAGATATTTTTGACACTGATGAAGAATGAAATGCATGTATACCACTGTATACGCGTGATACGTCAGAGGAAATACTATCGACATGCATTATGAAATGTATTTTTTTTTTACAGTGAATTGCTTACTTGTGTTTGTGTGATGTAGTAGCGGTTATTTGGGTAATGTGTTTTTCTAGCAGTGTGTGCATGATAGGAAAAGCTAGCTACATGCATATAGTTCCGAGGTTCGACCGGAAATCAGTGGCACTTGGGTTCTGGCACGCGAACCAGCATTTAACAGTCCCTGCTTGCCTAATACTAGCTCGATACTTGTGTGTTCAAATACGAACCATTAAGTAAACAAGAGGAGGGAATGGAGAGGAGGTGAGGGGGGGTATTCAATCAATCGCACCTGTGGTCATTTAGGTGGGGCTATTCATTACTCCCAATCAATGTGAGATCAAAGTAGTCTTACTCAATTTCATCAGGTGCGATAGAGATCGCATGCATCAACGATTCGAATGATGGGTAGATCATTATTGGTTTTGTAGAAAATTCTATCAGATTCACACTATGATTTTCATCATTTACGTTTTATAGAGACTTTTTTTTAAGTGTTCTCGAAAATTGAAACCTTATTTTTCCAGTGAAAATGTAATTAGGAAAAACTGTAGACATAATTAAAAGTTGAAAGTACTTCCCAAGGTTTCATTTTTTTTTTTCTAGTTTTGTAGAGTTGGTCATTATTTTTGCATGACTGATCGCTTTTAATTGTTGACATTATTTTGACTAGTCGCTTTTAATTGTTGAAGTGAACTAAGCGGCCTAGCTTCCTCCGCATTTTCTTGTGAGAAAACCTTATTTTTCCAAATGTGAAAATGTTATAATAGAAAAATGGTGACATAATTAAAAGATGAAATTACTTCCCGAGATTTCGGTTTTTTAAGTTTTGTAGAGTCGGTCATTATTTTTGACTGGTCGCTTTCAATTGTTGAAGTGAACTAAGTGGCCAAGAAAATGCAGAGAAAGCTTTTCTCTGCATTTTCTCGTGAGCGATCAACACGAAATATTTCTACCGTCACCCATAACTTGAATATAACTTTATCTAACTTGTTGATCTGAAATGTTTTGCAGCACAATCCATTTGCCCACTTTTGACACTAATCAACTTTTGATATAAGACCCATTAGAGGAAACAGAAAAATTGTTCGTCCAAAAATTTGAAAATATGTCAGCAATCAGGATAACAATAATATTCTATAGGCCTATATCCATAAGTGATTTCCAATTTCTCAGTGCAACCAGTCTGGACCAAAAGTTCAAAACCAACATCAAATTAGCAGTGTAACTATAAAATACTCTTTTGCATCCTATATGATTACCTGTAGATCCTATATGCGCTTCACTTATATACTCATTACAAGTTTATGGTACCGGTAATAACATAGGCCTACTAAACATCCTATTCAATTGATCACAAATGATGTACAACAATTTATTGAACGAAAATAAATGTTTACTGGCAACTAGAAAGTTTTCAAACTTCATTCATCTAGCAAAGCGACATTTATAAACGAATGCCTATTATCCATACCAATATTTGTAGAACAATAACATTAAAATATTAACTCAGACGGATAGACCACACTGGCTAACACGCTGAACGGTCATTCACACGACTGGAGTTCGACTGGAAGTTCGGAAACTTGATCAGAACGACCATCCTGACAGGTTTTTCGTGGTTTCCCTCTAAACGATTTCTCCTTAACAACAGCTTAATGAACACTTCCTTCTCACTGTCCGGAACACATAATAAAATAACCTTCCATCTGATCTTGCCATCACCGCACTCATCATCTACCATGAGAGTGCGCCATTAAACCCAATTTAATCAAATAAATAAATGTATGGAAATATTAGCCTTTATTAAAGTGTAAATCCTCGGTTGTCGATGAATGTTTGACTCTAGCTTGTCTTATCGTGATTGTCGCCATTTGATGTTATAAAACCGTATACATCTCTAGTAGATTACAGTCGGGTAACAATAACATATAGGAGGAGACGATGATTAATTACTGTACGGCGAATGTTTAATAATTGTCAATTGTCATCATGCTTGTAGATGTGTGGTCTGTAACAAACCATTAATCTTCCTCTTGGATATAAGTATGTGTTAAACGGTTTATCTACACACTGTTCAATGCTCCCCCCTTCCCGAAACATGCCTTTCTATGACTTGCACATACACACCCGATAAAATGCAGCCGCCTTCTGCCCCATTACGATAGGACACACGGCTCGAAAGAACTTCGAGGCCCATGCAGACAGTTTCTTATTCGAAATAGTGATTTGCAAACAGCCCTATTGTGTGTGTTGTAAGGCGTACACTTTTATATCACAAAACTGATTGTCTTTGATTTCTAGGTTGGACTTGATTAGTTCAGGTTATTCTATGATTATGTTATGGCTGGAAACTTGAGTTGGCAGAGCTAGATAGTTGCCGTTGGATGGTTAACCGAACCCTACCCTACTGCCACCAGATTTTATCCAAAATGTGTCTGATAATGCCAGGTAGGTTTTGACAGATTTACAGTAAATCACAAAAAAAATCATAACTTGCCAATCAATTGGTCAAATCTCATGAAATATTATTTGATGTGTGATGGAAAGATGGACAGTTGGATGAGGAATACTGTTATTCCACATTTGATTCGAGAATAAATAAAAAATGATTTCAATTTTTTTCAACTGTCAAAATATTTGTTGAGTTTATAACAATGGTACAGATAATAAATCATTTTTAACAACATTTTGAAGAATTTCATGATGAAAAAAGAATTGTTTTGAGTAAGAATCATGAGTTTCATTCATTTTTTATGAGAAATTTCAATAATTACAAACTTTAAAGATAGTTGGGTGACTTGGGTCATGTTGTTTTGCACACACTGTTTGGTTAGGTTAGTTAGTTTAGATTGAATAAGGTTAGTTTTAGGCTATGCTGGTTAGGTAAGTTAGTTAGTCTTGGTTGGTTAATTAGTACGTTTAGGTTTCTTAGGTTAATTAGTTTCGGTTAATTCAGGTACCGCAAAACAACAATGCCCGCACGAGCAACAAACAAATAGCTCAACAGATCTAAACTTTCAAATAAGGACTTGTCATTTTGATATCAATATTTTTGCGTTGTTTAATTTTTTAAAAGAATTAGCGAATTCATTTCGACTTGTAAACCAAAATTGAAGAATGTTCTTACTGAAGAAATTATTTCTATTGTTATAATAAGTTGACTTTCATGTTTATTTGGAAATCCATTGTTTGATCAAAACAAGATAAGGTGGCAAGCTGACAAATGAATATAAGTTGATAGTCTTAGCTGGTGTGATGATTACTCTCCATGTCAACGACAAGTGATATACAATTGTTCCGTCAAGTTATGACGATTTTGTCTCAATCACAATCTTGACTTTAACATAAAAATCATTACGATAACTTGAATACCCACTACTGTAAATTACATTGTATCGAAAGATTTTCATTTATATTTTTATACTCACGTACAATCAATTACTCGTACCTCGAAAGAGGGTCGACGGTTAAATAAATATGACTAGGCCTATACTTACTTATAATCTGTTGGATTTGGCTATCTAGGTCTCATCTTCATATCAGTTTTGCAGTTATCTAAACTGTTGGATAAAGCTAAGTATCATCATTACATCGGTTTCTTCGGTTTTTACCCTGTTGGATAGCTCAGTCTTCTCTCGACATCAGTTTCGTTTGGTATCTATTCCTTGGCTCAGTATTTTCTTGACTTCGGTTTCAACGGTTGGTGAAACATTGTATATATAGTACAGTTGGAATACCTGTTATGTCGTTCTCATGGTCAAGTTGTAGTACCCTAACACTAAAAGTAACTCTCACGGCATCAAACAAATGAGTTCATCAACTATTACACATAATATGTCACTTACACCTCAGAAAAAAAAATTTGATGTGATTGGACTATTTGTTGGTGCTCGAAGAACAAATTCGAATTGTTTAGTAATTTCTGTAACAAAAAAATTATCACATAATTTTTTACAATATAAATTTGAAATGTATGCCAAGGAGTACCCCATTCAAATATCACCCCCACAATTACAATATTTCATGTGAATGTTTCACATCTATTGTGTTTATTTTTCCGATTAATTGTTATCATTATATTTAATGTGGTTAATTGTTTACATTTTCCATTAAATTTGACTTCACTAAAATATTCACTTATTTAATTATGTTGAATTTAATTTTCTCATGTATTTTATATATACTGTTATCCTGTTTTTATAAAGTCAGGAACCAATGAAGGTATATAATTAACTAATCATGATGCACCAAATATGATAGGAATTCGACTGATGTATTTCACCATAAGCAATTATTAATTATAATGTAATACTTCACCAAATGGACTGATATGCAGTTATATGCAACGTGTTATGTACAGCACGTTGCATATAATCTTAATTAACCCTAATTAGTACAGTTGATGAAATGTGACGTGATGATTGTTGACGCTCCGCGAGTGCGAAGCCAGCTAGTGCAGAGCTGGTGTCTAAAAGTAATAGCTTGAGAGGAGATCGTCATAGCAACGAAACTGTCGCTTACTCGTGAACTTGTCACCACGCTAATTGCTTTAATTAACACTGGGCTGACATGGCTAATTAATGGCGTACACTCTGGGGGTGTGAAAGACGGTTCTCTATTCGCAGCCTCACGGTTGAACAGGCGAGACGACAACGAGTATTGGAGCAAGCTTACTAACTCCATCAACGCGTCATTTCGCGATTGTATTTTCAAAGTACAGTAGATTATAGTACAGTTATAAATAAATATCGGCCGATAAGTATATTTTAAAGTGATCAAGTTATATTATTATAAAGTCTCTATGAATGTAGTACAATTAATTAGATGAACGAATACGAAGGGAACCATAAACTTTCAACCTCCACACTGAGACGTGTGGCCGAGTGGTTAATACACTGCACCGTTATTCAGGAGACCGGGGTTCGATTCCCGCCATGGTCGACCATCTTAACAGGGGTTTTTCATGGTTTCCCTCTGTCGTTCAGGTCAATACTGGGATGGTTTCTTATAACTATAGGCCACGACCGACTCCTTCCCACTATCTAAAAACACCTAGGAAAATAACCTTCATTTCATCATCCCACCATCTCATATATCATTCACCGACACCAATAGATCGTAGCTATCAATACAGAGCGTCGTTAAACCCTTTATAAATAGGCCTAAATAAAATAAATACATCCTACTCTTATGGGGCTTTACCTGTGTTTGTTTTTTGTTTTTTGTAGCACTGCACAGGTCGCACGGTTCAACTGATCGACATGAAACTTGTTCTGTACATGTAGACTTATCTAACCTAGAACTGTATAGTTTTTGGGTTATATCGATATGACCACTTCTGAGAAATATTATCTCGAAGTTTCTGAAAACTCCATAAGATTTGACTGGGCAGAAAATTTTCAAATATAAAATCTCTCCAAAAAAAATTAAAATTGTCCATGAATGTGAACAAAATAATAATACACATTATTACATTTTTGTATATACAATCCGAACCTCAGCCGTTTTGGAGAAAATGATTGGATAAATGTTTTTTATTCAACAAATGAATAGAAATAATAGCAGAAACATATTGCTGAGGCCCACTGCTTTCTAGATTCGACGTTTATCGAAGGAGTATATTTTATAGAAGTCAATGTGTGTAGTTTTCAATTATACCAGAGTCGATAAGGTAGCAAAGGTAGAACTTTTGATTATGCCTTATTCAGATATCTCGCTCATCTTCAACGCATTATGCTGCTTTTGCTTATTATTGATGATTATTGTTTGCTTAACGACCCCACCAACAGCTAGGTTATACGGGGTACGAATGAGCTGGTGATTATGAATGTATGAAGTGATGATTAGTGAAAGGACATTTACAAAAACCCATGCCTTATGCGGGATTCGAACTCACGCCCAACGGTGACTTCAGTTTCTGAAGCGGTGCCTCAGCTGACCGAGCTACCGAGGGTGGCGTGCTTATTATTAAAACGTGCGTGCTTAAAAAAATCCTGATGCTGCCCCCGTGGCTCAGTGAACTAAAGCAGAAGTCGGATGTCGGACGTGGGTTTGAGTTCAGCATAAAGTATGAGTTTTTATAAACGTCCTTTCACTTTTTATTTAATCACTTAATCGTTTCATTATCATCAGCCCATTCGTACCCCCGTATAATTAACCTATCTATTGGTTCGTTAAGCAACATTAAAAAAATCTACGATATGGTGAAAAGATTATACTGTCATGCATTTCTTCATATTCTCACTCAATCTTAGTTTCTATATATTTGAGGGTGGCAATTTATTTAAAAGTTTGATACCTAAGGAAATTGAACATTTGTTTTTAAATTTCAGTCTCAAGTTATTACCCATAGGCCTATAATAACATAAAGTTTGATCACGGTGTAGGCCCATATCAATACTCTTTTCTTTTGTAGATTGCAGTTTTAGGTTATAAATAACAGTCTTTTGAATTTTGATTTTTTTTTTCAAAAAGTGATCTTTGTAATAAACAGCTCTTCTACATGGGATTGAAATTTGCCCGAGCGAATTCGTCAAGATTCATTCTGATCAAATGTATAAACTGTTGCATGCCGTTGTTGGCGTGGATTTGAGAATAACGTTATAAATAGATACGTCAAACGTCTGGAGATCGTAGGTGATAGGTTATTTTTTAATTTTGGTAGTGTTTAACGACCCTACCATCAGCTAGGTTACACGGAGGTACTTTTGAGTGAGTGAAAATGAAAAGATGAAGTGATTAAAATACGAATGAGTGGTTGATGGATGAATGACATTTACAAAAACCCATGCCTTATATGCAGTGTGCCTATTCGTACCGACCCCCGATTTGACTTCATTTTCTACAGCCGCGTATTTGGGTGAATGAGCCACTGGGACGGCAAGTTATTATTGAAGAATAACTCATTCGTGATAACTTCATGACCTTGACACTTTTCTGGTGGATGGGGGGGGGTTGTTTCTGAGGGTTTGGTTGCGGTTGTTGTTCACATTGAGTGACTAATTTTTATTTAAATTTTCCCTTAATTCTGATATAAGTTAGGTTTATTTATTGATGGATTATGGTTGCTCAACTACCTCACCAACACCTAACTTAATTGGGGGTACGAATGAGCGAGTGAGGGTGATAGACGAATGAAATTTACATTTGCGTAACTTGAAACCTTGAAACCTTGAAACCTTGAAACCTTGAAACCTTGAAACCTTGAACCCAACTTCCTTGACTTCAGTTTTCAACATCTTATTTGACTGCTGAACCAGATAAGGGGCTGTAATACTGGTAGTCTGTTTGGTGAAGGAAGAAATCGATTTTTTGCTCGCCCAAACGTAGCTATTAACAAATAAATACTCCAGTAATGCACCACATTAAAGAACCTCAAATATTACATAAAAATATGTAATTGATGAATTCGATTAATAATTTTTGAAATAATATTATAAAATAATTGGTGCGTATTACTATTGTTAAAAGTAAGTGACCATTGACAGTTATTTCACATGGAGGCCTCATATCGACACCTTTTTTTTTTTTTTGTATACCTCATGGGTTTTACAAGTGTCGTAATGACTCTTATCGTGAAGAGGTGGGATAGGATAGTGGGGAGGAAGCGGTCGTGGCCTATATTGTGAGAACCATTCTGGCATTAGCCCAGACTACAGAGGGAAACCACGAAAAACCCCTGTAAAGATGGGCGGTGGCGGGGATCGAGCCGGGTCCGATATGTCCCTCCACCTACCGGATCACATGGAGCAAGTGCGTTAAGCACTCGGCTACATATGCCGGTAATTTTGTGTAAAAGATTGAGAGCTTGTGCTCTACAGTTATATAATTTAAAATATATATTACCATCTTTTGTTAATCGATTGATTTATACAGCTTTGGCAGAGTCGTTGATATCATATGGTCTTCTTGCGTGAGGAAACGCTTCCTCTGATCATTTAAATAGAATAACCTTTTTGAAAAACAATATGATCAAGTCAATTGCACCATTAGAGATTAAATTAAAATATATTGATAACATTGCAGCCCTTTATCATCATTCTAAACTACTACCCGTTCACAGCTTTTTTCTATACAAATTTATTGTCAACTTCTACTATTCCCAACAATACAAAGCACTCTACACCAAGTCAATAACTACCAGATCAAGTGGTACAATTATTCATGATATCCCAAATTTCAATAATAAGCATGGTAAGAGACAGCTGCAGTATGCCACTCCAGTTATCTTCAATAAAATACCAGAAAACTTGTTAAATTTACCTAATATCAATTCAGTTAAAAGAGAAATAAAAATTTGACTACTCGACTTCATTATTAGTAACTCCACTCAAGATACATTCAATTGAATATTCACTGACACATTGTCAATATTGTGTTATTTGCTGACAATAAATTACCATAGCTTCAACTCGAACTCGATTGAATTTATACCTGAATGTGATCGACTATAATGGCGATTCACTCAGCTGGTTGTTATATGTATTCAAACTCTGTTATAAATTGACAAATTGATTAGGCTATTCGATGAATTGATCATGAGTTAGGCCTAATATATAATTGTTCATTTGCGTATTTATTTCATTCTATTTGTATCTCAAAACTCCAATTACATGTCTGGAAGTTTCGGTTCCAATCAATCACCTAGTATTATACGGAATTATTTTGTAGTTATAAGTATCAATCGTATGTCTAATAAGTCCCATATTTTCCCCAACAAGAAATTTTGCTATTCATAATAAAATCATCATATATATATTGTCTCAATTTTTTATTTCAAATGGAAATTTATATATTTTAAAATGATAATAATGAGGAGAGTGAGAAAAACTCATATATGTATTGTTATATTGGTACATTTTACTATCATTGGAACTCGTATATGATTCACAAAACTAAATACGCCATCACTATACATGTAATTATTTTGTATCAGTTATGTTTTTCATGTGTTATGATTATAATGCAAACCACAGATAAGCCTGTTTACAGGCTTTGTGGAATATTGCGAACTTTTCTGTATAATCTTGAATTGACAAATAAAAAAAAAATCTTGAAGTTAATACAAATTGACACAAACTAATAATATGTGATTAAGATTATTTCATTCACACACCTATAATGGGTTTATCGACGCACTGTAATTATGACTAAGATCTATTAGCATCGGTGAATGATTAACGAGGTGCCGAGAAGATGATATGTATATAAGGTTGGTTTTTAAGTAAGTATTTTTTGATTGTGCGAATGGAACGTTCGAGGCTGATTGTTAAAGAACTGTCCCTATTTATATATGATTCACTTTAATGACAGAAGAAGAGCGCGAAAAACTTCTGTCAATACTCAATATGGTCGACCATGTATGGAATCGAACCCAGATATCCTGGATGATCGTTCAGCGTATACTATAGCCACTGCCCACCTATCTCAGTTTATTATTAGGGTTGCCGCTCGATTCCGATATTTTCTTTCGATTCCATAATTTAGTACTTCCATACGGTATTTCAATTTCGAAATTGTATTTTCGATATTCGATAAATTCGATACCAAAACAATAATCGATAAGGATTGAAAAATTGTATATGACTGAAACAAGAAATAACCAAGTGACAAGTAACAACAACCATGAAATGAATCAAAATATACTATATAAAAAAAATGTCATATTTCTACCTGCTAGACAGTCGGCTTCTGTCCATGGACATAGTCGAGGAGAGTGCTCGATCATACCTTTACTTAAACAAAGAGCGTTTACTTATACAATTGTTCAAAACTAAAGTAACTATAACTATCCATAATACATGATTAAGACTTATGACACTTCCAATCGTCAACATGTTTTTTCGATTTCAAATTTCAAAATGATATCATTTCGATCAATAGTAATTTTCAAGATTCATGGAAATTTCATGACTGACCTTGGGATGAACGTTTTCTCACACATTATTAGTGCGCTGTTTTTTTTTTTTTTAGATTGTATATCAAACAATTAGTACATGGCTTGTCGATCGCGCATGCTTGTATCAATCGCATGGGTTAAGACCCACACGATAACAATTATTTGATAAAATGATGCATTATCGATATGTAGACAGTGAACATCGGTGTCTTATCGCCTCACACCTGTCTCATTATGTTATTGACGTGACACTTTCAAGTATCGCTTCCATCAATTGCACATCAAGCAAGTCATTACAGAGACTGTGGAACTAGCAATGGCAAAACAAATACAAAACTGTTATTAATCTCTTTCAATAACTCAGCGTTAAGAGAATCGGGTACTTGTTCTATTTATAGAATATATATCAATTTTTAGTAGGTTATCAAATAAAATTTTGAAGGTGGATCTTGCATATACTTGTTTTCAAGAAAAAGTCGTCCACCAAATAAATTACTGAAAGAACTTCGGTAATTATATAAACTATATGCATTTATAATTATGTAACGATTTTGAAATATGTTGTTGTGTTTATAATCGTGATCATCAAGATTTAAAAAGTATGACATCTTGAAAACCACATGCAATACAAATTTAACTGTGATATTTATGTTTCTATGTTGGAACTTCTAGGCACCTTCTTCACTCATGGGTATACAGGAATGTGGAGCTCAAAAACCCCCTGACCTGGATAGAATTGAAATGAAGCTGAACATTCCAGAATATTCTCAGATGTCCGTCACTAACATTAGTTGAGAGCTCAATATAATCAAACCAGTGCTTTCCTATTTTTAAGCCCTAAATAGTGGTGAAAAATCAATGAGATATCATTATAGGATAAAAAATGGTCGCATCAAAAAATTCCCGGTTTAAAAGTAGTAGCTTACAAAATTGGAAAGATAAAATTGCTTATAAAAAATTAAAATATACGATATGAAAAATTATATATAAAATTGACTTATAAAGATTGATGCATACAATGTTACAATTTGATGCAAGGGTGACCAACATCTATGTATTTTAGTTATGTATACATTTTTCAACAAGTCTTTGCGATAGTTTTAACTCGTTATTTCGGCTAATATATTACTCTAACAAGTAACAACAATTACTTAAACTCAGCTTCAAACTGATCTCAAACTTTTCAGGGGTGAACAAACACACATTATATTATAAGCTCTTCCTCATCGCCCCGCGTAGGTGTAGGTCATACCATTGCATTGGCCATCATAAATATATAAACATTGCACGTTGGCTCTGAAGCAGCTGAACTTGTTTAAGCAAGATGCCGTGCAGATTGCAGTAAAGTCAACAGTTAACTAGAAGCTGAGAGTAGAGAATTTTGGACAACCTCAATCGTCCATTTTCTCCTTTCCAACCCCATTGAGTAGTCAGCAATGTAACACCTATCAATAGCTGAATCTGTTGATATACTCTGAAAGAGTGTTGTCCGACCGCGGCGCTTGAGGGTGCAGGTAACGAAACTAGATATAATTAGGGATTATTGGACCGAATGGCCAGTGGCCACCGTTCTCTTATAGACTACAAACCTGTAGATGTCCGATGATAGTTCTGTTGACGGGATAGCACCATACACAAGTAGTACATTTCTCTTTACAGTGACGATTTCTTCTGGAGTGATATCGGGCAAGTTCTATATCTGAAATGTGCTGAACAATCGGTCTCTCTTTTAATAAAAGTTTGAATGATTTCCTTGTACCCCGGAGGTATGATCCCAAAGTGGTATCAGAGCTAGACTTAGCATCAATGATGTGAATGTGTTGTGTAATGGCTTCTTTATCAAGTTTGTAACATCAGTGTACTGTACATCACTTTGGGACTTGGAACGAGTGTTCTTCGTGCCACGTGATACATTGTTTTCTGGATCTGCAAAAACACTGCTTATCTGTTCCTTCAAAAGTCACATTAGTTTTACAACTGACTTCAGAAATAGCATTATCATTCGGGATGGTATCACCAATGAGAGTAACGAGTTCAAACTATTGCATTAATAGAGATTATATATTCGAGATGGTGAAAACTGTATATAACTAAAAATATATATTTTGGTTATCCTTGCATCAAATTGAAACCTTGTATACAATCACCTTTTTGTAACGTTGCTGTTGTAATTCACGACCATTATTCTATTAAATGATTATATTGTAAGGTTTTTCCACTCCTATCC
>OZ023327.1:44792143-44794643 GCA_964007535.1 Brachyptera risi
ATGTATATATAAATGGGCATATTAAATATAATATACAGCGAGATTTTGTTTTCAATTTCATAATAAAAGTGAGGTGGGCCTAATGAAAATGCGTACAAAGAAAAATTGAATCAACATTCTATGTTCGTTCTCGGTTGGTTTAGACGGGGAAAAAATAATATTTGAATTTTTAACTTGTCGACCACATTATCATCCATTCCACTCTTTATAAGCCAGGCATATGTCACCCCCTCCTCTCACCCACCTCCCACCCTCGATCAACATATTTCTAGCCAGCTAGCAATTTAATATGCAACGTGATCCCGCTGTACAAAGAAGCTCCTCCAGTCATGTGTTAGGGGAGCTGGGCTGGAGTGGGTTGGAGTGGGCTGGAAT
The DNA here is from genome assembly GCA_964007535.1 of Brachyptera risi. Lineage (NCBI taxonomy): Eukaryota > Metazoa > Arthropoda > Insecta > Plecoptera > Taeniopterygidae > Brachyptera > Brachyptera risi. Next base: position 44,792,519 of record OZ023327.1, read on the forward strand.
GAGGGCTGGAGTGAGGTATAGAAACTCGTCAACAACATGGCCACTGCATGGTCCGCCTCGCACGGCAATAACGCAAACAACGTAGTAGTACATAGACCATTTTTATGGTTCTTAACCCCCATCAACAACTAGGTTATAGGGCCTATGGGGGTAGAATGAAAAATCCACCTATCCACACGCCACATTGGACATTGCCACATTGGACGTGCAATGAAAACGGATTAAATAAAAAAATGAGTGGGTGATGATGAAACGATGAAGTGATGATATATAGGTTAATTGAGGACATTTACGAAAACCCATTGCCCACTACGGTACTCGACCCTTCTCTCAGAATTCCGCCTTCATATCCTTCAGTCCGCTTTCAGATTTTGAAGCGGTGTTTCTAATGGGCACAAGCTATAGCCTACAACATGGCAATCCAAACTAAACATGAATAGGAAATTGTTTGTACAAATGTTTTCATTCGTACAAATATCGAAAACGATTAGGAACACGAATTTAGTTATGATGTCAATATTTCATTATTCATTAGAGATTGTAAAAAAATGTATTAAATGCATTCCGTTGTATATATTGATGAACTCTTTATCCATGTTTATCTCATTATTAAACACTGGAATAACTGTTATCTTGAAATATGCAAATTTGGAATACGTAGTTAGCTGGAAGGAAGGAAACAAGTATTTACTTTTTCTAGTAGTACTTAACGACCCCACCAACAGCTAGGTCATATGAGGGTACAAATTAGTAGTTGATAATTAAACGATGAAGTGGCCAAAGGTGAGAGGAATAATTTCAAAACCCATGTTTTATGCGGGAGTCGAACTGACTCCCTAATTGACTTAATTCCCTGAGGCAATGTCTTATAGCTGAACTGAATAAGTCATAGAGATAAGCAATAAGTATTATGTCCGTTTATTAAGTTATTATGTGTTATACTGATCCATAAGACATGGTGTTGAAATTTTCTAAACAGATGTATATAGGGCCTACACTCAGCAGTTGCCAATGCGTTATGGTGATGAGACGTTGAAAATTCCCAAAGAAAACTTTTCAAATACAAACTTATTGAAATTTTCATTGAAAATTTTCAATGACAATTTTTTACATCTTTCTCATTTACTTTTCAAATGGGCTATTTTCAGAGGACTTTCCGAGTAAGACAGTACCGTACAATTTAATTGTATACTGGCCCACCTTACAGTTGATCGCCGAGAAGTCTATACACATTCAGGGAAGGTATTGATGTTCAAAAACTTGAGCCTATCCAGTTATAATCTCATACAATTGTCATCTCTACTTTCATTGCTAGGTTTGCTATATTTTTGAGCAATAATGTAGGCCTAGGCATCATTACTTATATCATTTTACAATAATGTATTTACTGTTTATTGCCCTCACTTCATTAATAAAGCCACCCTCAGTAGCTCGGTCAGCTGAGGCACAGCTCCAGATTAACTGAAGTCACCGTTGGGCGTGAGGGCGAGTCCCGCATAATTCATGGATTTTTGTAAAACGTCCTTTCACTAATCAACACTTCATGGCTTCATAACCACCTGCTCATTCTTACCCCCGTATAACCTAGCTGTTGGTGGGGTCGTCAAGCAAACAATAATCATCATATAATCATTCATAATTAAACTTTTACATTAACACTTATATTTATATTAAACTTATAATATAAGTTGTACCAGCTGTAGCCTGTATAGTCAATGTATTTTTCCTATAGCTTTGACAATTTTATGAGCAAAAATGCACAGTTATATGGCCTATAGGTATCTAATGTGGTGGTTCAGCAAATCATCCTATAGTATTGCTAAGAGTAAATTTAAACTCTAATTTCTTATGTTATTCAATTTTTCAATTTCAATTTCAATTTCAACATGTTTTTTATTCTCATCAAACATGACATATGACCAGGGGCGGATTGGCCATAAGGGCAACCGGGCAAATGCCCGGTGGGCCGGTCGGTCTGGACGTAATTTGGGCCGCTTATAATTTCTTGAAAACTTAAAAATAATTATAATTCCTAAAAATTACGAAAGCTTTAGTACAACTGGCAGGCATAATATATAATAATTGAAGTTATTGTTTTTTTCGCCGTCATTGATGAAATTATGAT